>JAKWJA010002466.1:0-48460 GCA_027704765.1 Solanum habrochaites | reverse complement strand
TGTAAACCCGTATGTGCTTACGTTGTATGCTGGCAGATTATGATTATAAAAATTGTGATGAATTACAAGCATGATGAAGCTATTGAATCCCAAATCTTGAAAGAACCCTAATTCAATGATTATATTAGATAATGAGATGATGATGCCTTAGTATGAAAGAGGCTTGATGAATTAGGGGTCGGGGCCGTTCCGGTACCAGGATAGAATATGAAGGATCGGAGTGTAGTTCCGCACACAGGGGGGGAAATAGAAGAATATGAGGATCGGGGCCACGTTCCTGGTACCAGGATAGAATGAAATATGAGTCGGAGTGTCACCGTTACGACACCAGGATGAATATGGATGGGTGCCACCGTTCCGGTACCAGGATAGATATGAGGATCGGAGTGTCACGTTACGACACCAGGATAGATAAATGGATACGGGGCAACGTTACAGTACCAGGTAGACTGAGGATCGGAGTGCTCCACGTTCGGCACCAGGATAGGATAGAGGATCGGAGTGTCACGTGACGACACAAGAGGAGAAGAATGAATCTTGAAAGATAATGAATTATACTCATCTCAATGAAGTCATTCCCAAACTGAGTTTGGTTTGAGGCTTGATCTCATGGGTGAACTCGGCCCCACCCCGTTGTAGTTATGATGAATTTATGTACTTTATTAACCGAAAGTTGTATTGTACATGTGAGTTTGTAGTTGATTTACCTTATATTGATATATAATGTTCCTATTGAGTTGGCCGAGATATTACTCAGTCGTTTGGTTGTACTGACCCCCTACCTTTCATGTTTCCTCTTTGTTTTTGTGAATGCAGCAAACGTCCGTCACTTCAACTCAACAGCAGATCTAGCAGTCTTCACTTCATCGAAAAATTCAGGGTGAGGCTATGCGTCTGAGCTTGACTGGTCTTCTTCTTCAAGTCTTGATGCCATTGAACTTCCGGCATGGACTCGCTTAGTGTTTAGGTTATTTGTTCCTTAGCCATTCCTAGTTAAGTAATTGAGATAGATGTTCTGTGATGATGAATTCCAGATGTTGGGGAAATAATAAAGAGTTTGCCTGTTTTATTACTGAGTTTAAGTCTCGCATTATTTTGTTGATCATAGCTTGAAATGTTAAGGTTTAGATGGGTTGGTGCTCACAAGGAGGTTAAATGTGGGTGCAGTCGCGGCCCTGATTTGGGTCGTGACAACTTGGTATCAGAAGCATTAGGTGCATTGGTCTCATCACATAAGAACAGGTCTAGTAGAGTCTTTAAGGAACGGTAGGGGACGCTTACTTTTCCTTGAGAGGCTATAAGACTTTAGGAACAATTTCATCTTCATTTTCTTTAGTGCTACTACGTGAGTCCAATTGGTATTCTGGGCGATACATGGTATCTGCATCTTCACTCTATTTCGCAGATGGTTTAGAATAGAGCAACGCCCGCACAGACAGCAACAACGGAAAGAACAAGAAACGACTGAGCAGCCATGGGATGTAGCTCGAGGAAGAGCAACGGCAGAGGCGTGGGAGAGGTCGTGGGAGGACGTCCTCTAGCGGACAGAGGACAAGCCACCTAGGCCCCTCTGATACTAGGGCGGTACTACTCACCGACTGAGGAGGTGATAAGAGGGGGGAGGACGGGGCGATGAACAAGGGCAGAATGAGGAATGCCACACCCAACCTACCCCAGAGATGACAACCAAGGGTACTTTGCTTATCTTAGTGGGTTATCCGATGCAGGGTCCAGGCACTCCAGGTGGTTTTTGCACCAACACACCGGTTTCAGAGGTACGAACATGGGCTAATTATGGCTCCCCGCAGAGGCATCATGGGAATAGGCACATTCCACGTTGACTCCTGGGCTATTATGACAAATGACAGCATGAACTTTTCAGTAAGTTCTTGAAATTGAAAACCTCAGTCTTTAAGGGGCAGAATCAGAGGATGCCACGATTTCCTGGTTGATTGTCATGACCGTACGACACAAGATGGGTATAGTAGATACGGTTTGCTTGAGTTCGTGTAGCTAACAGTTTCAAGGGAACGCCAACATGTGGTGGCGGTCACAGGTGAGTCGTCAAACCAACACGCAGGCACCACCTATTGACTGGGGAATCATTTTACTTCTTGTTTATGGAGAAGTATATACCAAGGACTTTTGAAAGATGAAAAAGGAACGAGTTCTGAGTCTAGAACAAGGGGGATGCCAGTTAAGCGTATGAGGCTAAATTTCGCGCACTATACAGATCACCGCCACACAACGTGGGTCCATCCAACAAGAACGGATTCGCCGTTTTGTGAAGGGTTGAGGGTCAGAGTTGGCGGATTTCCGCCTACAGGTAGCGGCTACGGCAACATCTTCACGAGGTGTAGACTTTGTGATAGAGGTGGAAGGAGTGAAGCCAGACGACTTCACCACGAATCGACATCGAAAAGGTTTAGAAGGGAGCGAGTTTTAAATGGTTCTACTCTATGAGGACAGAGCTCGGAGGTTAATCAAATGACCATCAGTCTTCACTACAGGACTGTAGTTGGGGTCTTCACACCCAGAACGGTCAAATACTACGAGAGCCCTATGATAAAACCCCGAGAGTGTTATGGATGTGGGGAGGTTGGACAGATCAAGAGGTATTGTACCAAACCCGATTTACAGACCACTACCTAGAGGTAGAGGTGGTCATGGGTAGAGGGCCTTCTGGGGAGTGGTGGTCCGAGGTAATGGTGGTATCACAACGGCGAGGTGAGGGCAAATGGAGCCGATATAGCACGGTAGGGGGAAATGGACAGACAAACGATAGGGCCCATGTTAAGCTTTCCTGGGAGATCTGACGCGGAGCGTCTGATGCTGTATCACAGGTAATCTTTTTGGTTTGTATGCATGGCATTAATGATTTGACCCTGGATCCGTTTTTTTTGTTTTTTTGTTTTCGCATATGTTATACTTCATAATTTGCTAATGGTCTAAAAATGCATTGTGAATTACTGTGACATGCCTATTGATGTTTCTACACGGTGGTGAGTCTGTGGAGTTGACAAGGTACATAGGTCTGTTGGGAAACTTTGTGGGGGAGCAACACTTATGTGTTTGGTTATTTTAGAAATGGGTGACTTCTGATGTAATTCTGGGTATGACTTGGCTCATTCTCCAAATTTTTGCGATCTTGGATTGAATGATAAAACTGTGAACATTGGCCAACGCCTGGGACAGATCCGTTAGTGTGGGAGGGTGACTACCACTTACCATCGGTGGTATCATCTCATTTCTTCGTGTAAGAAATGGTTAGTACACGGGGTTTCAGCTTTCTTGGCCCATCTCAAGGATTGGGGACCACTACAAGTACCTTCAATTGAGTCGGTTTCGGTCGTCACGAGTTTTCGGAGATATCCTGAGATTTCTCGGTATGCCCAGATAGGGATATTGACTTCTGTATCGATCTGAACCGGCACACGCCCCATTTCTATACCACCGTATAGAATCGGCTCATAAATGCCGCGGAGTAAGGAGTTAAGGCTCAACTTCAAGAGTTGTTGAAAAGGGCTTTCAGGTTTTAGACCAAGGGTTCTCCTGGGGTGCTTAGGTTTTGTTTGTGAGAAGAAGGCCGGAGGAGTTTTGTCGAATGGGCATCGATACGACAGTTGAACAAGTAAACTTTGACAGAACCAAGTTTATCCTCTTCCATCGCATTGATGATAGCTCGATCAATTACAAGGGCTATGTGTCCTTCTCTAAAGAATCTCTTGAACTTGAGATCCTGTGGTTATCATCAATTGAAAATAGGGCACAGACGTGCCAAAGATGCTTTTCGAACGAGGTATTGGACATTACGACCTTTGTGAGCTGAGTTTTTTGGTTTACTGACATGCCCCTGCTGCGTTCATGAGTTACCTTGATGAACGGGATTTTAAGCCATACTTTAGTTATCCTTGGTGATCGTATTTATAGATGATATACTGGTATATACTCCAAGAGTAAGAAGGAACATGAGGAGCATTATTGAGAATGGTATTGGAAAGCGTTGAGGAGAAAAGCTTTAGCCAAGTTCTTAAGTGCGAGTTGGCTAGTGGGTGTCATTCCTGGGGCACGTTGGTATTTTTTTTTTCTAAGGATGGGGAATGGATGGATACCGTCTAAGATCGAAAAGTAGTGAAGAATTGGGTAAGACCTACTAATGTTGTCAGAGATTAAGGAGCTTGTTTTGGGTTTAGTAATCGTTTTTATACGTAAGCTGTGTTAGCTAGCTACTACCGCCGATTTGTCAAGGGATTCTCTTCTATTAGCTTCCAACTGACGAACTTTGACTAAGCAAAATGTTCATTTGTATGGGTCGGATTTGAGTGTGAGGAAAAGCTTTCAAAGTCAGACTTGTTTTGACAACTGCACCAATCTCCCCTTGCCAGTGGAAGGTAAGAACTTCATGTTATTGTGATGCCTCTATTCGGGTTTGGGTGCGTGCTAAGCAAAGAGACCAGAACTCGTGATTGATTATGCCCCTCAAGACAATTGTTTTAAGTTTAAATAAAAGTGCATGAAAGTAACTATCCAACCATGACTGGAATTGGCCGCGGTAGTGTTTGCATTTGAAGCAATGGAGACCATATTTATATGGGGTTAAGTGTCCTTCCATTCCTTTGTCGGTCCTATACGGCATAACGTAGTCTACAGTATGATCTCACTCAGAGAGATTTGAATTTGAGACAGAGGTGAGGAGATGGAAAAAAAAACAAAACTTTGTTTACTGAGGACTACGACATCACTATTTTGATACATACGGGGAAGGCGAATTGTAGTTTGTGGCAGATTGCCTTGACAGTAGAAAGGCGAGGGAAAGAAATTGGGACAAAAAGTCTGTCATTTGGCAATGCCTCTAGACGCCCATTGGCTCGAGAGGTTCGACTTGGCCATCAACGACTTGATGAGGTTGTGGAAATAAAAATGAGAAGCGGAGGAAATTGTTGGGTAGTGTGGAGTGCAAGATCTTCCTTTTCTAGACAAGATTAAAGGGAAAACCAAGCTTTCTCACTCCTATTGAGGCTAATTTTGGTGATCGAGAAACTAAGGCGAATCCGAGATATAGTGTCTGCGAGAGAGGCCTACGAAGCAACAATCGACGAGGAAGTGTCTCTTAGACACAGATAGGTGGTTTCGAGGGCCAAGATTAAGGGAAGGGGTGTGTACCCCGCATTGATGATTTGATTCAAACACTAATCTCTGCTCAAGAAGCTCATAGTTCAAAGGTATTTATACCATCGGGATTGAACCAAGATGTATAGGACCCCTAAAACAATCACTTTTGGTTTGGAGCACCTAGACATGATTGGGTGAGGAAAAAACGTTCGCTTGCTGTAAGAATGTTGACGTCTTTGTTACTATATTGCAATAGTGTCCAACCTGTCAACAAGTGTAAGCATTGGAACACCAAAGGCCCCGGAGGGGAAACTTCAAAAGGCTAAGTTAATCGCCCATTCCGGAGTGAAGGGGGGAGACTGAGAAGCGAAAATTGCATGATATTTTTCCTTGTTTGGTTGGTCTCCAAAGACTTGGGCAAGTAAGTTCGACTCCATGAGGTGATGTGACAGATTAACTAGAGTTTGCCTTTTTCTGACATCTTTCATTCGACAGTTCTTAAGTGGCGTGACTTCACCGCCAATTGCAGAGAAGACAGTAGCCAAAATCTACATCTCAAGAAACTCGTGATGAATGGGGTTTTTCCAATATCCATCATAATCAGATAGAGGTACGCGTTTTACTTCTCAAGTGTTGGAATTTTGGAAAACATTGCATGCAGAAGAATTGGGTACAGGTGGACCTTAGTACCGAGGTTCACAGATTTAAGTCATTCACGATAAGAAGGGTGAATAGGATTTCCGAGATAGCGTAAAGATTTCAATGGGTGGGAGGATTGGACTGTCTTGAAGAGAACTCTACCAACGTAAGCTTTCAGAGTGAGTTAGAGTTTGGTGGCAAGCAATTGGCACGATGCTTCTTACCTATTGGCCAGGAGTTTTCGTACAATAAGTAGCTACACTCCAGCTTATTGATTAGTGGCTCCATTTTAAAGGCATCTGAGGGGGCGAGGTGTAGATCCCCACATTGGTGGTGTGATGCATTTCGGGTTCAGACCTTGAAGTACCGTGCTCTGTTGGAAGGGATTAGTTAGCAAAGGTGAAGGGGTGGGCATCAAGAAAAGCTTCTAGCGGACGCAAAGTAGGACAACAAAAAAACGGAGTATGCAGATAAAGAAAGGTTTATGAGAATTGGAGTTTCATGGAAGGCGTTAACAATCTTGTTGAAGGTTTCACCCCACGAAAGGGGTATGCGGCGTTGGGCAAAAGAGGTAAGCTAATCAAGGTATGCATTATGATATGACTGGAGAAACCATAGTAGACCTCGCCACCCGCCCCAGTGTAACCAGACAAAAGCGAATGAGGGGTACGGGCGGTCTCCAGGAAGTTAGCCTTGAACACCAGGGCGTGTGACCACGGAAGTGGAAAATACGGGATTTCCATAGGCCTTTTGCCTTTGTGTCCATGTTGAAAAGTACCATGGAGACTGGAAATTCTACAATTTATACGTTGCCGCGGCCTCAGTGGGCGTTGGATGAGATTGTATGTATGGATGGAGGAACCTGTTGCTATTTTAGATAGAGACGCAGAAGTCGCAAGCTTTTGAGTCAAGAGAGATTGCATCCATTCAAGGGTTCCTATGCGCCAATGGAAGAATCGAACGGTTGAATGGAGGGATCACTTGGGAGCTGAAGAGAGGAGGGATATACAACGAAAATACCCACATTGTTTTACAGTTCGGGAATCCTTTCGCCATTGTTTTTCTTCTTTTTTTGATCCGTTCGGCGGACGGTGAACCGATGGTGTAAACTTGTATTTATTCTTGTAAACACCGGTTTGTCGTTGTGAAGCAACAGATTTTATTCTGGAACAAAAATGGACTAGAGGGAAGGAGGCCACGACGCGACCGTTTAACAGGCCCGACGGACCGTCGTTCGGATGTGTCTTTTCAAAACAAGGCAGCATAAAGATTCGTGAATAATGGCCCCCTCAAGCAGCGAAGGTAAAACAAGAGTATCCGAGTATATTCCAGCCTTACCTAGGAAAGCGGGCCCCATCAAATGGGCCCCTCCCTCTCACTACAGGACCTCAATTCACTGGGCCTGTCGAGTACCAGGAAATCCGGAACGTGAATTCATCGCCAACTCGGAATAAGACGCCCATCTCGAAACCACATGAAAGAAAATAGACCCAGCCGCATCGATTGACTTCCTTCACATCCAACGCCGACCGAGAAGGGAAACCTAAAGTCCAAACGTAGGGGACCACATAACCCTCACAATGAAGACCCATTATGACATCTATGTTGAAACGTTGACTTGGGCAATCCACATAAAGGATACGTCAGAGAACCCTACAGTCGGCAAATTGGTAAAGTTGAACATCCCCCTCTTCTGCCCCGCCCACCCCCACTGGCTCTCTCTTCCCAAGAAACAAATATCACCGTATTCTCGCTCTCTACCCGTATTACCCCCCCACACTCCCACCACGAATCTCTTCCATTCGGAGAAAATCTAGGAACAAATACATCCTTTATCCTTCCAACGCATACGCCTTCCATCCACAACAATAAAATGCATTAACGTACGACGCCCCGTCCAACTAGTCGAACAACACCCGAGTCCCTGATCCCCACAAACCTTATAACCTAGCCTCCACCATGCTGCGCATCCAGAAAGAAACTTCCGCTATTCTCCGTCGATCCTACAGCGCTACGCTCTACACCGAGTACCCCCCTCCCAGCCCTCTCTCCCCTCCACCGTTCCCCCACCCTGCCCGAACCACCAGAACACCCACTCTCCACGTCTATCCCAATTTCTACCGAAGACACGACGTCCGCTACGTGATGCTACAAAACTACGGAGGCCGTCCCCTCCCAAAGTAAGTCCTCAGAACCCACCGTAGGCGAGCGATTCCGATAACCGTCGCATCGTGCAGGCAACTCGCCGCCCCCTGGGCTAAGCCAGAACTACGCGACCGCGAAGCGAAAGGCAGTCCAGGCACCTAACTTAAACTACCCCGCCATCCTAACCATCAACCCCCTTCCTCACCGTCTCCGACGAATGCCCCTCTACAACCTCCCGTCACATATTTACGCTGCTCCGCACAAGCCCTTAACTTCGCCCCCCTGTCACTCCACCGATTCGCCCCTCCCCTCCACCCCCACCACCTGCTAACCCATATCTCACCCCGGTTAAAGACGTCCACGCAGAACTTCATTATTTCACCTCCATTCCTTTCTATCACCCAGAGCCACAACAGTCTCCCCTCTCACTCCCCCATTACCCGAACCTAAACCTCCTCAACCTGCGACCCTCCCCCAACCAAAACAACCGACCCCCACCCCTCCCACACATCTCCTCCCTGGTCTCTTGCCTGTTCTCAGCTTCTATCCCCTCATTCGATGACCACCAACCAACCCGTATCCCACTCCCGCTTTTACCTTCTTTGCCAGATACCCCCTTCCTTCTCCCTCCCTGCACCCGTAAATTCATCCCCACATTACACCCCAAACCCTACTCCGTCCAGACGCATTCATGTTTAAGGCTACTAACACTCCATTCGGATTCGGCTTGGCGCTGTCTTGTGCGCCACCGGAGTTGTGTTCGCTTGGAGCTAGTCCTGAGACTCCCCAATCCGTTTGCTTGGGAATAAATTTCTTTCTCTTAATTATAAAGATGGAGGGTTAATAGTAAATAAATAGGCTTATTTAACCTTTTGGGGGTATTGGAAAGAGTTGACTCTCTCCTACATTTCCTGCCTGCGAAATAACCATACCCCCAGCAAGTTCTGTTAATCACCCCTCCTACTCCACTATACAGGCCCACTCACCTACCTGAGGCAACCCCAAAAATGCGCTCAACTGACGGCCAACCCCCAAGCGCACGAGGGCCCGGCCCGGGGCTTTGTACATACGCGCTTTTCTCTCCCTCTACTGCCCGCTCTGAACGCCGACACTTGAGGCGCGCAACATCGGTGACGACGCAGGCAGGCCGAAGGAGATTGCTAGGATACAGCTCTAGGCCCGATCCACCTCCTCCCTCTCAAATAACGGCGGCTCACCAAACAAACCCGCGACCCAAATAACCAGACATGCTCCATTAATTAGTGCGCTTTTCTAAACCACGTGTTCAATACCTTACTTCCTAGAATAGAGAACAAAGAACATTCCTCAGTCTACGATTAATGCAGAGCACTCAGACGGTTTTTGAACAAATATAAGAAAAAAGATAAACGCAACAGAAAAAGAGCGAGGGAGAATCGATCAAGATGAGAGAGAGACGAAGAGATAGCAAGGATTTTGAGAAAGATTAAGTTTGTTGATTCAATTCTTCGGGTGGAGGTAGGTTTGGTTATGTTACTGATTTCGTAGTGAACCTATTAATAGTGAATGTTCATGTGTTGATACTATTGTTAAACCATGCGTATGTGCTATTAAGTTGTATGCTTGATGATTTATTGATATCAAATTGTGATGAATTAAACAAAGCATGATGAAGTATTGCAATCCCAAATCTTGAAAGAAACCACTCTAATTCACTTGATATAATTAGATAATGAAGACTGATATGCCTTAGTATGAAAGGAAGGCTTGATGAATTAGGGGGAGGATCGGTGCCAGTCTGTCAGGATAGAATATGAGAGGATCGGAGTGTCACGTTCCGACACCAGGATAGATGAATATGAGGATTCGGGTGCCACGTTACGGTACCAGGATCAAGAAGAATATGAGGATCCGGAGTGTCACGTTCAGACACCAGGATAGAATATGGATGGGTGCCACGTTCAGGTACCAGGATGAATTGAGATCGGAGGTCACGTTCGACACCAGGATAGATAAATGGATCGGGTGCCACGTCCGGTTACCAGGATAGACATGAGGGATCGGAGTGCCACGTTCAGGAACCAGGATAGAAAATAGAGGATCGGCGGGTCACGTGCCGAACAACGAGGAAGAAAGATAATGAATCTTGAAAAGATAATGACTATACCTCAAATCTAATGAACGTAATTCCCAAATGAGTATGGTATTGAGGCTTGAGTCCTATGTGCTGAACTCGGTTTAGTATTGATGAATTGATGTTGTTATTGCTACATGTTGAGTGTGTAGTTGATTTACATTATTATTGATATATTAAGTTCCCTATTTTGAGTTGGCCGATGATATCTACTCAGTACGTGGTTGATACTGACCCACTACTTAAGCTTTTCCTCTTTGTTATTGTGTAATGCAGCAAAGTTCGTCAACTTCAACTCAACAGCAGATTAGCCAGTCTTCACTTCATCGGAAAATTCAGGGGGAGCTAATGGTCTAGCTTGGACTGGGTCTCTTCTTCAAGTCTTGATGCTCGGAACTTCCGGCATGGACTAGCTTAAGCTTTTTAGTTATTTTGGCTTAGCATTCCTAGTTAAGTAATTTGAGATAGATGTTCTGGTGATGCATGCACTTCCAGATTTTGGGATAATAGTAATAGTATTGAATGTTGTATTATGAGTTAAGTCTTCCGCATGATTTTTATGTTGATATATCTTGAAATGTTAAGGTTAGATGGGTTGGTCGCTACATAGGAGGGTAAATGTGGGTGCCAGTCGCGTCCTGATTTGGGTGTGGACCAAATCATTCGCTATTAAGAGTTATACGAATATCGTGAAGCAGAAACAATAACCTACCTCCAACGAAGAATTGCGATCACAAGTATCTTTTCAAAACCTGCTATCTTCTGGGTTTCTTCTCTCTCTCTATCGTTTCTCCCTCTCGTTTGTTCTTATTTCTTCCTTTCTTATTCAAACCTTTCTTCTTTTACCTAATAAATCATATAATTAGGTATAAAAAGATGGTAATAATAACCCACTAATTAACTTAAGGTTACCTCTTTTACCCCAAGTAATTAGAATTATTAACATTAAACCACACGTTATAATTAAGAGGAAATAGTCGAAACGCCCTTAAATAAATAAACAGAAATCCGACCAAGATGGAAAGCAACCTGTGAACGGCCCGTAGTGCTCGACGTCGTCATGCAGTCGTCGCAAGGTCAGAGAAATCAAGGGCGGTTTTCACAAGAGTCTTGTGAGGTCGTACTGCCATTTCGTTCGTGAAGTTCAGAGAGTCGATTTCAGTATCCAATTTTCAGACTTTTAAGTGGTTTGGAACGGGACCCCCTCCTACGGTCCGTCGTGCCCATGACGGTCCGTCGTGGGGTCGTCGACTAGCCAATTTTTCCAGAAATAAAATCCGCTGCTCAAAATGACTTAACAGGTCGTTACAATCCGGAAGAGGAGAGAGGGGAACCAGTCACTAGCCTACCCCCTCTGCAAGTGTTGTGACCAAGGAGGAGGGGCATTTCCTCCCATGCTGTATAAAACCGAATAGTGATAATCAAAATAATCATCAAAATCCAGGTAACAAGGTGTAAGTGACTTCTTCATAAATCATGTATAGAAAAGAAAAAGGTCGTTTGTGTTATTGAAGTATTCAGTTGTCAAGATATTCGTGAATATCTGTTCTAAAGGGAGTACGTTAGAATGGTAATTAGAGTTTTATCATCAATGAAAAAGGCAGAATAGGATATACTAAAAATTTTGTTAGGAGTTAGATATTCTCTGGATTTGACAAAGAAGGCTGGGGGGAATTATCAATTCCTTTATTTATATGAATTCGAAATCGAAAGGATACTAGTGGCCCTGAACCTTGCAAAAATCAACTTTTAATCATCGTGTTTTAAATCTTTATCAAACATGTATTTAATATATTGGGCATCTGCTCTAATCAAAAAAATTGATTATAAAGATCATCTTGATATTTTAAGACGCATTTAACAATACAAAGCATTTCATGTGCTATAGTCGCATATCTGCGTTGGGTTTTAGTCCATTTAGCTGAATGAAAACGAATGAGATATTCATGATTATCATGAGGGTTATCTTGTTTAAGAATCTCTCCATAACCAATATTTGAAGCATCAGTTTCAATAATTTTGGTCCATGCAGGGTTAGCAAGAGTTAAACAAGGTAAGATTTTAATCGTTTGTTTAATACTTCTAACAAGCGAAGTAAGATTCTCATTCCAAGGGAAATTATTACTCCTTTTTAATCTATCTGTCAAAGGTGTAAGATCTTTAGAAATATTTTTATAAAAAAGGGGAAATGTAATTTAGACTTCCCAAAAATCTTTGTAACATAGTCATGTCTGTTATAATATTAGGAAACTTTGACGCAAAATCAATTGATCTCTGAATAGGAGTATTCCTTGACAAATTTGATGTCCTAGAGATCGAACATCAGTTTGAAATAAACTTATTTTTTATTTAGAGATAACTAAACCATTATGAATAACAATTTTCTTGAAGATCTCAAGATGCTTAATATGAGATTCAAAAGTTTTTGAAAAACTAAAATATCATCAATATAAACAATGATTAATCCATTAAGGATTAAAAAATATATTCATAATTTTTTGAAATTCAGAAGTGGCATTCTTCAGACCAAAAAGATAAAATCCACGCGAATTGACCAAATTGAACACTTAAAAGCAGATCGTAGTATGTTCCGTTAAAAATCCATGAATTTGCCAATATCCTGATTTTAATCAAATTTGGAAAATATATTAGCATCGTATAATCTGAGAAAGAAGATCTTTCTATTTGGAATGGGATACCTTATCCATTTTAAAATTTGTTAAAGTTTATATTTTTGCCAAACTGGGCACACCTTTTTCTGGTTCTGCAGCGTTATTAACATAAAAGGCAGAGAAGACCATGGAGATTACGAGGGTTTTAAAGTTTAAAGTCCCTTTTGTAATAAACTATCAATTTCCTTTTTACAGAACTCACTAAATCTGCATTCATTTGACAGGGGCGAGATATTGTAGGAATATCTGAATTCAGAAAAGAAATCTTCAGAGGCAAAATCCCAATATCGCTTTTTACTGTCTCAAAAGACATTGGGCTGATATGACACAAAATATCAGTTCCATATTTCCAGATACAATATTATAACAGCCTCCCCTCTCTCTGACCAAATCCCCACCTAATATTTCTTTAACTGCGACAACTTTGCCCACAAACATCCAACTTCTTCCCATGCTCCACGCCCCTCTTCACACCCCCCATTCTAGTGGTTCTTAGACTCCACCTACACTTGTGTTCCTCCCCCAAAAATGCCAGGGGAAATCGTATTTAAACCATAATATGCTACCAGCCCCCCCACTGCAGTGTTGACTGAACTATCTAACTACTCTTTACTTACGACTCTTCAGCCAGCCGCCTCCACCACCATACTATAAAAACACATCCCCCAATTCCCCCCCGTGTCCTACCATTCTCTTTCTTTCTCCATCCCACCCACAATTCTACCCCTATCCTCTCCCTCCCCACACACACAAACGAAACCTCAGAAGCCATACACCTCCCATGCACTTGTTTTTCCCATCAACACGAACCCCTCCCATTTATACTAATTCAACTCCACCCTCACTTTTCTAACACAACACCCCACATGATAAAACTAACCACCCCCGCTTTTACCATATCCGAAAAAACGTACAAGACTTAAAAACACTTAATGTATTTTTTCTGTGTACCTAGTTGATTGTAAAGATTCTGAAATATTCAGGACATAAATCCATTTGTAAGAATCAATATGTTTTTGTTTCAAATGAATTAAAGAGATTAATAATTTAGTAATAGGTTCCAGTTATGGAATTCAAAATTAATGGGTATTATCCATTATATTTGTGTAAATCCTTTTTGCATTTAAGTTAGAAAAGGGAAAATAGCATAATAAAAGGGGTACCAAGAATAATTGGTGGATATAATTCCTGATTTTTAACCAGAAAGAAACGGTGACGGAATACAAACCTTATTGGCAAATACAAGTATTAGACAATTTATATTGCTTTCTATTTTGAGTTGGCCGATGATACCTACCAGTGCTCGTGTTTTGTACTGACCCCTACTTGTAATTGATTTTTCTTTGTTATTTGTGAGTGCAGCGAAAGTATCATCGTCTTCAAACTCAACCGCAACTCTAGCCAGTCTCTCACGTCTGATCTCAGGGTGAGTAATGCTTTAGCTTGGGACTGGATCATCATTCTTCATGTCTTGATGCCTTGAAGTTCCGGCATGGACTAGCTTTTTGACTTATTTTAGCTCTTAGATACTCTTAGTTAGTAATGTGAGGATAGATGTTCTTGTGATGAGGTTGACTTCCAGATTTTGGGATGATAAGTATTGAATGTTAGCTTATTGTTTTTATTTAATTGATTTCGTTCAATGAGTTTTAAGTAGTCCGCATTATATTATGTTATTTATGTTGAACTGTTGGAGTTTAGATTTGATTGGTTCGCTCACATAGTAGGATAAGTGTGACTGCCACTCGGGCTCGTTTTGGTCGTGACATATTTATTATTATTATTATTATTATTATTATTATATTATTATATTATTATTATTATTATATTATTATTATTAGGAGGAGGTAGGAGGAGGAGGAGGTTCTGAAGGGAGGAGGAGGGGGAGGAGGAGGACGAGGACGAGGTACGAGGACGAGGAGGAGGAGGAGGAGGCGGAGGAGGAGGGGCGAGGAGGAGGAGGAGGAGGAGGAGGACGAGGACGAGGACGAGGAAGAAGAAGAAGAAGAAGCAGAAGAAGAAGGAGGAGGAGTAGGAGGCGGAGGAGGAGGAGGAGGAGAAGGAAGAAGAAGAGGAGGAGGAGGAGGAGGAGAGGAGGAGGAGGAGAGAGGACGGTAGGGAGGAGGAGAGGAGGAGCAGGCGAAGAAGAACGGAGGAGGAGGAGAAGCAGAGGAGGAGGATGAGGAGGATGGAGAGGAGGAGCAGGAGAAGGAGGTAGACGGGAGGAGGAGGAGGAGGGGGAGGAGGGGAGGAGGAAGGACGAGGACGCGAGAGGAGGAGGAGGAGGAGGAGGTTAGGAGGAGCAGGGAGGAGGAGGAGGCAGGGAGGAGGAGGAGGAAGGGACGAGGGACGGGGAGGAGGAGGAGGGAGGAGGGATGATGAGGAGGAGGAGGAGCGAGGACGAGGACGAGAAGAGAAGGAGGAGGATGTAGAGGAGGAGGAGAGGAGGAGGAGAGGAGGAGCAGGAGGAGAAGGAGAAGCAGGAGGAGTGGGATAGATGATCGGGCCATGAGTATTATGATGTAAAAGGAGGATTAGTAGGAGTAGTAGAAGGAAAGTAGGCGTATATGATAATGAGGATAAGGAGAGGACTAGTGACTGTATGAGGAGGTGACTGAGGACGATGATGATGATTTAGGAGGAGAGATATTATTATATTTTATTATTTAGTATTATTGATTATTTTTATTATTTTGATTATTATTGTGTTATTTTTATTATTTGCATTATTATTATTAGTTTATTATTATCAGTATTATTATTAGTATTGGGAGTATGATTATTATTGTTATGCTGATGATGACGATGATATTATCTTATATTATTATTAATAGTATTATATTCGGTAAAATCTTTACGAAGGTCCATGGTAATCCACCATTGATGAACCAATTGGGATAGTTTGTTCAAACACCTTGCAAAAATTTTAATAAACCAAGTGTGTTATGGTTGTCATTGTTATATAAAATATTTTATGGAAGGCTTGGATGAATCCAATAGTCAAGTTCATACTGATTTTTAAATAAACTTTCCTTTCTTGCATAGTGGATATTCCCCACTCTTCAACAGATATAATTTGTTTAATAATAAATTTAGAGAAGTTATAAACTTCTTTTTCGTCTAAAGTAAAGTGCTGGAATTCCGCAGTTCCTGTATGAACCAGAATAGCATCGTAATATGATCGACTCTTATGATATTCTCCGGGGAAATATAACCCCTTTATTAGATACCTTTGGAATAACTTCCAAGGTTCGTTGCTTCTCTGAATATCAGAGTTTTCCAAAAGAAATATAATTTCTTTGGCAGTTGCTTTTTCAGAGCATTTTTGAATATCGCCCTCTTTTGCTAAAGAAGCATAGGTATCACCTTACTCTTTTGTTTGCAGATATGCTTGTAATTGCTCATACAATGGACTATTTGTTGGAATATCCTTTAAATTGATAGTTGAAGAAGATGATGATGCCTCATCAATTTTTGAATTAACCAGTCTCTTATTTTCCAATATTATTGGAAATGATGAGTCGTATGACGACCTTTTAGAAGACTGAGAGGTTGATCTTCCTCTTCCTCGATTTTTACCCCCTCTGCCACGTGCTTGTGACCAAGGAGGAGGGTCATTTCCTCCCATGCTGTAATAAAAACGAATTAGTTATAATCAAAATAATCATCAAAATCCAGGTAACAAGGTCTAGTGACTTCTTCATAATCATGTATAGAAAAGAAAAAGTCGTCTTGTATTATTGACAGTATCAGTTTGTCAAGAATTAATTCTTAAATATCCTTTTTTAAAGGGAGTACCTTTAGAATGGTAATTAGAGTTGTATTTTTTTTTCTTACGGGAAGCCAAAAACGACCAAAAACTAAATCAAAATTTCACTCTAGGCTATACTTCCCTTTTCAAGCGCCACCAGACCCCCCCTTTTTGGGCCCATCAATACCTTTATGGCGGCGTCTCTTCCAGAGATTTCCGGCCTACAAGTTTCTAACCCCTATTCTATCACGCACTACCCCCCATCACCTACACTATCCCTTATCTTGCTACAACCACCACTGCATCCTTATTATCTACAGCTCCACCCCTAGATACCGCTAACCTTAACACCACAATTAAATTCTATTCGCAACCTTCCACCCTCAGCACCCCTACCTCCACTCCTCCCAACTGACTCCAGCCCTCACACCACGAGTCAACACACCACACTTATTCAACCCATTACAATGAATGGCACAATACACCACCCCTCCCAACACGCACTAGATACCATATAGGCACTCCTCCTCTCGACCACAAATCACCTTAACAGCCCTACACGGTGGTTTCCAATACTCCAGTCAATGCCTCAACGCCGCACGCAAGCTCCTCCTTCTTACACCCCCACTTACATCTTGCCTCACCGCCCAACCACACTCGCCTCAACCTAGCTACTCTCCCCAAGTCTCACTCTCCTTCTTTACTCACTACTCAATTTTTTCTCCACCTTGGCCACCAGATTCTTATGCCACTTTTACTAGCTTCTACCCACACCCCAGAGGACCTCCCCCACACCCAACCCTAATCTTTATCGTACCCTCCCACAGCCTAGCATACACCAACCAACCCCCACTTTCTTCAGTGCCCACACCAGTTACCTTCCTCCCCCATCTCGGCCTACCCTCATCCCATACCCTATCCAACCATTACTCCTTATATACTACCCGATCACTGCAGAATGTGATATACTACAATTTTTGTCTAAAGGCAGTATCTATATGGATAAGAATCTGGGCGGGAATTATCAATCTTTTTCATATTGAATTCGAAATCGAAAAGGTACTAGTGGGCTGCCACCATTGCAAAAATCAACTTTGAAATCATCTGTTGAAATCTTTATCAAACATGTATTTAATATATTGGCATCTTCTCTAATAAAAAAATTGATTATAAAAGACATCTTGATATTTAAGACGCATTTTAACATACAAGCCTTTCATGTGCTAAGGCGCATATCTGCGTGGGTTTTAGTCCATTTAGCTGAATGAAACGAATGGATAATCTGATTATTATGAGGGTTAACTTGTTTAAGAAATCTCTCATAACCAATATTGAAGCATAGTTAAATAATTTTGGGCCATGCCAGGGTTCAAGAGTTAAAAAGGTAAAGATTTTAATCGTTTGTGTAATATTCTAAACAAGGAAGTAAGATTCTCATTCCAAGGGAAATTATTACTCCTTTTTAATCTATCTGCAAGGTGTAAGATCTTTAGAAATATTTTTTATAAAAAAAGGGGAAATCTAATTTAGGACTTACCAAAATCGTTGAACAGCGGCATGTTTGTTATAAATCAGGAAACTTTGACGCAAAATCAATTGATATCTGAATAGGAGTTATTCCTTGACATTTGATTGTCCAGAAATTCAAAAATCAGTTTGAAATAAACTTATTTTTTATTTAGAAGATAACTAAACATTATGAATAAACAATTTTCTTGAAGATCTCAGATGCTTTAAATGAGATTCAAAAGTTTTTGAATAAACTCAAATATCATCAAATAAACAATTATTAAATCCATTAGGATTAAAAAATATCATCATAATTTTTTGAAATTCAGAAGGGGCATTCTTCAGACCAAAAGGCATACTTAACATCGGATAGTGACCCAAATGGAACATTAAAAGCAAATCGATAAGTAGTTCTGAAAATATGAATTTGCCAATATCCTGTTTGAAATCCCCAAATTGGAAAATATATTAGCATCGTATAATCTGAAAGAAGATCTTTCTTATTTGGAATGGGATACCTTATCCATTTTTAAAAATTTTGTTTAAAGGTTTATTAAGTTATTGCCAACCTGGGAACACCTCTGTTTGTTCTGCCCAGCGGTTATTACATAAAAGGCAGTAGAAGACATGGAGATTAGAGGGTTTGATAATCCCTTTTGTAATAAAACTATCAATGTCTTTTACAGAACAATAAATCTGCAATCATGTGACAGGGGAGAGATTTGTAGGAATATGTGATTCAGAAAAAGAATCTTCATGAGGCCCCAAATCCACATATGTTTTTAGATGTCTCAAAAAGCATTGGATGATCTGCACAAATATCAGCTTCCATATTTCCACGAAATTAATTTAATTTTTCTTGTACCTGGTTGATTGTAAAGATTCTGAAATATCAGACTATAAATTCCACATTTGTAAAGAATTATATGTTTTTGTGTCAACTGAATTAAAAGTTAATATCTTTAGATAGTCAGTTATGATTCAAAAATCTAATGGTATTACCATTATATTTTGCTGTAAATCCTTTTGCCTTTAAGTTAGAACAAGGATAAATGCATAAAAAAGGGGGTACCAGAATAAAATGGTGGATATAATTGATTTGTACCAGAAGAAAAAGTTTGAGCATACAAACCTTACTCTGGCAAATACAAGTATAGACAATTTTATTTGTATGTCTAAAGAGGGGGGAAAATTAGAAGCCAGATTAACAATATGCGTTTGTTTGTTAAAAAAATCGTTGAAGGAATTAAATCCTTCTTGAAGACAGCGAACATCAGCCCACTATCAATCATAGCATGCTGAAACTTAAAATAATTATTAATCAGAATGGGGGCAATTAATATACGAACGATGAGCAGGGACAATTTGCGTCATTCAAGAAATTTAGGAGTAAGAGATGATCAATCTCTTCATCTATAATAAGCTTGCCCTCGTATCAAAAACAGAATATCTTTTCTTTTCTAATGAGAATTCGATGATATTAATCAACTGATTGTTTAAAGATTTAATATCTTTCTTAAGGTTTTTTACCTCTAATTAAATCATCCAGACACGATCTCTGAATTTTTACAATATCTTGCCCTTTCTTTTCAGTCGTGAAAAAACTTCTTTTCAAGAATAAGGATAGAATTGTAAGAATTGTCAGTGACAATCTTCACATAATCTTCTTTATGTTTTTCAAACTTTTTGAGAAGATGTTTTTGAGGAAGCCATTTCTAAAATCTTATTTCTACGATTTTCATCAGAAACATCTTTTAAAAGTTCAATAACATTTTCAGAAGAAAGCATTTTAAAAGTTAATTCTTCAAAACTTTGATGTAATTTATCTAAATAAGAATCTTCCATCTGAGATTGCAATTTATAAAAATCATCTTGTCCGCAAGTACAAATATCACCTGACGAAATTACACATTTTTGATTACCATTACCACAAACAGGACTATCAATACTATATCTAAAGAATCACCAGAAGATTTGAATCTGAAATCTAATTCAATAATAAAAAACTCATAGAGTTATCTTGAGTCGGTTTATCAAACTCCAAGCTTAAATTATCGGCCTTACAATTTGTTGAAGATGACCAAACGTCCACCAACATTTAAATTTTTCCAATTCTTTTAGAGAAATTTCTGGCAAAAAAATTGTTGCCTTCTATGGCTTTCTTGCTTCTTTCTTTTCGTGTAATCATTTGAACGATGACGTCTTGTATGGTGTCTTCTTAGTTTGACCTGTCTTTGGGTTTAGAATAGACGGTTCCCTTATCCAATGCGGACCAAAATCTCCCAATTGAGGCATTTTCAGACATTGGAGTTCTTTTTATCTGTGAGCCAACTTAAGATCATTACAAAGATTTAATCATTCTGGGAATACAAATCACTTTTTATTAACTTTCCATGAGTTAATCTATCATAAGGATTTCTGGTTGATCTCCTCTCAAAAACTTTCTTAACCCTATCAGAAATAATGAAGGAAGACATCAATGAGTTGATTTTTTCAACAACTTGAATTTACTTTCAGGTAGATCCATAAGTCTATTTCATAAAAGTGTCCTTATTACCATCGAAAATATCCCAAATGGTTATATTGAGTCCATTTAATAAATTTCAAATTGTCTCATTTTGATTGGACAATCTTCCATAAAATGTTCTAATATAGTAAGAACAAGAAACAGGGCAAGATTCTTACAAATTTAGGAGTTGTAATCTTTTCTATGGTTTTCCATCTGCACTAGATAAAACTAGTTTCTCTTTACTTCTTCTGTGGGTGCATTTTTATTGCATACTTTTCTTCCGGATGATAAGAAATATCCCACCATCCTCTAGCTGCCCTGTAAATCCTGCTATAATCATTTTACATATAGCATGATCAGTATTCTGATTCGATGAGACAACATTGATGAGTAACATCACATTCGATGTGATAATAATGGAAATCTGTCGTTCCCAGTCAAGGCATCCAAATCCATTCATATACCTAATTACCACAATAAGATGTATATTTGATTCCAATTTTTTTAACTAACAAATATTGGGGAGTAGACGAGGATAATAATAAGTCTCATGAAGGGAGAGTTTCATAACCCCCTTGGCCTATAAATCCTTGCTTGGTATTTAAACCGGTTTTGAATTTTCTAGCATTCACTCACAAAACTTTATGAGTAGGATCTTTAAGACCCGAGGAGTTGATTTTCAATCTTAGCAATATCTGTGATTCAGGGAAATAATTTGGTAATAGGTTGTGAAACTTTAAACCAAACAATTTTTTATCAATTAAGATTTTAAATCATTAAAAGTTTACCTTTAAAATCAGCAGTATCAATAGGCGCGAATCTGAGTAGGTACATCGAGAATTTTTGAAAGTAGAAGCTAAGTAGAAGCTTTATCTCTTTTGGACCTTGTTGAAAGTTTCTTTCCAAAATAATTAATTTAATTCTTAATTTTTTATCTAAAGAACTAATATGTTCGCAAGCACTTTAAACAGATAAATCAAATAATTATTTGAGAAATAAGATTATTAATCCATGAATAGTAATCTGAGGCAAACATCTGTTTGAATAAACTTTTGAAAAGCTAACAAAGTAACACAGTATTATTTGGCCCACAATCCAAAATAAAAGGAGCTGAGGAGATAGATGTCTTTAGTAATAGTGCCATCACTTTCTGAAAAGTTCTTCTATAACTTTGATTATAAAGGTAAATTAAGTAGTTATAAACCACGCGAACAAAATAAATAATTTTATTAGTAAAGCACAATTCATAAAAATCTTGAGAATATTTACTAAATAATCTAACTATAATTCTCAAAAAAATAAAGTTCTAAATGGTTCCATTTTTTATGATAAAATTATTTTTGCATATTGTTTTCTAACCAGGGAACCTGGAACTAAAATCAAATTCGTTGATCATCATAATCAAATTCGTGAGATCTTGTTGTTGATCATCAACTGGAAATCCATTTCAGACTGAGTGGAGCCCAAATCTGACAATATCAGTGCTGAACAATATTGTTTAGGGTCTATTCTTACCTTTCAACAAATCAGTCACTCATAGTATCACTTAAAGTGTGG
Organism: Solanum habrochaites; assembly: GCA_027704765.1. Lineage (NCBI taxonomy): Eukaryota > Viridiplantae > Streptophyta > Magnoliopsida > Solanales > Solanaceae > Solanum > Solanum habrochaites. Next base: position 26,453 of record JAKWJA010002466.1, on the reverse strand, counting down.
ATATATTAAAGGTCTTCGTCTTGTGATCATAGCGGGGACCTGCAATAATTATAGGGGAAATATGTTAAATTCTGGTAACATTCTAAACAGAAAAAAAAATGCCTATTAAAAACAGGAGGATTATTAATTTAATTCAATACAAAACTCATGATTTTGAGTAATATGAGAATAGTCACTATTAGTGATATCCTTAGAAACCTGTCTTTGAGACACCGCATCATTTAAAATCCATTTATCAGGAATATTAATCTCATCCCATTTAATAGGTCTTCTGGTAGTAATCTTAGATTTAGTAAAATTAGTTTCCACCAGAATAATCTCATCAGACGAATCATATAATTTACATCTAGGATTTAAAGTAGTCAATAACTTGTAATAAATCTTGTAAGATAAGCAAACAAGCTCAGATCCATCAGCATAATTATAACCATGAGTTTTAACATTTAATGTTAAGGCATTAAGAATATTTTTATCAGATAAACATAATTGCAAATTAGGTTGCGTATTGAAATTAACTGGTCCATAAGCACCACAATAGATTCAACCGAACCCAATAAGAGATTGTCTTAAAATTTAAATTTCTAGATCGAGAGCTCGCTAAAAATGTTTCAGGTAACCCTTTAAAAGTTAAAGGTTTAAAATCAATCTACAACCTACCAATATTCATCAGTTATATTCGATTTAGAAATATCAATATCTCTTTGGTTCAATAATTGAAAAATTGCTCGTCAGAATATAGAGCTAAGATGATTGATCAGTTAATTTTAAACACCTACTTAGTAGACAATTTGCAACAACCTAATATAAATTAATCTTGTATCCACTTAGGGATACCATTTGTTTAACAAAATCAAGGTTTTGAGGTATATCTACATCTTCCATTCTAGTACTTTTAATATTATTTTCACTAAAATTCATAAATTTGATAAAATTTCATATCCATGCTTCGCTTTTATTAGATCTGTTACATGTTCTTATAGAATATCTGGCTCTGATACCATAGCAGGATCTACAAGGCTGGCGGTAGTCCGCTCGGCCATCTTGATCTAGCTTTTCACATGACCAAGTTATACTTTAAACGTATTATAGTTTATAAAAAAATTTATCCTAAGTTTCCGCTGTATGGTAAATTTTTACTCTAGTATGATACATGTAATAATAATATACGTGATAATGTATAGAAGTTCTAACATGGGTTTCAGGCTGCCCCTTTCTTCATCAATTAACGGGGACTTACAATACCACATGCAGCCTGAAACCCATGTTAGAACTGCTATACATTATCATGTATAGTATTGTGACAGGCCTAATGCTTGAGTAAAAGTTTACCATACAACCGAAACTTAGGATAAAATTTTTTATAAACTATAACACGTTTCAAGTATAACTTGGTCATGTGCAAAGCTAGATCTAGATGGTCGAGCGGACTACCGCAAGCCTTGTAGATCCTGTTATGGTATCAGAGCCAGATATTCTATAAGAACATGTAAATCAAGTTAGTTTAAGTCAAGTGAAAATCCTTTAGCTATATTGATTCAATCTTATATTACTCAGTTTAGGAGAGTTAATGTAGATTACAAAAACTAGAAGATTAAATACAATGACTTGTATCAATTTCATCCGATAGGGAGGAAGGTCTAAGTCAGCACATAAACTAATATTTCACTACTATTTAATCAAATATGACCAAAAACTCATATAACGATCCCCAAAAAATTAATTTCTTGCTAGGTCATTCTTGTGAATCTACCAAATTTCAGATCAACCAGAGTTTCCCTTTTTTTGGAATTCCTAAACTATGATCAATTTGGTAGAAAACGTTATTTGGCCAAAATAGAATTTAAGATTTTCCCAGTGTGTAATTCTAATCATATATCATCATTTTGTGAAATAGACTACACAAATCAAGAGTAAATAACGAAATTCTAAATTCCAAAAAAAAAACACATGGTTATGTATACATTGAATATTAAAACTCAAAACCCACCTCATAGATATCCATGCATCTTAAATAATAAATTTTGATGAAAAAATGACTACTTAGGCAACATACATATGTGGTGTCAGATATTCACTTCAACAAATTTAAAACAAAAGCAAACTCAGATGGAGAGAATATGTTAATTTTAATAAAGTGAATATCATTATCCCTAGATCCATTGATCCAATCAAATATTACTCAGTTTAGGAGAGTCAATACAGATGATCATATTAGAGATTAAACTTTAATGAGTTGTATTAATTTCATTCGATAGGGAGGAAGGTCTAAGCCAACACATGAACTTAATACTTCACTGAAATTTAGTCATGAAGACCATAGAGAATAATCTCTATCACCACTATATCTTAGTCGAGTATTTTTTGGTAAAATTATTTTTTCAAGAAACAAGATTATCTAAAAACATCATCTAAACGACCTCAAGTTACCAAATTACTATATAATAATGAGTGTTTTAAATTTTGATCGTTTCTGATGAATCAACCGAATTTCAGATTAATCAGAGTTCAAAATAAATATTTATCTCCAAAGCTATGGTCAAATTCAGATTCAAACAATTTGAGGAAATATGAACAGATCCACATCCTTAGCATATATCAATTTATGTTATCTCATCATAGGTAATCATGCACCACATATAATATAAATAAGATCAATATAAAGGATCTCATTCATACTAAATCACGTTTTAATTCTAAAAAACTTCAAAATTATTTTAATGACCCCACAAAAATATAATCACATAGTAATGAGTACTTCTTACTAGGCCGTTATCAATGAACTTATCAAATTTTAGGTCAATTGGAGTCTGAAAACAATCTTTATTTCCAAAGCTATGACCAAATTCAAATTCAAGTGATTTAATCATCTTTAGGTATTCAAACAATATGACTTATATTCTTATCACATATCAATTCATGTTAAATAACCATGTGTGTAACGACCTGTTTAGTCATTTTGAGCAGCAGATTTTATTTCTGGAAAACTGGCTGAGACGACGGACCCCACGACGAACCGTCATGGTAACAACAGACCGTCGCAGGGTCTCGTTTCAAAACACTTAGAAATTCTGAAATTGGGTACTGAAAATCGACTCACTGAACGTCACGAGGGGGGCGAAATGGAGACGACCCGTCGAGGCCACGACGGCCCGTCATAGACACTTTTACAGGTCAAGTCTCTGGACATTGTGAAGGGGACCGCAGGACGGACCGTCGCAGGCACGACGGCCCGTAACAGGCTGCGGAAATCCCAGGCGTGGTCGGATTTTGTTGTTAAATTTATTAAGGGGTTTGCTTTGGACTATTGCCTGACTTTCTTTAATTATAAAGTGGTGGGTTAATGAAATTAAGTCTAATTACTTGGGGGTTAAAAGAGGGTAACCTTAAGTTAATTAATGGGTGATTAGTTGCCATCTTGTATAACTAATTATATGATATTAGGTAAAAGAAAGAGGTTTGAATAAGAAAAAACAGAAAGACAAAGAGAGATAGAAAAAGGAGAGAGAAAAACAAACGGAAGAGACAAACAAGAAATTTGAGAAAATTTGCTGCTTGATCACGAATTTCGGTGGAGGTAGGAGGTTATGGTTTCTCTTACGATATTCGTACAGTAAACTATTAATAGCGAATGAGATGTATGATAATATTGTAAACCCTTTGACTATGTGCTGAATTGTATGATTGCATGAATATAATTATATAAAATTTTTTTTTTTTTTTTGTTGGATTTTATATAAGATGATGTGATGAAGTTATTGATCAAATCTTGCAAAAACCTATCTCTTGTTAATGATGAGGCCTTGGTATAAAAGAAGGCGTGATGAATTACAAATAATGAGAGATGATGACTTCCAGGTTTTGGGAAGGAAATAGATGTTGAATTTTAATAGTTATTGAATGGTTTTATAATGAGTTTTAAGTCTTCCGCATTACTTTATGTTGATATTACATCGAAAGGTAAGGTTTAGATTGGTTGGTTACTCACAAAGAGGGTAGTGTGGGTGCCAGCGCGGACCCGATTTGGGTCGTGGACAAACTTGGATATCAGAGATTAGGTTCGTTGGTCTCAGCACACAAGAACAGGTTCTAGTAGAGTCTTAAGGAATGGTTAGGGGACCCCTTTATTTTCTTTGAGGAGGCTATTAAGACTTTAGGAAAATCCATTATTTTTCTTTTTTATGCTATTACTTGGGTCCAATTGGATCTAGGTGATACAAATTGGTATCTGACCATCTTCACTCTATTCGCCGATGGTTAGAACTAGGGAGCAACGACTGCGCCAACACCAACACCGCAGACAAGAAAGCTTCTGAGCCGACCACGGGGAGCTGTGTGTAGCTCGAGAAGGAAGAGTGGCAACCCGAGGCCGTGGTAGAGGTCGTGGGAGGACGCCTCTAGAGGAAGAGGACAAGCACAGCCCATCTGTTCTAGGGCGGTGGAATCCTCCACCGAGGAGGCAGGAAGTAGTAAGTCAGTAGTTAAGAGAGGGTGGGGAGGAAGGGGGAATAAGGAGAAGGAACAAGTGCAACAAAGGAGGAGGAATTGCCACCCCAACCTAAACAGAGATGATTCAATCAGGTTCTCGCTATCTTAGTGGTTGTATGATCAGGGTCAGCAACTCCAGTGTTTTCTGACGCACCAACAACCTCCGGTTTTCAGAGTCAAACATGCAGCCACTATGGGGCCCTCCTCGTATGGATGCCTCATTGGACAGAGGCACGTTTCCACGTCTGACTTAAGGACCTATAATGACGAAGATCAGCTGAACTTTTCAGTTAAGTTCTTGAAGATTGAAACCTCCAGTCTTCAGGGTGCGGAATCTGAGGGAGGATGCTTACGAGTTGCTAGTTGATGTCATGAGCTTACTACACAGATGGGATAGTATAATATAATGGTTTGGTGGGGAGTTGTGAGTATCAGTTTCAAGGGAACGCCCAAAAGGTGGTGGCGGTCACATGTTGAGTGTCAAACCAACAGAGGCACCCCTATGACGTGGGCCTCATTCTCTAGCTTGTTTATGGAGAAGCTAATCCCCGGACTTGAGGGATAGGAAAAGGGGTGAGTTCTGAGCCTAGAGCAACGGTCGGTTAGTTTTTAGGATGACGGTTCAATGCATATGAGGCTAAGTTTCGATTTGCACTTACAGGTATGCAACCCAACTTTGGTTTCAGTCCACAAGGCGGATTCGTCGTTTGTGAAGGGATTGAGGTTAGAGTTTCGGATTTCAGACCTTACAGGTGCGGCTCGGAAAAATTCCTTCAAGAAGTGGTTTAGATTTCGTAGTGGTAGACGGGGGAAGGAGTGAAGCCAGATGAATTCCCATGGCCATCTACACTGAAAGAGGTTCGAAAGGGAGGGAGTTTAGTGGTTTCTTACTCTAGAGTACAGGGTTCCGGAGGGTAAATCATAGTTCGACCCATTCAGTATCATACAGACGGTAGTTGGGGGTCCACCTCAGATCCGGTCAACATTTCTATGAGATAACTATGCTTGACTCAGAGAGTTTATGGATGTGCGGGAGCTGGGACATATTAGGGAATTGTTCCAAACGAGGTATAGCACCAATAGCTAGAGTAGAGTGTCATGGTGTAGAGGCGTTATATTCTGGAGGACGTGGGTGGTCGTGGTAATGGGTGTACACCCCCAAACGGCCGGTGTGATGGGAAAAATGGAGCACTACATACAACATGGTAGTAGGGGCAATGACAAACAACGAAAGGGCCAAGGGCCCATTGTTATCTTTCCGTGGAAGCTAGCGAGGCGGAGACATCCGATGCTTGTCATCACAGGTAAATCGTCGGTTTGTGATTGCAGGGCTTCTGTATTGTTTGATCCGTCCACATTTTCTTATGATCTTCCCATTTTGCTACATGGTCTCTAAATTACATTGGGAATACTTGATCTGCCCTATTCGGGTTTATACTCCGGTGGGTGTTGAGTCTGTTGTGATAGTGAAAGGGTGTATATAGGTCTTGTCTGGTGACCTTTTGTCGGGAGCAACCACTATGTAGACTTGGTTATCGTAGAAATGATTGATTTCGATGAATATGGGTATGACTTGGCTTCTACGCAATTTGCGATCCTTGGATGGTAATGCTAAAATGGTGACGTTGCCAAGCCTGGGAAAGGACAGATCCGTTAGTGTCGGCGAGGGTGACTAACACTTCATCCGAGTGCGGGTATCATCTCCTTTATTCGTGCTAAAGAAAATGCGTTAGTAAAGTGGGTGCTGTTTAGCTTTCTTGCACATATTAAGGTTGACACTACATAAGACCTTAGATTGAGTAGGTTCGGTGGTCCGTAGTTTCTGTGTGTTCCCTGAGATCTTCCTAGTATGCCACCAGATAGGGATATTGACTTCTGTATTGATTTGAACCGGGGGTACTCGGCCCCTTTCTTACCCCTTATCGATGGCTCCCGCGGAGTTAAGAGAGTTAAAAGCTAAACTTCAAGAGTTGTGAGCAAAGGATCATTAGGGACTCAGTGCATCTCCTTGGGATTTGCTCCTGGTTTGTTTGTGAAAGAAGAAGGATGGGAGTTTTCGGATGTGCATAGGACTACCGGAGTTTGAAATTGGAACAACAGGGAACCATAAGAACAAGGATCTCTTCCTCGCAATGAATGACTTGTTCGATCAGTTACAGTGCTTGGTTGCTTTTCTAAGATGGATTGAGATCCGGTTATCATCAATGGAAAAATACGGGGCCAGAATTAAAATTTTATGGGCAACGGACCCCCCCCCCACCCACCTAGAGTGCCACCCCAAAGACTGCCTTTAGAACCAGGTAGGGCATTACGAATTGTAAGTAGTGACTTGTCTTTTGGTCTTCCGAATGCCCTGCTGCGTCAGGAGTTTATGAACGCGTTTTTAAGCATTTTGGAATATCTTTGTGATCGTATTTATTGATGATAACTGATATTACTCTAAGAAGTAAGGAGGACATGAGAGCATTTGAGAATGGTATTGGAAATGTTGAAGGGAGAAGAAGCTTTATGCCAAGTTTCTCTAGTTGAGTTGTTGGCTAGATGCAGTCTTCTTGGAAGCACGTGGTTTCTAAGATGGAGTGTGGTGGATCATTATAAGATTGAGACAGTTGAAGAATTGGATAAATAAGACTACTAGTGCCTGTCAGAAAATCGGAGCTTTGTGGGGTTAGATGAGCTTATACGCCGATTTGTCAGGGATTCTCTTCTATTGCTTCCCAACTGGACGAACTTGATAACAAAATGTCCATTTGTATGGTTCGGATGAGTGTGAGGAAAGGTTTCAAAGCTCAAGACTCTGTTGACTACTGCCCCAATTCTCACCTTCGCAGTGGAAGGTAAGAATTCATGTCTATTGTGAGCATCCTATTCGGGGTTTGGTGCAGTGATACAAAAAGAAGAAGTGATTGCTTATGCCTTCAAGACAATTAAAAGTTGCATGAACGTAACTATCCAAATCATGATTGGAATTGGCCGCGGTATAGGTGTTTGCAATTAAAGCATTGAGACACTATTTATATGGGGGTTAGTGTTGAGGTCTATAAGATATCGTAGCCTACAGATGTTCTTACTCAGAAAAGCATTTGAACTTGAGACAGAAGAGATGGAAGGGAGATGGATGGAACTATGAAGGGGACTACGACATCAATATTTTGTATCATCCGGGGGGAAGGGAATTGTTTTTGAGCGGATTGCTTTAAGTAGAAAGGCGGGGCAAGCATGGGAAAGACTAGCACTTGCAAGCTTCTAGACGTGCCCACTGGCTAGGAAGGTTAAGACTCTGGCTAATGACTTTATGAGGGTTAGAAGTAAATGAGAAGGGAGGATTGTTGGCCAGTGATGGAGGCGAGGATCTGCTTTTCTTGACAAGAAAAGGGGAAACAGGTTGCTGACGAGGAAAAAACTAAGTCGAATCCGAGGATAAGGTGTTGCGAAAAGGAGAGGGTAAAGAAGCAATAATGGATTTATGAAGGTGTTTTGAGAATCAAGGGACAGGGTATGTGTACCCGTTGTTGATGATTTTGATCAACTATTCTTACAAGAGGCTCATAGTTACGGTATTCTTACCCCCTGGTGCAAACAAGATGTACCGTGACCTAAGGCAACACTTTTGGTGGAAAAGTAGAATGAAGCGCGGACATTGTTGAGTTTGTTGCCAAATGTCCAAATTGTCAACAAGTTAAAGTATATGAACACCAGGAGGCCCGGAGGGGCAGAACACTTCAGAGGGGATGCCCATTCCTGAAGTGGAAGAGTGGGAGAGAATTACAATGGACTGCGTGGTGGTCTTCCAAAGACATTGGCAATGTTGACTCTATTTGGTTAATGGGACAGATAACTAAGTCTGACTCAATTTCATTCCGATCAAGGTGACTTATATGCAAGAAGTTAGCCAAACTTTTTACATTCTCAGAAGTTGTTCGAATTGCATGGAGTTCCACTGTCCATCATATCAGATATCAGGAGGTCACGCAGTTTAATTATAAGTTTTGGCGACATTGTACAGCCAAATTAGGTACTAGGTTGGATTTAGTAATTCGGAGTTCCAATCCTCAGACCAATCGGTCAGTCTGAAGAAACGATTCAAGTGCTGGAGGAATATGCCTTCGTGCATGTGTGATAGAATTCGGTGGTCATTGGAAAACTTCCTACCCCTTAGCGGAGTTTCATTTCAACACAATAATAGATATCATCAAAGTATTGATATGGTCATTTCGAGATTGTAGGCGAGGAGATGTAGGTCTCCCATTTGGTGGTTTGTGGAATTCGAGGTTAGGACCTTGGGGCACGACCTTTTGAGGGATTCGATATGTAGAAGTGTGAGATCTATTCAAGAAAAGCTTTTAGCGGCTCAAAGTAGGAAAAGGCTGTATGCAGACCGAAAGGTTAGGGACTTGGAGTTCATGGAGGGTGAGCAAAGTTTTGCTGAATGGTTTCAACATGAAGGGCCTGTGATGCGATTTGTAAAAGAGGTTAAACTAAGCCCGAGGTATGGGTATATTGGTTCTTAAGAGGTAGGGGGAGGTGGCTTATGAATAGCCTTGCCCCCAGTGCTGTCAGGAGTGCCATCCGGTGTGTCATGTGTCAATTTGAAAAGGGACCATGGGGATGGAAAAACTACATCATTCGTTGGGATTCAGTTTGATTGATGAGGAATTTGTCTATGAGGAGGGCCATGTCGTATTTTAGATAGAAGTCGCAAGTTGAGGTCAAGGGAGAGAGTTGCATCCATCAAGGTTGCAATGGAAGAATCGACCCGGTTGAAGAAAAGCCCCTGGGAGAAGGAGGCCAAAATGCAGGAAAGTACCCACATCTGTTTAAAGTCAGGTACTCTTCTGACATTGGTTTTTCTTCTGTGATCGTTCGAGGCCGAACGAGGTGTAAATTGGGATCTATTGTAACGACACTGTTGTAGTCGTTTTGAAGCAGCAGATTTTATTTATGGAAACTGGCTGAGACGATGCGATAGAGGACCCACAGACGGACCGTCATGGTATGAGGACCGTGCGCAGGGTTTCGTTTTCAAAACACTTAGAAATTCTGAAAATTGGGTGGTAATGAAAACGGACTATCTGAAACGTCACAACAAACGGGCAGGACAGACCGTCGAAGGCACACGACGGCCCCCGTCAAAGCACTTTTCAGAGAGTCAAGTCTCTGGACCTTGTGACGACGCAGGGGCCGGACCGTCGAAGCGCACGAAGGCCCGTCACAAGCTGCGCAATCCCAGGCCTGGGTTAAGATTTCGTTAATTTATTAAGGGGTGTTTGGACTTTCCTGCTTTAATTATAAAGTGGTGGGTTAATGTAAATAAGTCAATACTTGGGGGTTAAAAAGGTAACCTTAAGCCTTAATTAATGGGTGATTAGTGCCATCTTATTATTAATTATATGATGATTAGGGTAAAAGAAAGAGGGTGAATAAAAAAAAACGAAAAGAGACAAAGAGAGACAGAAAAATGGAGAGAGAAACGACGAAGAGACAACAAGAATTGAGGAATTGCTTGCTTGATCAAGAATATTCGGTTGGAGGTAGGTTATGGTTTCTCTTACATATTCGTAGTAAACTCTTAAATAGCGAATGATAGTATTGATAAATTGTAAACCTGGCTATGTGCCTTAATTGTATGCTGCATGAATTAATTATATAATTGTGAGTTATATAAGCATGATGAAGTTATTGAATCCCAAATCTTGCAAAAAAAAACCTAATTGTCTTTGTTTAAGATGAGGCCTTGGTATAAAAAGAAGGCGTGATGAAATTTTAAAATAATGAGGATTGATGATGACTTCAGTTTTGGGCAATAATAGATTTGAATTCTTTAATAGGTAGTTGAATTGAGTTTTTATTAATGAGGTTTAAGTCTCGCATTACTTTATGTTGAATTACATCGACATGTTAAGGGTGTTTTAGATTGGTTGGTTCGCTCACATTAGGAGGGTTAAGTGTGGGTTGGGCCAGTCGCGGCCCAATTTGGGTGTGAGCAATGTGCGATCAGTTCCAAAATTTTAACATAAATAAATAACACATAAACGAATGTATTATCCCTCTTCAAAGCAAATTAAGCTGACAAACTCCTCAAAAGCCATCTAAATGGTATTAAATGGAACCATCAAATTTAAAGTCAATCAGAGATCAAAAACATTCATGACCATCGAAACTATGACCAATTTAAATAAAACAATCGTTTTATGCATAGTTAAAGATTAAAATAGCTTGATTTGTATTTTCATTCTTTTCTAATAATTATCTCATGAGCACAAAAATGCGTCTTTCCATTGACTAAGACACACTACTGACCTTTTTACAACAAACTGTCCTCTCAATACATATACTTGAGAATTTAAAATATTACATTTCTCCCTTTTAGACGGATGAAAATCTTTAATATCTCTTCTCATAAATTAATTAAACACTACTAGTATCTCAAGGTTAATTTTCATTCTAGTAAAAGAATTATCACCACTAGTAGTCACTTAGGACAATTTAAACATAATATATTGAGGATATTCCATACGACTCAACAAATACATTACTATGGTAAATCCTATTTATTAATCGTAATCTTAATAACTATGTTATCCTCACATATATTAAATAGTAATACTAAATAATGCAAATAAACAAACCATTTAAAATGGTAACCTTTTATTAATTATAAAATTTCGCTATAGAATATGGATGTGCACATATTAATTTGTTACAAAAAAGTGTTCCACGTACTAAAAATGCATATAAAGAGTCATGATTATTGTTCTTGCATCAAAAAAATATGTTTCATTTCTTTTTAACAAAAATGGTCTCTCATTGTTGAAAGAGATTAAAATTACACGTCTCTCAAAAGGAGTTGAAATTATGGAAAACATTGTCAGTTGTCAAAGAAATTCAATGTTAATAACGCAGCACAAATAATTCTAAAATAATAAAGGTGTCAGGCTTATATTTTAGGATTCAAGGCATTCAATAAATATTTATCATAGTAGGGAGAAGCTACGTATTTGATTTTACTTCTTTTAAAATTGCATAAGCCCTACGTTTCTGTTTTGCGCCCCGTTGAACGCAAGGTCATATCCAAATTTAACCCTTTGTTCAACTTCTTAGATAATCCAAAAGCTAGGGTTGAACTCAAAGATATCAGATAAAAAAATTGTGTTCATGCCATAACCAATATCTAACAGTATGTTATAAATTGTACCCATGATTTTAACAAGACAAAACAAATCATGAACTATACATATATATGATCGCATACATACTTATTGTCTATCTATTTAGATGCAAGCATGACTTTTGATGCCAATGGTAGGAAAACTATATTCACAGTGAAAGCATATCAGGATCTTTACTTACATGAATAAAAGATAATTAATATTGTTTATGTCAAATTACATGACATGCTAGAACACATAAATATACTGAAATATAATTCGATAAATGCATCTTGATGTGCGAACAAATACCTTCAAGCGAATCCCAAATTAGACAGACCTTCAAGTGAATCTACAAGATAGTTATGGTCTTCTATAGTGATCTCAAGCTCATATCTGAACTCTTTCAATACTTGGGTGGACAAATATAATAGAATACTAATCAATCTATCTAGGGTTAGAAGAATCCCTAATTATAGAGATTTGTTCCAAGACCAAAGAGGAGAACCAAAACACATGTTATTTTTACGCTACCAAAAAAGTACACGCTTGTTTTCTTTGTATAAGAAAACTCCTACCCATCTTTCCTTTTCCCTTTAAAAATATGATTCTGAGTTCTATTAAATATGGGCGCTGGAGGGACCACAAAATTAATTACTCAGGCTTTCTATTATGGAAATAATTTTTCAAATAATTAATTTGAATTATTCTTACCATAATAAATTATAAATAATTCCACTAGAAATTTGTAATTGCACTCCTTTTTTATATTTCGTAATTCTCCATTAAACACTTATGTAATTTCCCATGTTAAAATTTCACATAGTAATCAATAAATTAAATTACTGACAAATTTAACTTAATAATTAATTTTCTTTAGAGTACTAATAAATTTATTTCATGTGTCGGATTCATAAATCCACTTGCAATGTTTGACACGATGAAAACTTATAAGTTTCTCAAAAAGACATATCAATCAATTTTTATAACGAGACATGGATTCCATCAACTAACATATTATTTCATCAATATATATTATTATCATCAAACTTACCAGACATATAGACCCATCTCAGAATCTCACCTATTAATAAATCAAAACGATAATTAATATATACAGATCATAATAGTTATATCAGGATTAAGAGTATCAGTACCTTTAATAGTTTAGAGAATACGTTTTTGTTAGTCAGTCTAAAACAACTATCTCTACTCGGTCTCGTTTAATACATACAAATGTACTAACACAAGAAGTTGGAACTATATCGTTCCCATAATCAAGTTAACTTACATCTAATCTTGTGCTAGGATCGTACCCGATGGCATGTCAAATTTCCATCCTAGATTGTAAACAAAAAACTTGTTATTTATAAGAGCTGATGATTAAATCATGTGTATAAGCTAAAACTCTACACACTAAATTATCTACTATATAATTAAATAGACACCATATATGAATATATGATCTATTAAAATTAAATAGATATTTATTCTATATATATATATATATATGATTAACAGTATATATCCCAACAACAACATTTTTATTCTGACCTTCATCATTGAAATGAAGAAAAAAATGAAATCAATGCACAATCTAATGAGATTTCATTGATATTCATTTTAACAAACATTTTATCATTCAATAGTATCCACTTATTCTTCACCTCAAATTAAAGTAGGAAGACAATAAGCATTGAAAAGAAAGTGTTAGCTAATAAAATCTTTGTCAAAACAAGTCGTAAAGTTATATTTTTTATGCATCTTCGCTTAGTAGTGTTTGTTGTAATTGACCGGTTATGTACTAAAATTTTAAGAATTTTCTCGTAAAACTCTCTCAAGAGTGTACCCCAAAACGGTCTTGGTTACTACTCTCTCACTACAATAAAATATTTTTTAATCTTAGTATTTTTTTTAAAATTACTTTTCCGTATTGAAATATTAATAACTTATGTGGTGTTCTTTGCTCAACTTTATGTATATTAATCGTTTCTCCCGATACTTAAATGCAATAGAACATTAATCGTGATTTCCCAGATGATGTTTTTTAAATTTTAAATTTTCAAATTACTCTTTTGTTATTTTCTAAAAAAAATTTAGTTCTTGTAAAATTAGTTTACTTGTAGGAACATAACTTATTGATTGTTTTTTTTTCTAAAAATATGATATTTGAATTCTATAATTATCTTATTTCGTATAAGACTTACATCTAATCCACAATTCTATAGGGGTCAAAGATATTTAATTAGAATGGTCTAAATTAAGAATGTAATTTACATTTCTTAGAACTTATCATATGAAACAAGAATAATTAAGAATAAAACAATAATTAACCTATCCATTTGAAACAGAAAAAATGGAAAAACAAGTATTCAATGAGACATATTTTGACATATATGGAAAAAACAAGAAGTTGAAAGGTGATTTCTCATAAGAATGACATGGACATACATCTATTAATAACTTACCTCTATAAATAGATATAAAAAGATAGATTACTCATTCTTCTTTTTCCAAATTGAGATGGTTAAAAGAAACTCTGATGCTTCCATGGACATGAAGAACATGAAGGTTAAACATGAAAGTTCGATGAATCTAGCGAATCTTTTATGACTCCAAACAAAGAAAAGAAAGATTCGACTACCGGCTATGGATCGACTCATCAACTCTTTATGTAAAAACTTTTGTTTTCTCCAAAAGATTTGATATGAAATTTTGTCTATTTAAATTTACTGATCGATGTTGATTTCCCTAAGGGGAAAGATGAGAAAGTAGATCAAGGGAGAAAAAGAAGAAGAAACAGACATGTGGATCTTAAGGATCATTGTATTAGAATATTTGCGGTCATTCAAAGATCCTCGTTGCGTGACCAGATACCATGAGAAGCGACCCTTAAATTTCATATTATCAGTGGGAGGGCATACTCATAATTTTATTGATGAATCCTTAAAAGGTAAGTTAGGCTATGACTCATATCCAATCAAGCTTCGAATTGTTTACTGAACTTTTGGAAAAAGGGTGACATCCAGAGAAAGTAAAAAAATCCAACTCACGGTGCAAGGCGTAGTGTTTAATAATGTGAAGTTGAATCTATTTCCATTGTCATCAAATTTTGAGATGATATAAAGAAATCAAGGAATGTATGGTATTGAGAATTTTAGCTTTAAATATAGATCAAGAATGGGGTTTAACTTTAAAATGGGAAGTGAGAAACACTTGGTGAGTTTCAACAAATCAGATGATGAAGATTAAGACAAGAAGCAGGGGCAAAACCACATGCACTCTGTAGCTTGTCAAAAAAAAATTGTATACATATATATAAATAGTTGATAATATATATTTAAAATTAAAATTCAGATTTCTCTCTTTTTGAAAAAAAAAACTTTTCTACCATTATTGATTCATGCCGAAGGTAAATTTTTATTTTTACTTTAAAATCAGTTTTTTCTCTTAATTTTTTTTGTCCCATTCCTTTCTTAATTGAATTTAAAAACAAATAAAAGTTCTAGCATAATACTAAACAAAATATAAGACTAACTTTTTCTAGAAAAATTCTAAACAAAATATAAGACTTTTAGAAAATCTAGTGCTTACAAGTATTCTTCGCTGCATAATTAAAGTCCTACTCCAATTATCTCACATAAATTGGTATGTTCTTCTTATAAATATATATTTTTTTTAAAAGAATTTGTTGTTGATTCTTGTGATCTGAAATGGATAGATTTTTGACAAAACATAATTCTTCTCAATCATGTTATAGTTTTACAGACAATTCTTCGCATTTTAAAACTTTAGTCGGATCTTGGAGAAAGAATATTCATTGATATATATAGCCCTAGAATGATATTCATTGATATATATAGCCCTAGAATACTAGATGAAGTGAGAAGACACTATATTCAACATGGTCCTTGTCAATCGGATATTAATTATAATGAAATAAACTCAAACAAGATTCGAAACAAAAAAAACGTCAATTTTATAAGGCATGATTTAGGTGTTCATATTCTAGATGGTTGGAGTATAGTGTGAAGAAAGATGTTGAATTTTGCTTATGTTGCTATTTATTTAAAAATTACTATGTAAAGGAAAATGCAAGTGGTTTTTTCACAAAAATTAGTTTTAATTTTTTTTAATTTAATGTTCAATATTGTTAAAGTGAAATAAAATAATAAAATTAACTACCAAAATTTATTGGGGGCTCAAAATTTTTGAAGACCTAAGAAGGATGCTCCACTAACCTTGCCCTTAGATACTCCTAACCTTGCCCTTGAGTGTAACATTCCGGAAAATCATATGTCTAATGAAGAGCCAGTATGACCTTAGGATAGCCTATTAGGGGTACATAGGCACCCCAATGACCAATATTGAGAAATATTGGGCATAGTATAGAAAAATTGGCTAAGGGATGTTAGCCAATTTTCTATATACGAATAAGAAATATTCTATATACGAATAAGAAATATATTTGGGTTGTCATACCCCAATCAAAGATTGTTGTTCAATAAATGTACATGCAATGAATATCCTAAACTAAAATGTTTTTTCCTTTATCTCACAAAAAGGTATGAGGCATCCAAGTGTCAAGCCTAGATACCATGTCACATGATCAATTTAAATGATTATGTAGAGTAAGAAGTGCCCAAGGACATAGTGAGGATCCTTGGGACAATAAGTAAATATTTTCAAAAGAACCATAAATAATAGTTAGTTAGAAAAGTACAACCAACGCATGTGCAAGCACATGTGCAAGACATGTGAAGAAGCACCAAAGGAGGGGACCACCCTAACCGAATTCAGTTAGGGTAGCTAAATGGACAAAAATGTGCATAAGGGACCACTCCATGTGGGGCCTAACTTCCTAACTAATTTTAGACACTAACCTACTACTTCAAATAGCTAATTAACCTTGGACTAACCAAAATGGACCCACTAGTGTACCCGAAAACCTAGGACCAAAACCGGGTTGACACTAACCTAGTACTAGTTAAAGAGACAACATATTACCTAACCTAGGATAGTCCAAAAGGTTGATTATGGTTCCAATGACTTAGGGATACTTTAGTACTTATCCTAGGTCCCTAAATTAATTAAATTAAGGATTTAATTAATTAATTTAAAAGAGATAAAATCAAAACTATTAAGGAAATTTTCAGATTTTGGTTAGGACAAGAAAGGGACAACCTAGTACCTACCTAGGATGGTCCAAAGAGTTAGTTAAGGTCCTAACAACTTAGGTATACTTTAGTAAGTACCCTAGGCTACTTAATTAATTAATTTAGCAGCTTAATTAATTAATTTAAAGGGTCAAAACCGAAATCACAAAGAAGTTTCAAGATTTCGGTTGAGACAAGAAAAAGACAACCTAGTATTTAACCTAGGATGGTCCAAAGGATTAGTTATGGTTATAACGACTTAAGGGTACTTTAGTAATTACCCTAGGTTACTTAATTAATTAAATTATACATTTAATTAATTAAATTAAAGGGGTCAAATCGAAATTCTTATGCTAACCTAGTATAATGCAAGAAACATCCTAGTACTTAACCTAGGATGGTCCTAAAGGGTTGATTATGGTTCCAATGACTTAGGGGTACTTTAGTACTTACCCTAGGTCCCTAAATTAATTAAATTAAGGATTTAATTAATTAATATAAAGTCAAAATGTTGACCTAAACCATAGTCAACACAAAAAATTCAGATTTTCGGTCAAGTCAACATTCTCCTATGTTTAGTCAACTTAGGAGGGGTTTTTTAGTAATAAGTTAATTAATTCATTTAATTAACTTATTAAACCCTAAGTTGAATAAGTCAAGGTCAGTTGCTAAACCTAAAAACCACGTTCAAACTCAAACAAATACACGACTAAAATCAGAAAACAAGCGTTAGAAAAACAGTGAACAAAACGCAAAAAAAAAAACCAGATAATTTCTTAGACGATTTTCAAGGTTTATTCAAGGTTCGTTCGAGGTGGTATTCGTAGATTAAGGTCTACTTAAGGTATGAGTTTCTCTCCTGGACTTCTTTCTCCAAGAGAACTTTCTTTCGAATGATTCAATGATCTTGAAAACTAGGGTTGTTTCTCGTCATTCTTGTTGAAACCTCTTTTCCTAGTTCCTTTTACGATTCCAGATTGTTGAATAGGTTTATTGAAATCATTTTGCCTGGTATGTTGGTGCTGCTGGCTGATCTTAAGTGTATTTGAGTAATGAATGATTGAATGAAGTCTATTAAATTGCTCGGTTTTGATGCCTAAGTGTTATTATGTGAATTAAAAGAATGAATACTTATGTTAAAGATATGTCCGAAAAGTGTATGTATGAAGATGTTTATGGTCTGTTGTCATACTTGCTATTAATTATGACGTTATAAAGATTGATCTATTCATCAAATGCTTATATGATGTTGTCAAAGATTTTTTAAAAAAACTGTTAGGCCTAAAGTTATCTTATCAGGTTAGCTATAAAAGGATTTCCGTGAAATCATAATTTTATAGAATGTTTGCCTTATGTGCAATCCAATGCTCACAAAAACATTATCCAAAATTTTAAATGGAAATTTGGCTATATTTATCTCTAAATAATTAAAAGATTGGCTAATGTATACTGTTTATAAAACTTAAGCAAGTTTGCCAACATGAAAATTAGCTTATATGCCAACAAATATAGTTATGACCTTTATATGCCCAATTGTTTATTCCAATACTAATCGTATGCCAATAAAATGGCGAACAAAATTGTCCTAAAAGTGATGTAGGTAAATGCCTATAATATTATGTTAAATAGTTAAAAAATTGCTGTAGGGTTCATACATTTAAATTTACAAATCTGACTATACTTAGAATTGGCACAATCCAACAAAAATGTTATGCATTTTAATATTCAACGGTTGTTTGAGGCCAATACTAATCATATGCCAATTTTGTGTAGTTCGGTATTCAAATGATAAATACAAACTTCTAAATAATTCAATAAACCCATATCAAGGGCATGATGCCACTCATTGGGGACAACTCCCACATCTCAAAACAATGACATATGCAACTCCTTAACTCCTTGAATGAAGTTTCATCCTCCATAAAGATGATATAAATCTACTACACTAAAGTGAGTAAGTAACGTGAGTTATACATAATTAAAGGTTGTAAAGTAATAATGACGCAATGGGGGTGTAAAGGAGTGGTCAAGCCTCATTACACCTAGTACTATGTTAAAAGATGTCACGTATGAAGGTGTTAGAAGGTGTGAGCCAGTCCACTCATTAAACCCAAAAGATGTTATGTAAGGATAATTCACATTTCAATCAATTAAAAAAAAGTATGACAAGAGTCATCAATATTTAAATAAATGTTACCAAAACGTACTCACCTATGAGAGTTAAAGCTATGAGAGACCAAGTCCCTCTATGTACACTCTAATTGAAGTATTGATACTGATGTATACTATACTAATGATGATATGAGAAATCAATCTCTTGAGATATGATGTCCTCACTAAAGCCATCTTCCATGACGTAATGAGTATGATGAACTGGAACTTTATACTGAGCACCGATAGGCTAGCTATTAGCGTAGGCCTTCTTTCGGAAAAGGGCGAAGGTTCACGTAACTCTCATGAATGAGACTGTTCGTCATGCCAGGTATGGGCTCTTATATCGTCCTTGTCTTCGAACCTATACTACTATGCCAAATAGGATCTGGCGAGTTCAATTCTCATTACTCTAGCATGTTTTGGGTCACTTTGGCCGTGATCCCATAATCTTTTTCAGTGTGGGGGTAACACTACTGTATTTTCATGATGCTCACATGAATCTATGGTCGGTTTAAGGTTGAAGTTCCTCAATGTATGAAATTATAATGAAAGACCGCACTGAGTGGGTTTGTGCAGACAATCAGGACGTGAAATCGAGATTCAAGACTGATATTAGTTCATTCTTGGTCATTGCACTTTCAATGATCCCGATGAGAATCCTAAACTTCATCCGAGGTATAGCTGGGGTTTGTTACATCAACCTGCGAATGAATTAAGTTACTAATGTGAAGTAAGCGATTAACCAATGAACCAGACTCTGTATTTGCTAAAAAGAAGGCCCTCGGGTGAGGTCGCATATGTTGGTGCCTCACTTGAGATGTCTTATGCTACATAAACGATTCAAATGTCTCATGATTGAAATATATAATATATAAAACATGAAAGTAAGAAATCATTGCAGGATCATTATAGAAATTTCCTCAGTTGCGGTAATGAATCTATATGTGTAAAAAAAAAAATTACTCCTATCAGGTAGGGAAATCATTCCTTAGTCCTTGGATTTAGCTTACATACATCGATTCATTATGGGTTCATGAGACTACAATGACTCATTGAACTTTTAATAAAAAAAGGACCAAAGGAGTTATTGAAACACAACAAGAAGAAGAAAAGACTGAAAAATAATCTAAGTGTACAAGGGAGCTCTCGGCCTAAGAGACATATCTCAATCTTCGCGCCCGAGTTTTTCTAAAAAAATTATGGTGGATTATAACTAATGTTTGTAATCAATAGAACATGGTTGTGTGAGTTATGCATTTAACATACATCATATTCATACAACAATTCACCTTTCGAAAAACGATTTAGGAAAGTATCGTCCACTAGGCTTTCCATAAAAACAGAAATAGCATGTTGTTTAGGAAGAGCTTTATTTGATCATTCATAGGCTTTTATTTATGTTGGTAATGTGTGTCATACACCCATACTTTAGTACAGTGGGTGTACTAACCCCCTACTATTACCATTTTTATAGGTGCAGGTCAGAGGACAAGGTGTTACACCTGCACGGTTTGGACTTCATCAGCGTTTCTTCTTCTCCAAACCATTTGGTAGGTTCTCATTATTTTGAGGATACTACAACCGATGTATCTAGCCTAGTTTTAGAACTATCTATAGTGGAGGTGTCCCTAGCGTTCTTTCGTATCTTCTTTCGAAGCTTTGTAATAAGGCCATGTTTGGCAAACTATTATGATATATTCATCTCATTTTGAATTTGATTCTTTATGTTAGACTGGGTTGTTCTCTTATGTTTGAGCTTATATATGATGTATCTAGTTAATCATTATATGGAGTCTATGTATACTTCATACAATATAAAAAGTTTTAAATGTCCTTTTTTCCGCAAATTTAACTAGATGAATTTGATGAATGCACGATGGGCTTTCTGCGACCTCTGATAGTCACGATGCCGTTTTTGGGAAAAAAAAAAAAAAATTCTCCGAATTCTAGCATCCGGATTGTTACATTGAGTCACTCTTAGTGGTGTGCCCCCCCCCATCCCCTCCAATCTACATGTCTTGGGGTCGCCTCTGACAACAAGCGTTGAGACTCCATTGAGTTTTACAACCATCATGTTAATATAGTTTATATTTTCTGCAATTATAAATTATCATCCCATCGTTAATAAGTTGATTAGTATACTGGTATGGACCAACATTGCAATTCATGAAGTTTAATATTTAATTATTTTTCTTTTCTATATTGTTGATTAATTATATTGTTGATTTTTTAATGAACTGTGTTGAATTAAAGTTTATTTTAAATGTTTAAAACTCAATTGACATTTAACTCTTAATGGAAGTGTAATGACCCAATCGTTCATTTTTATAAAATTCACGAATTTATCATTTGTCATCTTGTGATTGACCTCAAGTCTTTTATGATTGAGTTTGAAAGGTTGGTTTTGAGCTTTAAGTTAAAAGTTAAGAATTTGGTAAGTTTTATGTTTGAAAGGATAAGTTGTTAAGAAATTGATTTCGGTGTCTTTTGGAGTTTCAACTGTTAAATGAGATTCCATCTATTTCATCAGTCCCGAATGGTGAAATTTAATTTGTAAGAGTTATCGGTTTCTTATTCCGAGACTTTTTGAGGATTTGAGGTCCTAAGTTGTGAAACTATAGAATTTTGGTCTTTCGATTGACTTTGGTCAACATTTGAGGATTAGATGCTTGGATCTTGATTCCGAGAGTTCCTTTAGATTTAGAGAATAATTTTCTTGGTGAGGTCTTGGTCGATTTTTGAGAGGTCTGGGTTTTTTTAACCTTTTTAGGTGTTGAGTTAATTTCTTATGGTGTTCAAAGATATCTGTAACAACCTGTTTAGTCGGTTCGAGTGTAGAATTAATTTTTGAAAATAACTGACTGGGGTCGACGGATCAGGCGACGTAACCGTCATGGTCCAACCGGACCGGCGAGGGCCTCCTGTTCCAAAACCTTCAACTCTAAAAATCTGGGTACTGGGACGACTCTCGAACTCCCCTCCGCGAGCGGACTGGCAGCACGGACCTTCGTAGTAAAAACTGATCCGTCACAAACCCGTTAGAAAGTTAATTCCTCTGAATTTGTGACGGACCGCTGCAGGACGACCGTCAGTATAGACACGACGGGCCATCACAGGTCGCGTCACCCCCGTCGACTGTGTCAGAATTCTGCTAAAAATTTTTAAGAAGGGGTGGGTTTTGGCCATTCATTACAAACTTCCTGAAGCTAGTGGGGTGAATTTTAATAAGTTATTTACTTGGGGGTTAACAGAAGTACCCTTGAAATAAATAGTGGGTACTTTTACATCTTTTATAATTGATTATATGATAATTAGGTAAAAGAAAAAGATTTGGAGAAGAAAAATAAAAGAAAGGAAGAGATTTCTCCCTCTCTCGCCCTCCTTTCTCCTCCCAGGAACTCAAAAGCATTGAGATTAACCTCTTTATCTCGATCTTCGGTGGTTTAGGTTTCTGGTTTATTTGCTATCTTGCATAGTAAAATCTAAATAGCGATTGATATGTACTTGGGTGGTATTGTAAATGTCTTCTAATATGCTTGATTGGTGTTTTGTATGCTGTGATTGTAATCCTCAATCTTGACTTCTCTCTATTAAGATGACGCCCATTGGCAGAACGCAAACTTGAATTAATAAAATTAATGAGATTAGTGGATCGGTGTCACGTTCCGACACGTAGTTTTGGGATCCGGGTGTCACACATTTCCGACAGTAGTATTAGGGATCGGGTGTCACGTTCCGACATGTAGTTTAATGGGGATTGGGTATCCGTTCCGCACGTAGTATTAGGGGATCGGGTGTCACATTACGACATGTAAGTATTAGGGGGTCGGGTGTCCCTTTCTTTTCTGACATGTAGTATTAGGGGATCGGGTGTCCGTTTCCGACACGTAGATGAAGGGATCGAAGTGTCCACTTTTCGACACGGTATATTGGAGGGGAATGAATCTTGAAATTAGGTTAATGAACTCAAAATCGAAGAACCTATTCCCCAAATGAGTAATGGTGTGGAGGCCTTGAGTCCTCAAGTGCGCTGGATGTTGTCGCCCATGATTCTTGACTTGTTTTTGCTACCTGTTGAGGATTGTATTGATTTTATAAATTAATTTGTATATTATTGGCTTTCTATTTTGAGTTGGCCGATGACTACCTACTCAGGTACGTTGTTCCTTTTTGTCTGGAACCCCTACTTTTATTTTCCTTCTTGTTATTTTATGGAGTCAGAAAGTGCACCATCGACTTTGGACTTCGTCCCAACTCTATCAATGTTCAGTACGTCAGATTTCAGGGTGAGCTATTATCCTAGCTCGGGCTTGATTCCTTTTTCCACATCTTGAATGCCTTTGAAGTTTCGACATGGACAATCTTTCTTTCATTCATCAACTTATTTTAGTTCTTAAATACTCTCGACTTAGTAAGTTGTGAGAGATGTTCTTTGATGTGATGACTTCGTCCAATTTTGGGAACAATAAGTATTGAAGTTTTAGAAGTTATTTATTGATTTCGTAATGATTTTTGAGTCCTTTTTTTTCCGGCATTTTATTTTGTTCACTATTGTTACAATCTTTAGTAAATGTTGGGGTTTTCGATTTGTTGGTCGCGTCTCCACTGAGAGTACGTTTGAGTGCCACTCGGGCTCGTTTTGGGTCATGACAAACTTGGTATCAGAGCTTTAGGTTTGTTGGTCTCATCACACAAAGACCGAGTCTAGTAGGAAGTCTTGAGGAACGTAGGGGGACGCCCTTACTTTCTTTGAGGGCTAATAGGAACTTTTGTAAAATTCCTTCTTTCTTCTTTCTTTTCGTGCTTTACTTACTTGGGTCCAATTGTATCTAGGTGAACAATTGGTATCTGACCTCCTCACGCTATTTCGGCAGATGGTTAGGAACTAGAGCAACAACTATGGCCAACACCAGCAACCCTTCAAACATTTGTCGTCTGAGGCCATCCACTGGGGCTGTAGCTCGAAGAGGAGCAGTGGCAAGATGTCGTGGTCAGAGGGGTCGCGGGAGGAACGTCCTCTAGATGTAGAGACACACACCTGGTCCAGCTAGTACTAGGGTGCTGACTCCTCAACCGCCTGATGAGGTAGTAAGAGAGGGTGAGGAAGGGGACAATGAGCAAGTTGCCGGACGAGGAATTACCACCCCAACCGTACCCAGAGATGATTACCAGGTTCTACTTATCTTTAGGGGGTTACTGATTCAAGAGGGGCCAGCACCTCCAGTGTTCCCCCCTTGCACCAGCTGTTGTGGCTTCGCATGGAATGCCTCATTGGAAGTAGGCATCCGTTTCCTCTTCCCCTCCTCGGTTAACTACAAAGGGCCTATATGCCAGTGCAACATGAAACTTTCATCTAAACTTCTTAAAGGTTGACAACCTCCAGTCTTCAACGTTGCTGATTTTGAGGATTCTTATGATTTTTGGGTTGAATTGTCATGAGCTTCTCATAAGATAACCATAGTAGAATGATTCTCGGGGGTTGAGTTGGGTGGGTGTACCTACCAGTTTCAAGGGAATGCCAAATGTGGGTGGCGTCGTTCACGTCGAGTGTCAAACCCACAGGCAAACCATTTTTACTTTGGGCATCATTCTCTAGCCTTATTTATGGAGAAGTATATACCCCGGACTTTGAGGGACAAGAGGGAAGAGAGTTGCCTGAGTCCTAGACAGGCAGGATGCCTGTTACTGCGTATGAGTATGTAAATTTCGTCACTATCGGGTATGGGGCCACCCAGCTTTGCTCAGTCCACATAGGCGGATTCGCCGCTTTGTGAAAGGATTGGAGGTCAGTTTAACAGATCCCTCCCCCCCCCCCCCCCATCCCCCCTTCCCATCCCCGCCTTACAAGTGTAGCTGCTTGCCAAGGAGCAAAACCCTTTTTAGGAAAGTGTTTGACTTTGTAATAGAGGTAGAGCAGGGTGAAGGTAGACACTTCACCACGACAGCGGCGTTGACATCTAAGAAGTTCCGTGGGAATTGAATTAATAATGGCTGTTCTTACTCCAGAGGGACAGAGTGTCAGGAGGGTAACCCAGCCCGACCTAATTCATCTTCACTACAAACATCTCAGGCTGTAGCTGTGGGTCCATCGCATACCAGTCAACATTTCTCTGAGGTTTGGAGGTTATCCCCAGACTCGTCATTCTCACGAGACCTATGCTTGACTCCATAGATTGTTATGGATGTGGAGAGACTGGACATATTAGGGGTATTGGAAAAAAATAGAGTTACAACAGACCCCCAATAATTAAGGTAGAGTGGTCATGGAGACAGGCCCCGCCATTCTGGAGGACTGGTTCCAAGGTAATTGGTGGTCAACCGAATCATCCGGGTGGACGGCAAGTTGGAACTAACTCTTACTACGGCGCACAACATGGTAGGGGCACGGGCATGACAGTGATAGGGCCCATTGTTAATGCGTTTCCCCTGGAGGTCTGAAGCAGAGACATCTGATGCTGTTATCACAGGTATCTTTTGGTTTGTGGATTGCAATGTCTTCTGTATTATTCGATCCTGGATCCACTTTTCATATGTTCTTCCTCATTTGCTACGTGTCTTGATTTACATTTGAGATTGCTTGACATTCCCTATTCATGTCCTACTCCTGTGGGTGAGTCTGTGATATTTGAGAGGTGTATGGTTATCTTGTGACTTTTGTGGGGAGCAAACTCCTTAGATTTTGATATCCTAGAAATGGTTGTTCGATGTAATTCTGGGTATGACTTGGCTTCTCAAATTTTGCAACTCTTAGATTTGTAATCCTAAACTGTGACATTGCCAAGCCTGGACGATCCGCTATGTGGGAGGTGACTCCATTTCCCCCCCAATTTGATTATCTCTTTCTTCGCGCTAAGATATGGTTAGTAAAGGTTATTTAGCCTTCTTGGCAACCTCAGAGATGATACTTCCAAAGTACCTTCGATTGAGTCTGTTTCGATAGTCCGCGAGTTTCTGGATGTGTTTCCTGCAGACCTTCCTCTGGTATGCCACCGGATAGGATATTGATTTTGCATTGATCTGAGCCGGTACTCGCCCCATTTCTATACCCATTATATAATGGTCTCCAGCTGAGTTAAGGGATTTATTAAGGCCAACTTCAGAGTTGTTAGGTAAAGGCTTTATTAGACCAAGTGCATCCCCTTGGGGTGCTCCTGTCTTATTTGTGAAGAAGAAGGATGGCATTTTTTCGATGTGCATTAGAACAGACAGACTGATAAGGTGACTATTAAGAACAAGTATCCCTTCCTCGCATGATGATTTGTTTCGATCAGTTAAAGGTGCTTGTAACATTCTCAAAGTGGGATTGGAGTTCTGGTGATCATAATTGAAAATAGCCGGCAGCGGATGTGCCAAAGACTGCTTTTCGACCGTATGGGCACTTATGAAAGTTCTTAGTAATGTCTTTGGGCTTACGAATACCCTGCGTTCTTCATTAGCCTGATGATGTGGATTTTTTTTAGCCATATCTGGATCTTTTTGTTACGTATTTATTGACTGAGATAACTGGGTA
>JAKWJA010002465.1:0-13691 GCA_027704765.1 Solanum habrochaites | reverse complement strand
ACGAAGTCAAGAAGCCGGAGTACGGCCAAACGTAAAACTCAATGAAACATACATAGACTCCCAAGGTCGTTTTAACGCAAACCTTTCGAATGTCATGGACGTTCTTGGACATTTGACCTCCAAACTTCATGAAACTTCATACACTGCCTATACACACTATAATAACTCATGTAAAGACCTTATAACTTCATGAATCTCACATAACCACATAAAACCATATATGCGGCACATAGGTGACTTTGTCATCGAATGTCTTGGTCGTCCCTTGACTTTTTCACTTCCAATGCACCGAAACTATTAGAAACTTCCTCAAATCCACATTATAAAAAATTTTAGTAGTTATTACAATCACGAAAAAACCATTGTAGGCTCTATCTTCACCTAAGTATTGTCAGGGAGGGGACTACACTGCACACAAAATCTGCTATATCCATTTCATCTCATTTCAATAATAGAGTCCTGCAAATCGCCTTGTGGTACATCTAATGGCACCAGGATGACACACAGAATATCTGGATTTATTGTCTTCTGCAATGATATCGTCTCAACTCACCCAGATCGGAACACAGAGAATCTACCCTTGTAGCGAAGTACACCTTATGCTCAGCTTGGGGAGAAAACCTCCACGTTCTGATTGTGGACTCACCCTAAGTTAAGGCAGATCTGGATCACCTTTCTTGACTTTTTCAGTAACCTCCACTACAAAGAAGATTTCTTCCCATTCTGAAATGTTAAAATACTGTCTGATATGCTCATACGGCAAAATCTTAAGAGAGCAAGCTTGTGAAAATCCTTCACTAGCTCCTTCCTGTCTTCCTCAACATAGGCTACACTATCCATATATAATTTGCTAATACCATCTTCTACTACATACGACTTACCAGGATGATAATGTAAACTCATAATCATAATCCTTAAGGAACTCAAGATATCACCTTTGGCAAAGATTCAACTCTTTCTGGGTTACATATTGAAGTCTCTTATGGTTAGTTAAAACATCTACGTGAACACCATAAAAGTAGTGTCTCTAGATTATGAGTACACTACTCACACCACTGGTTCAATCTTAAGGTCATGAGTTTGATATTTCTTCTCATGCACCTTAAGATGTCTAGAAGCATATGATATAACCTTATCTCTCTACATCAACACAAAACCTAGGTCAATTGTGGATGTATCACAATAGATCACATAACCATCTGAACCCTCTGGTAGAATTAAGAGAAGACCTATAGTCAATCAAGTTTTCAATTCTGCAAATTTTTTCTCACAATCATCTAACAATTTAACTTGACCATCTTCTAATTCAACCCTAATCAATTGTGAGGACTATGTATATGAATATCGTCCATGAAACTTCTATTCATCATCTACTAGACCTAAGAAATTTCTTATTATATCGTAGTAGAGGTTAGGTCTAAGGCATGTTTTCATGCCTTCGGATCTTTTGTGAAATCCACTCAGATCCTTCGCATATAGAATGTTAACCAAGGAAAGCAACAGATTGCCAACCAAAAAATCCACATTTGCTAAAAATTTAGTCTGAATAGCTGCTGATCCTTGAGAGTTAGGTTAACAATTCTCAAAGACCTAGCATTGTTATTCCTGATTCTTTAGAATAAAACTAGACGATATAAAAAATGAAGACGATTAACGGAAATAAGGTCTAAGTACTTTTTGAACATTATGTTATCAAAATCCATGAAAGATTCAGGAGGCCTTGGTTAGTCCAAATGATGGTCTGTAACTAAAAGTTCGTAATGACCATACCGAAGCTTTTGAAGGATATTTTTGGAATGCACTATTCTTGACTCTAAAATATGATAACCAATTGAGGTCTATCTTGAGAAATGGCTCTTCAACATGTCATCAATCTTGGGGATGGATACTTATTCCTGATTTTGACCTGGTACAACTGTCTATAAACAATGCACGTTCTGAGAAAACCATCTCTCTTCTTTACGAACAACACTATTGCACCCCATGGTGAAATACTAGGTCTGTTGAAGCCCTTATCTAAAAGGTTTTTCATCTGCTCTTTCAATTCCTTAACCTCTGCCTGAAATATTCTATGAGGAGGAATAGAAATAGTTTGGGTATAATGGAGAAGATCAATTCCAAAGTCGATTTATCTTTTGGGAGGGACTCCGAGAAGATCTACTGGGAATACTTCTGGAAACTCACAAAATACTGTAAATAACTCAAGAGTTGGGGTTTCAGAGCTAGAATCCTTAACCCGAACTAGATGATGGAGATAACCCTTAGAGATCATCTTTCTGTCCTTAAGGTAAGAAATGAATCGATCCATAAGCGCTAAGCTACTACCTTTATATTCTAAGATTGTTTTGTCAGGAAACTTAAACGAACAATGCAAGTTCTACAATCCACTGAGGCACAACATGAATATAACCAATCCATGCCTTGAGTTACATCAAAGTCTACCATTTCTAACTCAAAAAGATCTATTGTGGTGACTTTTAGGAGAGACAGCGATAGGACAATTTATGTATACCGTCTAGTATGACTTGTCACGGCCTGGCAGTAGAGAGTGAGAAAGGTTCTAACGCAGAGTTTCTGACTAACATTGAATTGGACTGCTAGTAAGGAGTTACCAAAATAAAAAGTAGCCACGTATTTAACGATGCTTCTTTAAAGTATCAGGTTAAAGATCAAGTATGTACTAGTGACTACATCATGGAACCATCCTGATATTGGCGAGCCTAAGGCGTATAACCCTTTCTGCGCTGACGCCAACCTGTACCAGATATGAGGTATACCCTGCAGAGTCGGGGGGAGAGGAGAATTGTTTAGTGCAATGAAGTTGTAGACTGAGCTATACCATTTTCCACCTCCTTGACCTTGTCTAGAAGGAACAAATCTCCTCAACTTGTGACCAGACTCGACCGCCCCACCCAAAGCCAACCATCCTTACCAATGAGACACACCGATGGTTCTTACCATACTTAGGGAAAGTGGCGGGTATGTCTTGGTGCATGATACCTTCACTGAGACTTAATGCCTGGTGCTCTACCCTCTCTGGTCATATCTTAACCTGGAGGATGGAATACTAGCTGACGAAAGGGTTGGAGATGAAAACTTCTGCTAACTCTGCGAGCGATTTCCACCACCCAATTTCTGCTGAGAATTGTCATAGTTCCCAGTCCTAGCCTTCTTATTCTCCTTGGCATGTTGCCTAAGCTTATCACCCTAAACCTACTGAGCATGAGTCATAAGCCTAGAGATGTTCTCCATACAAGAACTTATTCATCTGATCCCTGGAGTCAGCAACAATGTGAGGAGCAAACCAGGAGAGTTTATTAAACTTCATCCCACACTCTTGGACTATCATGTTTCTCTGCCTTAATTTCATTAATTCTTGGGCTTTTGCTTCTCTAAGCTCTATTGGGAAAAACCTGTCCGGAAAGGTCTCATTAAAGTAATCTCAAGTAATAGGAGCTTTATTTTCACCCCTATTTTCTTTACACTGAGTGTACAAGATACGAGCAATATCTTTCGACTGGTATGATGCCAACTCAACTGATCATTCCATTTGACTTGTATTACCTAACAGATTCTTCTTTATCTCATCCCCAAAATTCGGAGGATCTATTTAGCTGCGATCCTTAAGAATCTCAGGCAGATGTAATCCTGAAAAAGGACGGCCCTTGTGCTTCTGATCTACACATTTTTATTCACAAGAGCGTTAGCCGATTTCTGTTAGAAAATCATCTCGATCAACATTTGTAGGCATTTAATAACTTTCATTGGAGGACTTCCCCTATTAGGATGGGTGGCTGCATTTGCATTCTTGGAATCTCATTCCTAAGGCGCATTATCCCTACGATGGAGAGAATGATAGGAAACATTAGAACGTCAAGTTATATGGAATAAGATTCATACATACGAACGATAAGAGTAACAAGAATTGATGTTTTTCCTAGAACACTTCATAGACACCCTCTCATTAGATGTGGTGCATTTCATACCCATAAAAAAGGACTCTACTTTGTGCGACTTTTCAGATATCCTAGGATTCTTATAACTAGTTCTATAATACCATGTTTGACATTCCCCGAGCTTCCCCCGAGACGCGGACATGGAATCTAGGATCACAAGTGATCCCAAACTAACCTTGCTTGTAGGATCATGAGCATACTAAAGATAATAAACTCAATGCCGAAGCTAAATAATAATTATTCTGAAAAAATGAGGAATACCCATATTCTATAATTGAGATAATTGAAAATAATAGGTTTAATACAAAGGAAATAAGAACTCAATACTAAGATAAAACGAACTATGTCTTAAAACACCTCTAACTGATTAGAAATGTTGGGATAAGCCCCAGCTAACTCTAGCAAAAACTGAAACTAAATGACTAAAATGTTGAAATGAACTCATGACTATTGTCCTCGGAGAATGAGGACTAACCATTGAATCTTCTGAACTGGAGATCGGGAATCGATCTATCCATGATCTGGATGCTGAGAAGCTGAACCTACATCACGAGATGATGTAGCTCATGTATGCGTCAGTACTTGGAAGGCACTAAGCATGTAGGCTAACATAAAGATGAAATAAAATATAATTGAACAAGCACAATAACAAGAATAATAATCTGAACATGATATACTGAAGTATGAGCTAACTGAATACAATGAGCAATTTATAAAATGTTAGAACTAAATAATGAATACACTGATAAATGGTCAATGCAAGAGAGTCAGACTCAACTGCGGGAGCTACTAATAAACGATAATAAAATCACATGAGTTATATGTGGAGTCCGATGATACGCCACAGGGGAGGACCCAATATACCCTGCCAAAGGTATAAAGGCATGTATGCGTGATTAATAAAATGATTTCCCACATATGGGACTTACAACCTACTTGGCTAGTACTTTTGGGACTAATTGGGTATGCTAAGTCCTAGTCCAACTAAGAATTATGCTACTCCTATTAATTTATGTAGTTAATTGATTATGTATGAATTTTTGAATTTACTGGATAGCTCAAAACTAAAAATGCAAACTGAAAATCCAACATTTAATTTGATATTGATGCGTTAATAAGAAAGTCATGTATAACTAAATGACTGAAATATATGACCTAGCATGTGTAATCAAAGAACTAAAGAAATACATAGCTACGGTTCTGAAATTCATTCGATAAACTGAATAATAATGTGTATATCTGATTTGGAATATATGTTTATCTAATTTATGATAATAGGTTTAATAATGATAAGAGAATCAAGAACTGATTGAAAAATAGGGACCCAATGGCTGAAAGGAACCCACTAGTGAAATTCACGATACCTGGTGATGAAATTCACGTTTAGAATGTAACTAAGATTTCAGGGATGAAACGCTGTGGAACCTTGTGTGCATTCGCGAAATAGGATTCGTTGACACCATTGAAAGAATGATTTGACGTAGGTAAGTTTTAGTATGTTTCTATAGGCCATTAATTTGAATAAAATTGAGATTTAGGGTCAAAACAATTGTATTTGAGGGTGTTTTTTTTTAAACGAAGTCGGGAAAAGAACCAAAGACCTATGAGTTAATATTGTACGGACGAAATGATTACCTTGACGAAAAGTCCAGTTCATCGACTGTCCGTGTTCAATGACATGTCCGTGGATTTGATTTGTTCGACGGACCTGACTAAAACAGCATAAATTTTTACTCGTAGGTCTGATTCTAGAAAGGTCGGTGGCTATGAAAATACAATTCAATTATCTATCTTATGGTATGTCATGGTACACCTAATTGATTTTTTTCTATGAGTTCTGATCAATTAAAGTTGACACGACATTACAACTTTTGCATCTATCATTACACAACTCTTAAAGCTATTGAAATGGTTGAATTCATGACATTTGGTTCTTTAGGAAACAAAAAAAAAATTTCTTCGCCATAGGGCAGTCGAATTCAATGGAATTTTCATTCACCAAAGTTTTCTTCCCCCTATTTAATGAAGGTTAATCTTTTACTATATGTCATAATGATTCGTTTATCTATTTCATTTTTTATTTGCTATTTTTGTGATTTTTTCAACTCTATTAAAAATTCATATAAGGATTGTTGAAAATTTATTTTCTCTTTTGTCCCTTCCTAAATATTTTTTCAAAAACATTTTGGTAGAGTTACTTGTGGGTTGTACTCTATTTGATAGCACACAACAAAAAATATATGATAACTGACATAAAATCAATGAGGAAGTTTGCTAAAAGAAGCAAACAGATTGTTGTCTTGCTTGCAGCTCATCCTAATCTCCGTCGAGATTACTGCCTTAGCCCTGTCCTATCATCTGTATAATGGAGTTTGTTTTATGACGGATTTCGGGTTTACATTAGGTTCATTTTGATTTTTTTTCTTCAGTACAAACAATCCGATATTTGTCATTGCACACTTTTTTAATTATAGTATAGACACAATTAGCTAAAACTCTTTGGCGCAAGTTATGTAATTTGCTATATTCTTCGTTCTATTCTTTTGGTGGCATAAGAGCTTCAAGTTTTCGTGAAACAATAAATCTTCCCAAACTACACATATAACAAATCTAATGTTTTAATTCAAACAATACATAGTGCATACACAAAAGAGTATTGAGCCTTTACGATATGAATTAATGGTATTAGATTCAACTTCCTGCTTAATCCGTAAAACATTTATAGAGAGCATCAATTGCCTATGACAATACCTATTTACGAATAATTAAACTCTTTATCTTATAAATATATATTTTAATGTAATGAGAACTCTTAATTTGATGGAAAGTTTTTGTTTTTTCTTAACAAAGACAGTAGTAACATACCTTTCTTTAGGATGATTACAATTAAATTTGTTGAACTGTTCAACTGTATTACACTTGATGCAAAGGCAACATGCCTTTTTCTTCGTGATGCTGGAAGCTAAGGTTGTTTTTGTTATTATTTGGGATATTTTTGAGTTTATATGCTCACAAATTATGTTGTGAGATTTTAAATGTTAGGTGCAAAATTTGGCGTTTAAACATATCCAGTGAGAACCGTTTTCAAATCACTTGAGGTCACTATTTCATTGGTGATATATGTATTAATTCTTTCTAACTCCATATATATGTAAAAAATAACGATAGTCAATTAAAAAAAAAAAGTGCCCAGTGAGTGGGCGGTCGATAAGAAACTCATCAATAGTAATGGACTAATTTATGACAGTGAGGAAAAAATGTATCGAATATAAAAATTTAAGGACTAATATTTTTTATCAATTACATGAACATCATGCTATAATAAAAATAGATTGATGGACGTGCGAAGAACTGAGCTGAAGATTTTCCCATTTGAGTTTAGCGTATAATGTTTGGTATGGTTGGTGATGTTCCATATACTTGGGAGTATTGTTCTTCAGAGGATTTTTGGTCTCTTCTTTAGGTTGATGTGTGTTCTTATGACTATGGGAATTTAGCAAATTTCCATTACTTCTGACCCAAACTATTTTGATGGAAATTTTCGTTAAACTTCTTCTGTTCTAGAAATCTCTCTATGACTCATGAAAATTTATATAACAAAAATAAAATAATTATAGATAGTAAATTTAGAGGAAAGTTTTGCCTTGAAATTAAATGTTCTTGGCAATGTAGGTTATTATATCTTAAAATAAGAATAGTTATCGAATACTCATATATCGAGCTAATAAATAATTCAATCCCGTGCGATGCACGGGAATTGCTAGTTACATATAAATTAATATACAAGAATGTTTCAGATACAACAGGAAAAAAAAGACGTTTCGATTATATAAAATACACTAATGTACACCCATTAAGAAAAAGAACGGTTGTCCCGATGTTAATTGATATCTCCCTAACAATAGATATTAAATCACGTAACAAAAATAGCCACTTGAGAAAGAGAGGAGATAATGGAATGTCTCAAATTCGTAGAGAAAACTTCGCATTCCTTTTAATAACTCAACTTCACTTTTCTCACTTTTATAGGCATGCCTTCATATTTCTTTAGGATCCCAAAATCAAACAAAGACTTCATTTTTTTTTCGATTAATGTTGAACTATAATAATCCTTATCTTGAAAGTTTTTCTATTTTTTTAAGTATGCATTTAATGATAAGCGAAAAACACAGGTTTAATATCTAATACAAGCTATTAGACATATATTGTATTTTTTTTTCCATTTTAATAGTTTATATATGCTGTATTATAATCCCCAAACATGTGAGGCATTACCTCAACCATTCAATTTTAAATGTTTAATACACCTCAGAAAACCGATCAGTATTATTAGCTAGATAATATTTTCAATTTGAGTTTCCTTTAATAACCTTTCAAGTTGAAAGTAGAAAGAGGACAGATAATCGTTGCATCTGTTAAGAATGGTTCACTTTTCTTAAATCAAGGGTCTACGGGAAAAAACCTTTTACGTTGTAGGGATAAACGTGTACATACATCTATTAGGTCGTTAGGGAAAAGCCAATGGGAAAAGGACTGGGCCAGAATACTTTTCTCAACCTAGTCTAGATTTGGATGAATTTGAAATCATTAAGGTGTAGGGAATGTCGTAGAAATCGGGCGATTCAGTTATAATTTTTATGACATTAGTAGTTAGATAAGACATTAAGGAACTTGTATGACTTTACAAATTTGAATTCGGGAGAGTAGAACTCCCGATATCAATCTTAGCATAAACTGTATTTTTCTAGTGTCATTGGTTAGAGGTCTATTGTTGAATGGTGGTCTCGGAATTAATTAAATGACTCACTGTTTTGTTCAAGCAACTTTGATGTTGAATATGGTGTCTATGGTGGGTCCGCTCTATACCTGGGTGGGGGTCGTTGTGGCGTGTCAGACGCAACTTAAAATCGTAAATAAACCCTAAAACATCTTTATTCTGCACTTTTAGACTTTGAGAGCTAAGGGACGACCCCATACAATTTACTGATATATTTTCACCGTTCTTGAGGCTGCTAAAGGTAAGCTTTTCACCTCCCGAAACAAGTTTTTGATTCGGGTCTAATCTATTTTATTGTTTTATAACAATGGGGTGAGGGTTTTGAATTGGACACTATGGTGGAAAAATCCATTGTTTGGATACATGGTTGACCTATGGTTGATATTATGGATTTTAATATAGTAATTGGGTATTTTTCGTTGATCTTTGCGGTATATTGTTTTTTGTTGACCCTAGAACAGAGTAAGAATACGAAATAAGAGGAAGGTCAAGATCCTTAGGGGAATTCAACGTAGATTCGAGGTAGATGATGGTTGTAATTCTATGATTGTGTGATGTTTGTATGTTCATGCATCATTATGGTGCTTGTATGTTATGAATGTTGCATTATTGATCACACTTGTTGAAAATGAGAAAGATGAATCACTATATGCAAGAATCGGTTCATGATTGGATAACTTGAGAGTGTACATGCATTTGCGATTGTGTGTTTTAAAGGATCAGATTGCCACGTTCCAACATAACTAACTAGGATCGGATTTCCATGTTCTGACATAAATATGGGATACGTTTGCCACATTCCGTCCTAACTAACTGGGATCAGATTACCTCGTTCCAACATAAATATGACATTAGGTACCATGTTCCGGTATGCCAACTGTTTTGGTTTGGGTTTGATGATCCCTCAAATTGGACTCATCTAGGTCCTCAATTGTGTATTTTTCCTAGGAGCATGAACATTTAGGCTCAAAACGGATGAGTAGATCTAAAGATTCAAAGTACACATCGCCAAACACACTTGGCGATACACCGTATAGCAAAGGTCCTTTTTATGTTACAACAAGTAAGTCGTGAAGGATGTGGATCAAAAGGCGACAAAAAGAAGTAGTCGGTGCTTTAACAAATAATTCCGCAAAGCAGAGTTATTCCGCCCAATGATATTCACATGCATGGATATTAAGGCAAGCCACAAAAGGCGACGAACAAGAGAAAGTGCCAGTCGCATAATCACTCGATGATTCACGACTAAAGATGAAGAATGGATCAACCAACAAAAAATCATAAGTCTACAAACACTGAACTCATTTATTGTTTAGAAGAAAATCTTAGAGAGCA
Organism: Solanum habrochaites; assembly: GCA_027704765.1. Lineage (NCBI taxonomy): Eukaryota > Viridiplantae > Streptophyta > Magnoliopsida > Solanales > Solanaceae > Solanum > Solanum habrochaites. The sequence goes on along the minus strand of JAKWJA010002465.1, from coordinate 3,623 downwards.
AAAAATATAAACATAATATTTTATTTTAGGAAACTTGTTCGTAATTTTTCTCTCAAGTTTGACGAGAGGGTTTTATGGAAAACCTGAAGAAAGACAGTTCTTCTTCCAATGTTTGAACGTTTTTCGTTCCATACATTATATCCACTTGCTTCCTTTATATTTAATTAGATTTGATTATGTATTGAATGTGTGGCTAAACCCCCCATCAGATGTGTGATTTTAGCAACTATGTGCTGATATTACTATTGGGTCTGCTATGATAGGATTATGGGTATTGTAATTGTGATTTCCCTAAATGTTGGTTAATTAATGCGGTTTGTTAGTTGAAAATACAAAACCCCATATATTTTCCTTGCCCAAGAAGGAAGGTCGTGAAACTAGACAAGTAGACTGCTTGGCCTTAGGAGTGGGTCGACGGGCGGTTCAACCCGCAGGGCGTTAGCCAGAGTCCACATATACAAGCAACGTCATCGAATGGTCTGATGTGGTAAAAGAATAATAGTTAGTTAGATGAAGTGGTTCCTGAGGGGAACCCATTGATATGGGATAACTGCCCGAGAGGGAACTTTATGGAACCGAAAGCTGTAGGCCTGAGTCACGATTGTCTTGGATTTATACAAAATCATGTAACCGGCAGTAGTGTGGGTGAACATACATGTGGTACACACCCAGAACGTGCGGCAAAGACGGGGGGGGTCAGAGAGGGGCCGTGGGGAGGCAACGGAGCCTGTGACAAAAAAAACCCTTTTTCTTGAATTGACACTTTTGACGTAACAAATGAATCGAATTTATAGAACTAGTAAAATATCATGAACATACGATTTAGAACTAAATTCTAAGTAACTACTTTCACTACTACTCCCTTTGAATACGACCAAACCTTTGGTTGTGTTACTTTACTAGCTTCGATTCATAGACATTCAAACTGTAGGTTAATAACGTTGATCAAGAAACATAAAAGATACACATATTGAAGCATCAAAATGGCGCTGCTGCCAAGAAGTTTAGTTAATTCTAACAATAGGCTTTGTTTGTAAAGTTGAATATTTGTGGTGTAATTACTAAAGCTACTTTGTGCACTGATTTTCTGCTCCTATTGATAAAGTTTATGTTGGTATCATTCTCTAGCTTGCTGCCTGTTGTTATTGTTTTGATTGTTATATAATTACATAGGTTTGGGATGTTCAATAGTGATGTAAATTTACTCGGTTATCTGTACCTATTTAATAGGGAGTTTAGACATAAATTGATGTATGTGTGTGTATATATATGTATTGTACATCCAGTCCGCTAAGTTGTTATTGTGCCTCCGTTCTTTCATGGTTTGTTACTGAGACTATGAATGCACTTCTGCTTTTTCTTTGTTTCTTGTCTAGGTTGTGAATGTCTTCATACTAAAGTGTCTTTTCATTCTAGGGTCATTGGTATTTGCACATAGCTTTTTTTAGGTAACATTAGTCTAGTAAATATTTTGTAGTTAGTGTATGAGAACTTGTTTGATCTCGTGATGTATTTATCAATTAAGTTTCATTTTTGACACATTTATTTTTTTATTTCAGGTCATGCGGTATAATATTCAAAAATAATGCCTATAAAATATTTTGTATTGTCAACCGTTGTGGAAATTTATTGAAGACACTATTTTATTGGATTTGTTATATAATGAATGATACTGGTTCGTTAATAAAAATTTAGTTTTAAAGTTGCGATACTATAGTTTTAATTAATGATTTATTTTGTTTTGATTTGATGAAGTCTACTATGTTGTATGAATTAGTTATATAACAATACTGGTTCATTAATATAAATTTTGTTTTAAAGTTTTGATACGATACTTTGGATTAGTGATTTATTTTGTTTTGATTTGATGAGATCTACTATGTTCTATGAATTATATTATATATTTCTTAACATTTGACAAACATCATCACATCTAATAGGATCTTTGATTAGAATTTTGTTTGTTTTATTGGTAGAAGTGCGAACAAGATATTTTTCAATATATGTGGTCATTATTATTTACGACTAAAAAATTGGTCATTAAGGTTGTGACTTTTATTGTCAAACTAAGTGAATCTTCTAGACAAAAATATTAGACACTAAATGGGGGAAAGTAATATGGTTTAAAAAGGAAATTATAGCCTTTATAATTACTACCAAACCATTATTTTTAAATATATGAACTTTTAGCGGCATTTTTATGGAATTTACCAGGTATAAAAAAGGACGCTGCATGAACATGATTGTCGTAGTAAATTTTATTTAAAAATTATATTTGCTACAAAAAGAACTAATACGCTTTAGCAGCAATTTAGTAGGATTTACGGGCTTTAAAAATAGACACTACAAAATTATAACTACTATTTTTATTGGATCTAACAACAATCCTAATTGCCTCAAACAATTGTCGCTAAAACAAATGTGTTTTAGTGACAATCTACTTTGTTTACTTTCTGTATAAATGGTTGCTACATGAGAAAACTAACTTTTTTGGATTGGATTTTTTAGAATTTTTAATTGCTGCACCCAATTGCCACTAAATTAAATGAGTTTTTAGCGGCAAAAGAGCATGACCTAATCAGCTTTTGTCAAAATGGCTGCAAAAGCATTTGCCAACCCTCGATATAGCGGCCAAAGAATATTGGATAGTAATGGCTATACTGGCAATAGTTATGGACACTGATTTCATTTTTAATTGCCGCTATATCTCTTTTTTTGTAATAAATTAGTCCTTGTTAAGTTGGTCCATATAGAATTTCCAAGAAGATTGAAAAGTAGCTTATGAGTTGGAGCTACCACAAAAGTTAGCGGCGGTTAATATGGTGTTTCATTTCTCAATTTTGAAGTAGTGCATGGGTGATCTTTCCTTTACCAATCCAGCTGAGAATATTGAGATCAAAGATAACTTTTCTTATGAAGAGATTCTAGTGCAAATCCTAGATCGCCAAGTTCGCAAATTGAGATCAAAAAAGGAACGATTAGTCAAGGTAATTTGGAAGAAACAATTTGTTGAAGAAGCTAATTGGGAAGATGAAGAGGACATTAAGAAGAGATATTTGCCTTTGTTTGAATCCATAGAAAATGCAGACCATGGCTTAATTTTTCTTCTAACTACTATCCAAATTTTAGTAAACATATTGTTTGGTTGCAATTGCTTGTTGGTGTTTGAAGTTGATTATGCTACCTTAAGTCAAATAAGATCAAACTATTAGAGTACTAATGTTCCGAAGCTGGAAATATTATAATATCTCGCAACTAGAATGAACAATAAAATAGTTTAAAATCTAAAAATACACATTTTTTGGAAATAATAAGAAAATCTAGAAATTTTAAATAAGTTAAAAATTATAATTTGGTAAACTTCAAGAGATCATAACTCGAAGATCAGATTGAAATAAGGCTATTTACAAATATGGTTGAAAATTCCATAGAATAATCATTCCAGCGCCATGGAGTTTGCGCAATTCCGAGTTCGGATGAGTGAGTTATGCCTTTCGCAAGCTGGATTATTGGTTTAAGAAAAGTCCAATCCGGCTTTGGGAAGGCAAAAATTTTCTTTTTCTCTAAATTAACTTTAAGTTCTTTTTTAAAATTATTTTGGTAAACTAACCTTTTTTTTTTTT
>JAKWJA010002464.1:0-26170 GCA_027704765.1 Solanum habrochaites | reverse complement strand
GCCCTAAGACGTTAAAGTGTTTCTTGATGGGGCCGAGCCGTCGGACGAATTGAGGTGTTGGTTTTGGGTTTGAATGATGAAACCTTATGGTGGACGGTATGACAATTGTTTAAGGGGTTGTATTCACTGTGGGAAACTCAAGGGACGGACTTTAAAGGGCACAACATAAGGACCCACAAGAATGACCCAAGGCTGGAGAGACACTGCCTTGCCAGTGTTAATCGCAAGGGCAAACGGTGGCTAGGTGGAAACCAACGGCCCGTTGGTATGGTATCATTAATTTTACATATGTTTGGAAGGTTATAAACCAAAAATTGTCCAAGGACCAATTGAGGTGCCAAGGACTCCAATAGAATAGATTGACCTACGGCTAGCCGATTGTTCCGTCGATGGTGGCCTGTAGTTGTAGCATTGCGTTTGTTTTATTAAATGGGTGAATGAAAAATTGACTACACACACGAACCTGACTATAATAGGGTTATTAAGATATGGGTGTATATAAGTCATCCATAAAACGTGAAGATCCATTCCAAATCCCTCCCACAAATAGAAACTTTCCCTCCAAAATATTCTCCCTAGAAAGCACCAATCTTTGGAAAAGTCAAGAACCATCTTTGAGCTTGGATTTCCATGTATGAATCACGAAGTTTTAGAGGTTTTCAAATGTAAAAGGTATGGTTATCCTTCATCTCTAGTTATCCTTCCATCTAGAGAGTTAATCTCAAAGATTTCAAATAAGATTTTATGATCAATCTTTCAATCTAGCCATTGGTTCTTTCTAAAAATGTTTTGAATTATTAAATAATTATGAATTGAAGTTAATATATTTGTTTGAACGTAATTTTTACTCCAATTGCATCATGACGTGTTATCGATTGAGTTATGATTCTATTACATTGGAATTGTTTATATACCTATTATTATGGGGATTAATGGTTAATTGAATTTAGTATACTGTGTATCATGTTTTGAAGATTTGAAATATGTTTAATATTGTTTTCCGTGATTCAATGTAATGTTGGTCTTTTATGAATTAATGTTTAATTGGAATGTATGTTGATCATTGTAGCTACATACTTGAGTTGATATTATGGATGAATTGTGGGTATAAATCCTTGATGATCAAATTAAAGAAAGACCTACATGAATTGATCTATGTTCTTCACGTCTTTGGTATTGTAAAGTGTGATCTTGTCGTTAGGTTAGTTGTTATATGACATGATCATGGTTAATTGTCTATAGCTACTGCCTATAATGTAATTTGAGTATGAAATATATGTAATGGATCCAATGTGTATCAATTCATGATAGTTTGAATAGAATTAACCTATGTACACTTACCTTAATGAATTCTTTAATACGAACCAGTTACAGTTGATTTTAGCGTCATTGGAAAATGTAGTAGGATCTCGTTCTAAGCTATGATTGATGGAGCTAAAGCTACCTGCCTTCTATGGTTGTTATTATGAAATACTGAATTTGTGAGCATGTAAGTGAAATGTTAAGGAGCCTACTCTCTTACTTTCTACCCATATATGTGATCCAGTGCACTTGTTGTATAATGCTCATGACTACCTTGTACATGGTTTGTCATGGATTTAACAGTCAGGTATGTTACTACCCTATATAATGTATAAATGAGGAATGAAAAGAGTAGTAATGTCCAATGGGTACCAAAAGGAAAATGATTAGTAAGAGTTGCTCTACTTTCTATTTCTCTGACGTATTATAATAATGTTGATGAAGCCTTGGTTAAGGCATGTGTGGTTGGTCCACATATGGTGAGGTGTTGTTGTCTTTATTTTATTATATCAGTTATTACCAGAGAATTGAAGGCCAAAAATTATTGAAATAGATTGATAAGTGGTTCTGATAATAACCTTATGTGTAAATTGTTCTAGTCTTCTGACTTAGTTGTGAATCAAGGTGATTTTATTATTGTCATGAGCATGTAAAAGATTATGCTAGTATCATGTGTAGGTGATTCCATTAATCAAGTGTTAATAATTGATGACCCCTACCCATGTACCCGTATGTGAATGTGTAAATAGCTAAATTAGGAGTCTTGATTATAATGTGAAGTTTGTCTTGCCTTCTATTCTATTATGTGTTGTATGGTCTATGCTTGAAAGAGTATTATGGTCTAAGAGGGTGGCGGCTGCCTCAATGTGTTGTTGATAGCCATTGTGTGACCATGTTGACAAATGTATACATATCACATGCATTTACAAGTAGTATAGGTCATGTTTGTCTATTATGAAAGGATTCATCATAGTCATAGTGTGTAGTACTATGAATGTCAAAATGATGCTTATCGAAAGTCCGATAATGTGTTTCCTTAGCTAGGAGGACTTTGATAGGTTTACTAGTATGGAAAGGAAGTGGTATTATGTCACTATGCCAATGCATTTGCACATGTATACCTTGTAGGATAGTTCAGTTTGGTTTCTATATGTGATGAATATTAATGTATAAATATTGTGGTGCATTAAGGTGTTATGGGGGACGGATTTGAGCATTTTGGTAGGTTGCATACACTCACGCACATGAAAGATACCTATTTAACAAGGGGCTTGAACGGTTTGCACAAGAATACTCTTAAACTAGACAGGTGTTTGAATATGTTATAAGCATATGGGAGAGATATCTAAGCTTTAGGTTTTTTTATTAACAAAGATAATATGGTGTTTTCGATTAAAGGGACACTTAGTTTATTTAGAACCGTATGAAACTTGTCGAGAGGGGGGGGGTGTGACACTTTCCCAATATGGAATGTTAGGGTTCACTACAGTCCTCATGGGTTGGATGCCTCATGACCCAACAAAGGGTGTTAGCGTTTATAGTTCCCTGATTTCCCCCCAAGTTTCCATAACTATGTTGTCACCATTATGATACTAGCTAGTGGATCATTCTAGAGAGATTTGTCATGTTGTTATACTTTTGCTGTATGTACAGACCACTATTTTCGGTGTGAGGTTTTTGAAACCGGATTCTATGTTTAGCGCATCAAATGGTCTATGTCGATTATGAGTTCTATAATTACATAAAAATAAAATGGACCATGGCGAAGGTAACAGGCTAAGTAACTACCTTAAGACCCTAACTAGGAATGACTTAAAGGAGGATTACTCAGAATCGGATGGAAGTAATGAACCCATCGAGAAATTGTAAAAGTAACTCCTTGAAAGTTCTAGGACGGTGTTCTAACGCAAGTAACTTTTGTATGTGTTTTTGATGCATGACATTTGTACGTATTTTGATCTATGGTAGGAAGGACGTGTATGCTATGTCTTATGCATCAGTTTGATATTGTTAAACTATATGATGAAGGTTTCTGCTTAACATAAAGGAAGTTTGTCTCCTTTTACTATGTTGATATGTGACTTAGATGTAAAGGCTGCTGTATCATGATGGTTTATATGTATGTGTAAGGTGATGGGGGACCCTACTGTACATTCACTAGAAGACTTAGATTGGGCAATGCGTACTAGGTTCTATAAGTTCTATGTGCAGATGAAAAAGTACATGTCAACAATGATTAGGAGTTCACTATAAGGTTTCTTTTGTTTGGTGAATTATGTCTCATGTGTACTCTAATTGAAATATGATATGTGTTGGCTTGTGTAAGTAGTATGTATGGTTTTCCTTGTGGTTCTAAGGTGATGCATTTCACCAAGTATCACTAAAGGTTTACTTGGAAGGCTAATGAATTAGACGAAATAGTTCACTGTTAAGGAGAATGAGCACACTGTAAAGTGACCTAAAATGGAGGTTAAATTCTATATGCGATTTTCTATGGTGTTTGGCCTTTGATTGTGTTTATATGAAGTATATGGATGTTATAAATTGTATCGTTTTAAGGTTTTATAAAGATTTTCTTAAGAAGGCATGAAGTATGATTTTCAAGAATGTTATCCTTTTAAATGCATGTTTTTGCATGATTGCCATACTTAGTGTATTCTTGTACTAATCCCATTCTTCTCTACTTTTTAAACAAAGTGTAGGTATGTCTTCTTAAAGGGATGGTTCTAGGATTGAGGATCTTGATATGATTCCCGAATCGTAAATAAAGAAGGTCCTTATGTTCCAAGGCTTCCGTAACTATGTCTTAATGAAAGTTTATTGAGTCTAAGATGGACATGAAAGTTAGGGTCTAATATGTATAATGACTTCTGTTATATATATACATATATATATGAAGTGAAGTTTATATCATATGATGTGCTATAAAAAGTTAAAAATTTTCCGCTAAATTTACTATGTTAATGCTATGTAATAATTAACTATGGTCTTGTACAAGACCTCCGAGATGTCAAGTTATACCATGTACTCTAAAGGGGTTTGATCCTAGGATGTGACCATTTTGTAGAAGCTATTAAGAAAGTGTTGAGGTTGGTGATGCATATGGGAGGGCTCGATATTGCAAGGGATGGCTAATTGCATATCAATTGATGAATGTGGGTATGACTTGGTTCAATCAGTGGAAAGAGGGAAGATATGAGTATGCACCACATCTAAGATGGGATTATTTTGAAGTGGCTTTCTTGGGGTGGTTATTCCCCAATGAAATGAATGAGGCAAAGGTATTGGAGTTCCTTACTCTGAAACAGGATTCCTTGAGTGTTCATGAGTATGATCTGAAATTCTCCCAATTGTCTCGCTATGCTCGTAATATGGTAAATGATATAAGGAGCATACTAAGTTTGTTTTTTTCTTTCTTGGGTCATTCATCTAGTAAAGAAGGAAGATAGGAAATGCTAATCGTGGACATGAAAATATATAGTTTATGTTAAGCAAGCTGACAAGGAGAAGCTGAAGGACAGACAAGTGTACCAAAACAAGAAAGCCATGATTGGGAATGAGTCTGGGCTGTATAAAGGTGGTTTGAATTTGTTACAATTTCTGTAATAGGAAGAGCATGCACCATCATCATCTAGTACACCTGATCCTAGAAACAGAGATGTCTACCATGGCTGAAACTTACAAATCTAATGATCTAGGCCAGCACAGTGTAAAGAAAGTGTGGCAAAGGGATAGTTGGTCTTGTGTATGTGCTAAGTGTGGTAGAACCCACCTAAGTAAATATCATTTAAGCCATAGAGTTTTCTTCAAGTGTTGTTAAAAGGGTCACTTCGTGAGAGATTGCCCTAAGAATAGAACAACGTGGTGAATCTGGGCAAACATAAAAATAAATCTTTATGATTCGCTTCACCAGTCACAACCTGTACCTAAGGATCCACTTCTGGTATGGTGATTGGGGCAAACATTTTCTATGCAATAATAGGCTCCTAAATCAAGAGAACTTGCTTGATGTTCTCACGGGTATGATAAAAGTATTTACTTTTGATGCTAATGCTTTTCTAGACCCGAGAGCAAGTTTATGTTTTGTGAACCTTTTTTTTTCTGTTGGAGATTCTATTCTAGCGGAAAGAGTCTATCGTGATTTTCCCATTTCTATCAATTACAAGAACACCATGGATGATCTAGCATAGTTAGACATGGTATATTTTGATGTAATTCTAGGTATGGACTGATTAATGCCTTTTATGGATTAATGGACTATAGAACTCGACTTGTCAAATTTCAAATTTATAAGGAGGAGGCAATTGCAAGAGTGAGCTAAGTAGTAATAGTTCAACAGTGTACAAGGGTCATTGATTTTGTACCTTAACGCAAGGAAGTTCATTTCCAAGAGTGGCGTTTTGTACATATCCTTACTGAGTTAATGGAATCAAGTTTTGAGTACCTACATTGACTAAGTTACTATAGTAAAAGGTTCCACAAGTTTTTTCCTAATTGTCTACCCAGAGACCCTCCTCAAAGAGAACTAGACTTTGGGATTTCTATAGATATCATTCTAGATACTCGTCCTATCACTATTTCACCATATAGAATATCACCAATAGAGTTAAATGAGTTGAAAGAGCAGTTGTAAGATCTGTTAGATAAATATTTTATTCAACCATGTATCTCACCTTGAGGCGCTCCGGTCTTGTTTGTGAGAAAGAATTATGGCTCCCTTACGATGTGTATAGACTTCAGCCAATTAAATGAGTTTACAAAAAGAAAAGTATCCTCTTCCAAGATATATATTTTTTTTGGGCAACTTCAGGGGGCCATATGCTTCCAAAACATATCAGATCTGTCAAGATCAGTTAAGAGTTGTAGAATGAACATTCCAAAGACAACTTTCTAGACCAGATATGGGCCTTATGAGTTGTTCTTAGGACTTTTAGGTTGAGCCATGCACAGCATGTTGATGGATCTTATGAACAATATTTAAGACTACTTAGAGATGTTTGTTATCTTCATTGATGACATACTAATCTATTAATGTATGAAAAATATAATGCTAGTCACACCTATATACTAGTTCTGCAGACGTTGATGTTGAAAGCAAGAGGAAACTTATATGCCATGTTTTCAAAGTAAGTTTTTTGCTTGAGTTTTGTTTCTTTCGCCCCATACTTGCTGGTTGATGGAATGAGTTGATACCCAATCATCACAAGCAATTAAGAGTTGGCAATATAGACCCACGGTCTCCAAAACGCTATTAAGAGTTTGTTTGGTTTATAGGATATAAGGAATGTTTTTGGGGTTTTTTATCTATCTCGTCCCATTTGCCACAGTAATAATACTTTCTCCCCGAAGCTGTAAGGACATTCCCATGTCTGGTCTTGTGTAGGGACTCATCTTCATTGATACCATAGCACAAACAAGTTTCAGAATCAGGACTTCTTTTAAAAAATGGCTCTTGTAGTAGACGGCTCAAATGATATACCTCTTCAGAAACCTGCCAGTGGATAACCCCACCTGTCCTCAAAAAACCATACCTCGTAGGTGGCCCGAACTCCAACCCTCCTTGGCCGAGCTTGAGCTCTTACTCATGAGGATATTTGATGGCAAGATTCTGGAATGTATCAGTTTCTGTCTGGGGGCTCTTTTGACCTCCTTACAGGTTCTTTTAAAATCGCTCTTGTTTGAATGATTGAAAACTCCACCTGTTTGTCAAGGACTCCCCTGTTTCTGACGTGTTGTAGGCTTCACACAGGGTTCTAGCAGAGACTTTAATCAAAAACGACAACGTTCCTGCCTAATTAACCCTTTTCTCTTGGAGAACAGATTCTGAAAACCTTTCACTCAATCTCGTAGCCACAAATAACTCCCTTTTTAGCCGTTGGTTCGAACTTACTTCACGTCGTCGATAGTAAGACGCTACAACCAAAAGCTTTCAGATTTGAATAATCAGAAGCTTTTCTGACCACCATATCCAAGGGTCTTCACTGTATTGCCTGTTATGTGTTGTTGTCCGCGGTTAATCAAGTAGCAAGAATGGACTAACGCTTCTGCCAAATCTTCTATCAGCCCAAGATGAGAGAGCATGCAACTGCTTTATCAAGAGAAGTGTAGTGTTGTATTTAATCACGCTAAGAGACCACATCCCGTTATGCTGTGGTGTATTCTGACTGTACGATGTCGAGCATCACTTCATCCTTAAAGAATTGACAAAGTCAGACCAGCAGAATTCAAGCCCTTATCAGTTCGAAACCTCTTGATCTTTTCCCTGTTGATTTCCTCAAAATGTGCTTCAACCTCTTGAACTTTGGGCAAGCTTCATTTTTATGCTTCACATCATGTACACCAAGTCATCCTTGAGTAGTCATCAAAAGGAACAAAAAAATCTGACAGCCTCCCAAAGAATCAACACGGGCAGGGACCCAGCCAATCAGAATGGAATATAATCAGTGTGCCTTTTGTTTGTGAACTGGCTTTGGAAATTTGTTGCGATTGTAGTTTTCCAAAGACACATATGTTCACAAAACTATAGGATCTTAACCTTATGACCAGCAAGAAGATACTCCTTTTGACAAGAATGTGCATCCCTCTTTAACCCCTATGACCAAGTTTCATGTGCCAAACTTAGTCATATCCTTCTGGTGAAATTTGTGGTTATGGCAAATGGGCTGAACCTGTAACCGGGAACCTGTAGAAAATCCCCAAAGTACCACGCATGGACACCTTTCAGAAACAGATTTGAACCTTCCAGATCCGCAAGACTCCATCTTTTACCGCACCAGCGGAATCCATTGTTGTCCAAAAGACTGAGACGATATCAAAGTTTTCGTATCAATGGAACGCTGCCTGAATCGTTCAATGTGTAGAAAATACCGTCAGGTTGTCCTTATCTTATCGAGCTTTATCCCAACCACCTTGAAGGACAGAGAAATGTTGGCCCATCGAGTGTTGCCCTCCGTCTACCTGCTCAAAAATGGTGAAACCACTGTCATCCTAGGACAGATGTGATAGTATTCCCCAGAATCGAGAACCACACATCTTAATATGCTAGTGTTCTAATCCGCAACTAGGCAAATATTTCTTCAGAATTTGTGTCTTCTTCAGGCCATAGCAGCAGAAATTGGTGGTTTTTCCGATTGTTCTCTTCTTCGGACAATCCAATCCAATGTCCATTTCTCCTTGCAGTAAGTAGTAGTACAAAAAATCATCCGGCTTTGCACCCTTCGACATCGGCTTCTGCTTTCTTTCACGACGTTTTTGCTTCCCTTTCCGCTACTAGTGAACGGACGGAAGGTTGTATGTACGGAATTGTGCCGTTAGCCTTATGCCGTAATTCCCTGCTATGAAGAGGACGAATCTGACTTCTTCAGCGACACAATATTCTTTCCCAACAATGAACGGATTGAACAAAAGTCTTTAAAAGACATTGGGAAGATACTACAGAATAAGGGCGCATTCTTTAATCCGAATCTTCACATCGATATATTACGCAATTCTAATACAAAAGTATCAATGCCTCTAAATGTTCCCTGAGTTGTGTAACCTTCAGCATCCGTAAACCGAATGACATTGTTCAGAAGAAGAAGAAGTTTGTGTTAGAATTTTGTAATTGTACAAACTCTCCAGCTTAAAACCACAGACCAGCATCAGTCTTATTAATCGAGACCTCAGTTAAGTGATGACGTTCAATCGCGAGAAACAAACAAAGATCGTCGAGTGCGGCCTCTTTTCCTCCAGATAGCCATCTCAGGAAGTAACGAGGCGCTCTTGTGTTTCGACAATGGCGACCCAGAAGCCTTGTTGTTCAACAAAAGCCGCATCTTGACTGCCAAAACTGTGTGACCAACTGTTCCTCCTGTGATGTGAATTTGTAATTTCCTTTACGTTAAAAGCAGACATCTCAAATTCTTCAACCCCATTCTCAAACCCCTTCACTGTGAATTTTGTCGATTTTCACGTTAAAAGCCGACATCTCAAATTCTTCAAGAAACACCGTCTAAAGAAGCACGGCATTATTAATACACAATTGTTGGTCGTGGAATTTTAGATAATACGAGGAGAAAATATAAACGCGAAAAAACAAGACAACATATTTACGTGGTTCACCAAACCAACATATTTACGTGGTCACCAATGAAATTGGCCTACTGTCCACGTGGAAGTGGAAGCGAATGAGAGGGAGAAGGGTAGATTTTTAGTTTATAGGAGAGGCAAAAAAACCCCGTGAAGGACACGTTATCATGTCTGCACCCACCCCATTCTTTTTCGTTTTGGCGCTTTGGCCGAGCTTCCGCATGACTAACCCCGGTTTTTTATGCTGTTCTATCACCCCCCTTATTTCCCCACCTTCCATAGTCCCCCTACGTAAGTCTTAGGATCCCCCCCCCCTTTTTTTTGAATGCGCCCACACCGCTCTTCACCCAAGTTCCTTTCGTTTAGAAGCATCAACACCACTCCTTCCTAGTTTTTTTTTTTGAGAATGGATCCTCAAGTTCCCCCTACAATTAGATACACGGGTTAGCATCGAACTTTTTTTTTTCTTCGTCTCCCTGCTGGTTTTTCTCTTAAGTTATGTTATGGACGAAGAAGTTTTTTTTTAGCGGCTTGAAGAGTCGGAGATCAGGGGACGGGGAGAAGGATCCATTGTTGAAAGTTTAATGGTCGTGTTATGAGTTGATAAGTAACGGGAAAAGTTGGAAGGTGAGACTGTTCTCTTCCTCTTCCTCCTTCCATCCTTCTTCTCCCCCCTCCCCCCCCCCCCCTATTCCTTCAGGAATAGGCGTTTTGCCATTCGGTCTAATAGATAGTGCTAAAGCTACGCCCTACTAACAGTTGGGCCCACAACAGCCGCCGACCCCTATCCTTTATATGTAACGGGCTGATTCAAGCATTCAATAAGAAACTTGCTGCAGATGTCATCATGATACCACTCTCCACTTTGTTGTTCTGGTTCATTGACCGTTTGTGCAATCAAGCACTCCTCTTCATCCGACATTCATGCGTTGCTTCCCTCTACACAATCAGGTCTGACAATACAACTCAGGGAAAATTATCAAACACAATCTGTGATAAAGTTCGTTTTACAACGAGAGTTACCAGACCTGTTCATAACAACATTTACGTGCATTCTTTTTTTGATGTTTTTCCATAAGAGAAGAATGACCTTAATCTAGCAGTACTTAGTGGCTTTTCCATCTTGACGCCTCGCCCCCGATTTATCTATGGATACTGTCTAATCCAATAATTCCTATGCAATGGTATAACAAAGGTTTTCGAGCGAAAAGATTTTGGCGGCCAGACGGTTAGGCAAAACCCACGCAAAGCTTTTGAAGTTCTTCCTAGGGTTTCTTAAAGTTTTATGACATGCCGATAGTTAAAGAAAAATATTGCTCCTCATTAAATTGAAGATATCCAACACTGTTTTGGTTGAAAGCACAGCCACTCAAAAATCTTAATACCGATCAATAACGAATTATGCAAAAGATTGTCATGGTGCAGGAAGCGAGCCAATTAAATACTACCCACGTCCCCCGATGACCTTACACTATTCTGGAATTATTTTCTCCGTTCGTGTAAGCTTAGTTCACCACAAGGAAAGCTTCATAACTTACGAACTGATGAAGTTCCCACATCAAGGGATCTCATCTAACCCCCTTCGTATAAAAGGAAAAGGTACAGTTTGTTCCCGTCTATTAATTAAAATAGTTCAACATTGTTTGGTCAGTGTTTGTAGGATTAAGTTATAGGAGATGCATAGGTATGTTAAGTTGAAACCCCCACAGTTTAGGACTGGGGAGAGACAGCGAAGCCATGCTGTCTTCTAAGTCGCCTTTCACCAAAATATTGAAAGAAGGGTGGAGTTCACTAAATTATATTTTCAGCATCTTGTAGTAGCCCAATGTTTGTGGTTATTATCCCATAAATAGTTTAAACTTGAATACTAGTATTAGTTGTACCCAGAGTTAAAAAAATTTGTAGTCAACCATTTATACTAAAATATAATACAAATATTAGTTATTATATATACTACCAAATGACTCCTTTAGTGTTGAAGAAAGTGTCAGGTGCTATATCCAGTTTTTTTCTTATGTTTTATTAATGTACCAAAAACATATTCCATTTCATATAGTATTTTGATGTAAACACTCAATACTATAATTTTCTATTACAATAAGTATAACATCAGTAATTTAAACTTCTAAACTCTTAAAATTCTATGCAAAAATACTATAGATGTATTTGATTTAACCTAAACAAGACAATTTTAAATAAAGAGTTGAAAATTAAAGAAATCAAAGTATATGCCATCTACAAATTATGCACCTTCTCTTTTATTGTTAGAGTTGTGACCAGTTAGTTGACTAAGGGGAAAAACATTTATTTGTTGTTCGTGTAGCGTATACCCTGACCTTACCAACGATATTCTTGTTTATTTTCTACATATTATCATGCCTCCAGATGAACAAATACTACATTTACCTTCTCCTGATCAACTAAGCAACCTTGCCATTCATATAATCATTGGCATTCTAAATAGGTTGTCTTTTCAAGATGTGGTAAGAACTAATACACTTTCTATGGAATGGAAATATATTTCTCGTAGAACTCCAAAGGTGAAATTAGATCAAACGGTCTTTTGAAACACAAGAGTACTTGACATCCCCTATCACTCCATTTATTCCCATTCCCGATTGTTTCTTCAGGTTTCATATTGGAACAATATTGAAAGTTACCCTTGACATTTCAAGTCAAAAAGTATGTCATTTGTTGATTCGTTCATACATTTCTGACACAAATTTCATTCAAGAATTTTTTCCTATTAAAATTCCATTTTACTTCTCCCACCATACAAGTCCATTAACTTTTTTTTTATTGTTCAGCATTGAGGCATTTGTATATCATGGGATTGTGAAAATACATATTACTGCTTCTTTCAGGAACCTTAACAAGTTGTTAAACCTAAAATTTAAAATTTGTAACATTATATTCTGATAGTGTTTGAACCTGTTTGATAAGGTCTTATTGCCCGTTTCTGGAGATTTGATGTAATTAAACGATAATGACACATCAATACCTCATGAGTAGTAGTGCTCCTATAGGTATTTGTATTTCGGTTGGCGATAGACAGTTGATAATCTAGAAAAATCCTCACTTTCCAGTTCTGTGTGCGCCTAAAGATTTAGTTCTTAGAGACAAACAGATAATTTGGACATATTTTTTAGTCTATTATTGACCCTTTAGTATTTCAGCTGAGATAATTTGAGTTAATGTGTTTCATTGTACTTGTATTTCCATACATGACTTCTTTCTTCTTGGCATCTGATTTTTGTATATTTATATAGGTTCAATATTGGATAAAACTAACTTTATACCAACAAGGCCTTCAATAGTTCTTAAAGTCTCAAACACCTATTATATATGTATTACTCAGAGAGTTTTGAGATTTGTTTTGCTCTTTTGCATTCGAAGTAATATCAAAATTTTGACACAAGTGAATTTCAGGTTGTCATTAATTTTAGTTTTCTCTATATTTACCTTTTACCCTGTTTTTCTATTTTGTATTCTATCCGAACTTTTTTGATGGTTTTATAGTTATTTTTCTGGCGCAGTTGATGTTTAATGGTTGGAGGTAGTCACGAACAGTGCCCCACAGGAGGTTGTTGATTATATTCCTCCAAGCTTATCGGACATCATTTAGGATATGAAGTTTATGATTAACTATTAGAAGAGGATTCCAAAGGCAGTTTCCAAGGTTTTATTGGCAGAGTTTCCAGCACTTGTCGAAAGGTAAAAAAAGGCCTAGTCAAATTGAATAAACAAATCTCTCAAAGTACGCGCGGAGATTAAAAAACTTTCAACGGAGAATCATCTAAAGCAGAAGTTTATGTATTTGTTGACTTAGTACCGTCATAACAAATCAATTCATATTGTTAATAACTGTTTTGGAAGTGCAAACAGAAACGAGATGTTTTGTTGATGTGCGAGTAGTAAAGTTGTGTTTTGTCTTGGATTTAGGCCACTATAAAGATCTTTATCTACTTGGAACATTGAATTGTGACAACCTGCATAAATGTTTCGAATATCTCAAGTTTGAAAAAAAAGATGGTTTTTCACATTTCATGCTTGTTCTAAAGAGATTTATGATTTGAACTTTTGGTACTTTTTTGGTAATTTCGAAGTTCTATGAGCCGTGTGGTTAATTCACTCTCAGGAAGGCTTGAAACATTCAGTGGGAACCTTACTTTTTAAGAGCTGGAATTTCTTTCATGCGCAAGGCATTGATTAGTAAACGTTAAGATTCGGAGAACTATTTATGTCGATCATGATCCTCCTCATCTATGAAGAAGAACTCGACAAAGCATAATTCCATTTGGGGTTCTTGAGTTGATGTTTAATTTAAGTGATATTGTGTGTTACAATTATTTAGGCTTGCGCACTGAATATTTAATGGGAACTACATTTTGTTATGTTAGTAGGAATTTCTTGTTTCTAAGGATATTTGTTGGACATGTACTTCTTATTGCATGTGAAAGAAAACTCGAAGAAGAACTTACCGGTTTGTGTGAAGAAAATATTCACACAATCACACATTAGGACATAGATCTTTATACTATTATGGTCTGACGGGCTACACTTTCAACTGTTATTCTTATTATGGAAAACCTGAGAAACAATCGGATACGGGAATCCAAGTCCAATGGTAGGGGATGTCAATCCTTACTGTTTCCAAGAATGTTTTGATCAATGTCCTCATGTGAATTTTATGACAAAGTATATAGCCAATTCCTAGAAAGGTACAATTTTACAACTTTCAAGGAAGCCGGGCCCTCCTATTCTAGATTCACAATCAAAAGAATGGCAAGGTTTCTAAGCTCAATAGGAGAAGAAGGTACAATTTAGTCTGTGTTCATCTGTAGGTTGTTTGATAATTGTAGGAAAGTAACTTACGTAATTGCAATCTTGAGACATTGGTAGGCATCCTTGTATATGCTCTCTCACCAGAACAACGAACAAACATTGTCACAACTATAACAATAAAGAAAAGGTGCAACTTTGTAGAATGACATTTTCATTGATTCTTTAATTTGCAACTACTATATAAAATGTTCTAGTAAAGGTTAATTTACATCAAACACATACGAAGTAACTTGGAGATAGAATTGAAGCGAACTTAGGAGTTTAATTAATAATGTTTATCTTATGTACTAGGAAATTTATACATTGAGTTCTTTATCAACATATATATGGCTAACATGTTGTGTTTCTGGCTCCACATTATGAATTAATAGATAAACACTTGACTTCTTCTTCAATTCGAAAGAAGTCAATGGTTTCCCGTCATTTATCACGTGTTCTAAGATAAAATAAAAGTCATTTTTTTCTTTTTCTTTTTTTTTAAAGATTAAATTTTTGTAGTACAATGTTTGCTTGTAAATTTAACTTGGTTACAACTAATACTACTATTTCAATAAACCTTTTTAGATAATGACCCGAAACATTTATTGCCTAAAGAAAAAAAATGATTTGTATCCTAGTGATGGGGATTATTTCGACACTGTGCCCCATGAGGTTGTTGATGAGATTGCATGAAGGTTCTCGGATATAACATTTAATCACCCGCGACAGTTAAGTTTGTTATGGATGTTACTATTAGGAAGAGGTTTAGGGTGTAGGGTTTTGAGAATTTCTGCTTTTAAGGGAAATACTCAAAGTTAGACCAAGAAGAGATGGATTGTGATCTCCGTATATGGGAAGACGCAACTCTGAAGGGGCCATCATCCAATTTGGGATTCTTGATTTTATCTTTATTCCAAAGTTAAGTTGTGTGTAAATTCCTTAACTGACGAATTGAAGTGAAAACTACTTCTGTCTGGATAGTAGAAATTTCTTGATTATCAAAGGAATGAGTCCTAGTTAGCCGAGAAGTACTATATGTTGGGACCATGATGCTTCCTTATATGGTAAATTAAAAATGTAAGTTCTAATGAATACGAAAGAAACACTTCACATTTGTAAGAACATGTCAAACCCAAGACAACTATGCAAATAAAATCACACTGGTGCTTATGAAGCTTGGAACTTCTTCATACAACAACAGAAAGGTTGGGAAATTCGTCCCAACATTCGCTTTAATAATTCAGGACAGAAGCAAACACTAGATGCTTTGCTAGCACAAAAACTCAACACCTCTTACAAGAAAGTATAAAATATTTAGCTAATTCTGTTTAGTATATGCTTTACCCCCATACTAATGCAGATTACTTTTTGTTCGTTTATATGCTCCTTATCAACTACCTAAGAATTTTATTTTGGAATAAATAAGCAAAGGTGCATGTCCTCCACGCGTACCATTAACAGTTTTACTTTACACCATCAGATTATCAAAGCAAATAATAAACATTGAAAAACCATTACTTGGTTATGTAGAAAATACATAACCTTTAAAGCTAATTGCAGTCTTTAACGTGAAGATACGCACAACTTACAACCAATAAGTTAATTACTAAAGTATTTCGAATCCAAGTGAAAATGTTGCTCAAAAGTTTTAAAATGCCTCCAAAAAAGCATCATATTATGTGGCATTAACTTATGCCTGCAAAATAAGTAGCGAAAACCAGTGGCATTATGTGTAACCATATAGTAATAAAAGGAGATTTATATAATAAAAGAACACAAAAGTAGTTAAAGGGGATTAGCCTTTTGAAGAGACTGAAAGATGATCCCATCAGATCCCTTTATTTACAGGTATGGGTATCCTTCTTAATTCAGGTGTGTGGAACTTACCATGTAAATATGACACGACAAAATAGGTCATCAAAAAATTCAGGACTTAATAAGGGGATGTCTTTAACACATTTAAACTTAGCAAGTATAAATGTTGTGGCACTTCTACCATGGCATCTAACTTTATCACAATTAATCTTAGCATTTTAGAACATGCATATTGGATAAATTATCAATGCATCTACCGACAACTTTGAATTTCGGCCCTCTTCAACCATCCCAATCTCTCAAACATAAAACTTACCCTCCTAGATTATTCATGACATATTGATGTTTAAATAATAACATTTAGTACAAACACAAGTTGATCAAGGACTACTTCCAATACACAAGCACATTTTTAATGGACACCGGCATCTACTAACCTGAAAAAGTCAAATCTTTCTCAGTTATATTCAAAACACAATTTGGAAAAAATATACAGCTTGGCATGACTCATAAATAAGTTGTGAAACATTACTTATATGTAAAGGTGGAATAAAAGAAGCTTAATGATACTTTTCAAAACTACTTAGCTAAAAAATCGTTTTCGTTATTAAAAAATTCTAATTTCAGTAAATTACATAATAATGCCTATGCATTCTCCCAAATACAAATCATAGATAAGAAACCATTTTTTAATGTCAGCCAACATACTGATATACTTAGTTAAATATGAATGCATCCTTTGACTATATATTGATAGAGAGAAAAACACTTATAGTCTTGGGCAAACACTTTGTATTCCGAAGAACAAGGGATGCAACAATGTCATTCACAAACAAATTGTAACAAACACTTTGCTTAAGGCTATAGTTACCCACCGTAAATCTATAAAATTTAAAATTACTAATTACAGCACGCACAGATTAGTACTCTATACCAAAAAATACTACAAATATGGAAAATTTGTTTTAATAAAGACATCTGTAAGACAATCACATGAGTTTCCTAATCCAGTACACAATATTCGTCCAAACAAATAAAACCCAAGAAGACTAAAGTCAGAATAGGATTCTCTAGCAATTAAGAACAAAGAAGAAGTTAAAGATTAGAATACCAATATTGGCGGTTATATCTTCTTCTGATGCTAAGCAGACATTCATTACGATCAATAAAGTAAAATATCTTTAGAGTATATCTTTAGAAAAATTCCTGGGGGTGGGGAAAATAAAGTTCAAAGGCTTACTTTCAGGTGAAAGACAACCCAAATACAAGATAATGTTAAGTAACCGACTCCTTCAGTATTAACAGATTAATATGAATAGTGTGTGTCTGGTGCATAAGCACTTACCATGTTGTCTGTAGCCAATAACATTGATCATGGAGTATGAATTTCGATCGCCAAGCAACCATATTCAAAAATGATAACAACATACAAACGTAGTGGAATTAACACCTTTTAGACTAGAATTTAGTGTACGACAACCCAAGCCCACAACAAAAATTGGTTATTCTAAATTTAATGAAAGTGAAAGAGTGCTTAATTTGATTCTATTATGAGAAGCCATGTTTGTGATCCTTCTGTAACACCTTATAGCACAATATTACCAATCCGTCGCTATTCTAAACTTGATTAATCTCGCTTTTCATTTGGTCTCCTTGCTTATATATATCACCAATGTGTAATTTTTTTCAAGATACCATTTCTGATTACATAAAAATAAATGGCTCTCCATGGTAGAGAATGTTCTCATAGATTCTAGCTAAAACAACATGAGAATAGCGAGTAAAAAATAAAACACAAGTCCAATATCATACAAGACAAAAGGTTCTTAATCTTAAACGTAAACCAAATATTACACATAAAGTAACTGTCTAAGCTTGATTCAATATAACAGTAATATTATTTATCAAAAATTTAAGTAATTAATCATTTCTTGTCAAAGTTCCTCAACTCGGTGATAGATATCTCCTTTGCAAATCTAATGAAAATGAGATAGTAGTATTGCTGCAATTAAGTGAAGCAGAACAAAAGAAAAGAACACCTACCGGGAACCCAAAAGGAATTATGAGGAAATTATCACAACGACAAAACAAAAGAAAAAATAATTTCACAATCCCCATGGACAATGACAAAAAATATGTTAGGTCACTCAATCTTATATTCCAAAGTTTAATGACTTTAAAGAAATGCAACCCCCTCTTCAAAAAAAAAGAAGTTGTCTTGCGACAATCTAACTCTCCCATGACCAAATTCAACCTTTTTATTTAGATTATTAATACCCACCAAACATTCCCAAAAAAGAGCAAAACTAGCTCGTGCAAAAAAAAAAAACCTTTTGCGGGTTATTCAAATCCTTTTACAACAAAATTTTCTTATGAAATGAAAAAATACAAGTCAACACTTTTTTAAGGTTAGGTGTGGGACGTGCTTGGGGAAAGATAGATGACTTAGTGGAGAGAGTAAAGCAATAGTTAGTAGTCCCAAAAATGAAAAAGGCATATTCACTAAGAACAAACAATTAAGCAACTTAGTGTGTTGTGCACAATTTATTTCACAAAAGCAAATAAAGTAAATCCATTATAAGCTGAACCTAATCCCAAGTTTTAACAAAACTCTTACTTAAAAAAAACAATACACACTATTTTCCACCCGAATAACAAAACACTACTAATATCATATTTTCAGAACAAATCAAAACGTCACCCCTTCGCAGCTAAAGGAAATGGAAAAAGAGTTGATAATTGTTTAAAGCCTATTTTCAGACTGTGTGACCTGATAAAACACAATTTAAACCACATTCTCAAAACGAAAGGAGACCATTAAAACTATCATATAAAAATCTCATAAAACCGTATGTTTAAATCACTAGTTATTCCGGTTCAAAGTTTTAATTGATTCGTTTAGTGTATAAAAGTTAGAAACTGTTTTTTTTTATGAATTTTGTTATGGAAAAAAGCAATGTTTGGTCGTGTTGGTGGTGATGATGTTCTACTTCGCCTGTTCTGCCATTTGATCCTACGGTGTATCACAAGATGGTGAGCTTGACTCGGATGCCGACATTTCAAATTTTTTTCCTCAAAATTACAAATTATGGGTTTATTCAAGCAATTTTACTTTGTGATATCATGGGGTACCTATCTTAGTATCATATTTGAAGGAAAAATGTTATAGTAGTGGAATTTATATATAGGAACGTTATCTCTAGGCTAAAAATCATCAAACTTTAAAATTAACACATCAAATTGAGTTTTGATATACTGTTAAAAGTATCATTTTGTAGTCACAATAAAAGAATCAATTTTTCAGTATTATTGTCATTAAAAAACATACATAAAGCCAAACTAGGTTCATATTGAGCTTTGTTTTTTGCAACTAGGCGAAAATCATATACTATACATTGTTGTTGAATGTTATCCACAAATTTTTCTATTAGTGAGATGTAAAGTACGTATAAATGTGAGTTTATTCATAAAAAACTACTCCTGCAATCGACTCTCTAAAAGTATCAAAGATAACGCAAAAGTTACTAAGTTGATGTCAAACTTTCCTATCGAATCTTTTTATTGCAGTTTATCAACCTACGACCCTCATACTTGCACACGTGATGCAAAGTTGACATCAACGAATACAACTATGTACAGTAGGTTAAATCCAATTGTCACATTAACCAGGTAGCTGATTCAATCCACCCTGTACACAACATCCCCCTGATGGCAAGCTTCTTCTTCATATCTTGTTTATCCTTAGAATTGTGTCATCCGGACTCATTTACACATCAAGGTAGTCCAAATAGAACCAACAAATTCATCCGCCCTCCTCCAGAGACGCACACGGATGTGAAGGGACTTTGGGCTGCCCACACAATAAAACATAGACAAATGAGGTCTACACTCAAACATAAGTAAATAAAAATAATAATAACAAGCTTAGTAGACTTCGAACCCTTGTCTATACAGGTGCGATTTCTATTGCTTCTACCAGTTGGATAAAGGAACTTTATATTGGTTATCTATATCCCTCCAATGTCTTAACCCAAAAAAGGGTTCTTCTAAAAGAGATATCCCCACCATACCGGGTGAAAATATTTCTCGCACCCCCCAAGTCAGCACGGCCCGTGCACCCACCGATCCACACCAACACCCCCTCCATATAGTGTCGGGTCACTCCCCTGCTCCTCCTACCCTACGATTATGAAATAAGTGTTACTTGATCATTTTCCTACAAATCAACGAAGAAACCTTAATCTTCTGCAAAGCACTACTGCTTATTCAATCAAATGTTATTATGACATTTTATTCTACCCATGGTTTAGACACTTCACTACAAGGTTTCACATATATAGATTTTTTTGTGGTATTACTTAGGTTTATTTTTGTATGGAATGATTTTTGTTGTTACGTTCCATTTGATTTGGTAGGTCATTTAGTATTGATTTTGTAAGTAGTTGTTTTTACCAATTTATTGATGATAGTATTACATTATGATATATAGTCATTTATGCTATTGTACTACTTTCTCTATTTCATATTAAGTGAATTTTTGAGGGTTTATTCATTGCTTATAACAATTTAATTATTCAAAGTTCAAGATGGATGTTTTAATTTTTTTAGCAAAATTATCATTAACCCTGAACTTGAAGCTTTTTATTCGGTTTGATGACAAGTACACTCTGTATTTTGTTGAATTACCTCCCCCCCCCCCCAATACTGTTTATCTCACAACGTTTGACATTTCTGTCCACTGGAGTAGAGAAAGACATTGAAATCACACTATACTAGGCGCCATGAGGGAGTATTTTTTTTGTCTTTCATAAATTACAAAGGTAAAACAAAAAATGTAAAAATCTCATTTTTTTATGAATATTGATCGGCCACGCAGACGACATTACCTTCATCGTCGTCATCATTATCGAAGCCTAAGGGCCAGTTCTTCGGGTAGCAGAGTTATTTATCATCGTTTTAAATGTATAAAGATTTCAATTTAGCTGATTAAGCAAGGTGAGAGGAGGTGGAGTGTTATGTAAGATGGATGAAACGTGTTGTTTTGCAGTGGAGTGTCGGTTAGAGTGAAGGATTGTTTTTGCATTAAAAAGATAGATGAGAAGAGGAGATACGGTGGTTGGTGGTGGAGATTGACGGCCATATGGAAAGGAGAGAGTTGGAATATGATCATTTATTTTGGGCTTTTAATTTAAGCTAGTGGACTTATTATTTATCCAAGTGAAAATCGACATCATCACTATTTTTGCCAGCTGACGCGTTTGTGTTGTCACACTAGTACCATTAGAGAAAAAGTTGTACGTGATGGTAGGATAAAAAAGTTTGAGGGGGTAATTAAAACAAAATATAGTTTAAGTGCACACCAAATAAAAAGCTTCAAGTTCATGGGGGTGATGAATACTTTAGCCTTTTTCTTTATAATATTTTCCTTTTCATTTGTTGAAGTTTTATGAGCTAAATTATTTTACTTACTAAGTTATATTTATGATTTCACAATAGATAATAGTTAAAATTATGATTTAAATTGTGCTATTGAATATTTTTTTTTGTATGTGTTCATTACCTCATGAATTCAATTAATATGGATCGGAATAGAGGAAATAGAATTTCGTATTTTGTTTAATGGACTAATTAAGATATTGAATTTAAGCAAAAGATTGTTTACCCCATTCAGAATAAGCCTATAAATTTAACAAATTGAGACTTCTCAACACAAATTCCAATATGTTAAATATTAAAAATTAGCGCCGCCGTCTTCAAAACTCTATGTCTGCCTCTTCTGGTGAATATAGCCGCCACGGCCAGCGTCCCTCTAGATGAAGGACCTTCTCTTACCCGTACCATGGCGACATACACCTCTACTTTGAAACAACCAAAAGCACAAAGTAAACCTATACCTCTAAAACCAATTTGATACCTACATGGAGAACCACAGGTAATATGGGAGCATGAAGAAGTCAATCAGATGGATGTTCCCATACGAGAATTGGAGTATGTTGTTATCGCGAAAAATTCTTGTTGGATGCGGACAGAGATCCAGGATTTAACGGGAAGTTTCTACAAAAACAATTTGACTGAAAGGGGATGTAAATATTGGCTCCTGAGCAAACAATATATATTGATTAGGGCCACTTGTTTCAGATTAATGCCCTTATCTTTTGTCGAAGACTACTTTTTACATTAAACAACGGAACTCGTCCTTTCAAATGTGAACTTTAAAGTGGGATCCGATGATTAATCCTGAGGAAGAAACATCCACAACTATTGATTGGATTTCCTTCCCCTCACTTCCCCCAAAATTTCTTTGGAAAGGACGCGATCTTCTCACTAGCTCCACCAGTAGGGAAATCACTTCAAGTAAATTTGGAAATCAAGAACAACACTAGACCCAGTTGTGCGAGAGTTAAGGTTGAGGTGATTTACTATGTGAATTCCAAAAACGCATTAAAAGTTGAATGAAAAGGAAGAATTAGTAGATAAGTGGAGAAAGGGAAGAAACGGATTGGCATCAAGTACGACTATGTTCCAAAATATTATAATACATGCATGATTCATGGACATAACGAAAAGCAGTGTTATATTGAATATTCCAGAATTTCAAAATAGAGAAGGTCGATTCAGTAGTGGCAGAGGGGAAGGAAGCCAGTAGTAGTAAGTAAAGGAAAACCAAGCAGGGAAGAAACAAGAAAAGAAGTGATGGAAAGACATATTGAAGGGGCAAACCAACAAAGCGAGAAGAAGGTTCAAGAGTTTATAGAACAAAGACACATATAGGGAGCGGGGGGGAGGAGGACACTGGGGGAGGGGATCGGTAGAAGAACCAACTGCGAGAAAGGGTGTAGGAATAAAGTCGGAACTGATCAACAGGAAAATAAAATTGATTGCATTGGACAAAGAAGAAAACACAAAAGGTAGAGAGGGCAGGGAAGAAAAACAAGTAAAGGACGATAGCAGAAAAGTGGAAAGCAAGGCAATAAACTACACCCAGGAAAATCAAATGGCAATAAAATGGGAAACATATAAACACCTTACTAATTCCCAATTGAAAGAGTGGTAAAGGTAAACAACAAGAAAGAAAAAAATGGCCTATAACATCTCATAAAACACTAACAGTATATAAAACAATATATGATGGGAGGAGAATTAAAATGGAAGAAACGAGGGACACATAGTGCAAAGGATAGAGGACAGATGGGAAAGAAAAGGGGTAGTGGTACATACCAAAAGGAACAATCAGCTGAGGCCACACATTGAAAACTTGATGAAAAAAATTAATAACTCTTGTTCAAACAAAGACAATGTTGTGAGAGTGGGCAAGAACCGTGGACCGAGTTGATTTATTGATAAAGAAAGGTCAAGATTTAATGAAAGACAATGAGGAAGAGTTGCTGTTCAGAAAGGAGACAAAAGAGGATGATGATATGGAGTATAACATTCAATAGATAAGTAAAGCAGGGGATTTATCGCGAAGCATATAAACAATTTTAAGAATGGGCCCAAGACAGGTAAAACAACAATTTCCTTATAGCTGAAAACAAACAGTAGCAAAGAAAAGACATCAAATAGTAATCAATCTAGACAAAACTATTCTAATAGAACATATAGACAATTAATTTTCAAAGAATTATTCGAGAGATTAACGGACTCCTAAATAGAAAAGAAACCACAAACTTCATTCATACCTCTAATGGAACATTTTCAAGATCCAATAGAACTACATCATTACCAAATAAATTTGGGGCTCTGTCATGAAGGTTTCAATACTTCAGGGAAAATATGGTATTTTCGGAGAGAAGAATGGGCAGGAAGTGTCGTTTTTTATACCATTCATTAAGTAACCTTAAATCTCCGAAAACATAACAAAGAGTTTCTCATATTAGCGGTGTTTTTTTTTTTTGCTAGATTGCCAATGCTCTAGAAAGGTTTGGAACTGCGGGAGGGCTTAGAAGATCCATGGCGGGGTAATCAATTGACTGGGATATAGGGGGGGGAGCGATTTCAAGGTATTGAATGAAGAGGAAAATTGTGCTGGACTAGCGTCACACAATTCAAGGCAAGCCATGGATTTTGCACCTTTTTTGTTAATAATGGTCAATTATCATAGGTTAAAGTTTGCAAGGCACTAGATTACACCTGAGAAAATGGGTGAATCGAAAGAAAAGAAAGAGAGTTCATTTTCAAATCTTGATAGGGTTCCTAATGAATCCAAGTGTGCAGTTACATTTCTTCTTCAGAGAGTACATCATCTATCCCGACATGGTATGATCATGCTCATATTACACATGATTTGCAATTCTGAAGAGGAGCCTGTAGTGAAACCGTTTTGATTTATAAATTTTTGGACAAAGGACCATCAATTTAAAGAAAGAGTTTCACATAGTCGGAAGGTAGATTTGATGGAATATCAGGAAATATTGAAGAAGGTCAAAAAAGCAGTATCAGTTTTGAGTAAGGAGGTTTTTAGGAACGTCTCCCTTCAAATTTCTACAATAGAAGATGTTATAAAGACTAAGGAGACCTAGCTAGAATCATACCCCTCTGAAAAACAGGGTGAGTGTTAAAAAAGGAAGGGCTTAATTAACGAAGGTCAGAAAAATTAGAAGGAAATTCGGAAAGCAAAAGGCTAGGGAATTAAAGTGGTTTTCCGATGGAGCTCAAAATACAAAATTCTGTCCACTCATATGTTAAAGGGAGAGGAAATGCTCCACATCTCAGAAAATAGAAAATGATCAAGGTTCAAGGAGAGCAAAAACTAATGTGGAAAAAATTGGAGAGGAGGGCGGTTAAAATTAATTATTTGCCCGAAGAATTCAAGGGAATGGAAGAGGATATGACTAGAGTTTCTCAAAACTTTTTTATTTTGATAAGTGTATCACAGTGGAAGAGACGAGAATGGGGAAGGCAATGGTTAGATCAGGAGGAAGAGGAAGCAAAAAGGTGGTTATTGAACTGGAATAGCAGCAATTGCATGCGGGGTCAGATGTTTTTTTTAGGGTTTTTTTCCAAAGTGTTGGGAAAATAGTTGGAGGACGACAATACCAAAATTGGTCTTACAAGTACAAGATTGTTTTTTTTTCGTGGGCAAGATCAACCCAAACTTATCACACACACAATTTGTGTAATGCCCAAGAAGGAATGCTAAAAAAAAAATTATTTGAGGCCCCATAAAGCTTATGTTCTTTACTAACAACATAATATATAGATGGATGCATCACAGGATTGCAGGTAATACTACCAAAAATTTATATCTCATCGAAGAGTAGTACGATTTCTAAAAGGAGGAGAAGGAGAATCACCGAAATGTATTATTGACTCAGTTAGATAATAAGATATATGCATTGGAGAGTAAACATTTTATCTGGTTTGGTTAAAATGGATTATTGCTAAGGTTGTATAATAGAGTGTCGTGGATTATTTCTAACGACAGGTTTTGAGAAAAAGTTTGGTTTTGCTAAAGTGATCATTGACATGTATGGCGCTACTCTCAAACAATGGCTATATTAGGTTCTTTGATTACTGGGGAGGTAAAAATTGTTTCTTTCGACTCCACGTGGGATAAAACAGGTTACCCTCTGTCCTTACTACCATTGTTTATCTTTTTTTTTATTTTTCGCAACTGCATATTTCAGATAACCCAATGACTTTACAAAAACAAAGTAGTATTGGAGCTACTCCTGATCATTAATACAAACTAATCTACTAGAATCTCGTCTTATACGATCAATTCATAGAACAGTGATTCCAATACTATAATAAAAATGGAAACTAGGGGTTTTAGACATTGGAGCCTGTTGGAGTGAATTTTCCATTTTACCCTGTGGTATGACTCTTTCAAATGCATTAGCAGTACATTTCCTTCAAACACTGAACAGTGTTCATGCTTCCAATCTTAAATCTTATTTGTTCCTTTCACCCCAGCCAAATGACGTACTAGCATACCAAAAACATTAGTGTTCTTTCAGCTAGTCCGCTTCTCTTTGCCATTATTTTAAAGCACACCATTTGACTTCTGTGCCACTCTAAATAGCTCATGTTGAACTCCCACCATTACCAATTTACTCCATATAATTCCTATGCACCTGACATTCACAGAAAACCTGGATGAATGTTCCTACACATATTCTCCAGTAGCACAATCAGGAGGACTTGGTTCCCACCTTTACCC
>JAKWJA010002463.1:0-25272 GCA_027704765.1 Solanum habrochaites | reverse complement strand
TAGGTGTTTGGGAATCACCTCCAACCTCAGATAATGTTGAACCGGTCTGGGGTGGACCCCCAACTACAACAGTCTGTAGTGAAGACTGAATTGGTCGGACTGAGTAACCTCCTGAACCCTATCTCTAGAGTAAGAACCATAAACTCACCTCCCTTTCGAAACCTTTTTGATGTCGATGCCATGGTGAAGTCATCTGGCTTCACTCCTTCCCACCTCTATCAACGAGTCTACCACTTCTTGAAAGGATTTTACCGCAGCTACGCTACCTGTAAGGCTGAAATTCGCAATTCTGACCTCAACCCCTCCAAAACGGCGAACCGCTTTGTGGACTGAAACATAGTTGGGTGGCATACATGGATAGATGCGCGAAACTTAGCCTCATATGCAGTAACGACATCCTACCTTGCTCTAGGCTCAAAACTCATCTCTCTTCCTATCCCTCAAAGTCCGGGGGATAATTCTCCATAAACAAGCTAGAGAATGACATCCCAAGTCATAGGTGGTGCCTCTGTTGGTTTGGACACTCAACATGTGACCGCCACCACATTTGTCGTTCCCTTGAAACTGATAAGTCACAAACTCAACACCAACGTTCTACTATACCATCTTGTGTAGTAGCTCATGACAGTCAACCAGAAAATTGTAGGCATCCTCAGATTCAGCACCCTTGAAGACGAGGAGGTTTCAATTTCAAGAACTTATGAAAAGTTCATGCTGATCATTTGTCATTATAGGCCTGTGGTCGGACGAGGAAACGTGCCTATTCCAATGAGCCATCCATGCGGGGATCCAATGTAGACTGCATGTTGTACCTCCGAACCGGAGGTGTTGGTGCAGAAAATACTTTGAGGCGTCTGGCCCTGATCAGATAACCCTCTAAGATAAGCAAGAACCTGATTGATCATCTCGGGGTAGGTTGGGTGGCAATTCCTCATTCTGCAATTGTCATTCTCCCATCCTCACCCTCTCTTACCACTTCCTCAGTTGGTGGAGTCACAGCCCTAGTACCAGATGGGCTAGGTGCTTTGTCCTCTTCTCTAGAGGACGTTCCTCCCCTACCTCTACCACGGCCTCTTCTTCTACTGCTCTCCTCGAGCTACAGCCCATTGGTGGCCAGACGCCCTATCCCATCCCGACTCCCGCCGGCGCTACTAGACTCGTTCTTGTTGATGAGACCAACGAACCTAACTGCTCTGATACCAAGTTTGTCACGACCCAAAACGGGTCGCGACTGGCACCCACACTTATCCTACTATGTGAGGGAAACCAACCCATCCAATTCCAAACGTTTCAAACCATAAATAACAAAATATAATGCGGAAGACGTAAAACTCATTAATAAAATCGATTAAATAACTTATAAAAACTCAATACTATTTATTCCCACCAAACCTGGAAGTCATCACCCACAGAACTTTATTATCCTCAATTACTAATCTAAGAGTATCTAAGAAGCTAAAATAAGTAAAAGCTAGTCCATGCCGAATCTCAAGGCATCAAGACATGACGAGGAAGATTCATCCAAGCTAGAAGCAATAGCTCACCCTGAAATCTGGCTTGATGAAGACTGGCTGAGTTGCGACTGAGTTGAAGACGAGGCACATTGCTGCACTCCACAATGACAAGAGGGAACATACAAGTTAGGGGTCAGTACAAAACACAAGTACCGAGTAGTTATCATCGGCCAACTCAAATAGAAAACGAGATATCAAATAATATCATAAATCAACTACAATACTCAACATGTAGCAACAACAGTTCTATATCATTAATAAGCACCGCCAAGTTCACCCTGAGGACTCAAGCCTCAATGCCATACCCATTGGAATTAGGTTCATTAGATTGTATATTAACATCTTTCAAGATTCATTATGCTTATTTCTCTCGTGTCGGTACGTGACACCGCGCTCCATATACTAGTGTCGGTTCGTGACACCCGATCCCCTAATTCTAGTGTAGGTTCGTGACACCGATACCCTACTTCTACTTCGGTTCGTGACAACCCGATCCCATAAGTTCTACGTGTCGGTCGTGAACACCGTTCCCACTACTCTCATCACTTTAGTCATCAAGCCTTCTTTTATAAACCAGGCATCATCAATCTCATTAACAAGGCAGATTAGGGTTTTTCAAAATTTAGGATTCAATAGCTTCATCATGCTTATTTTATCACAATTATGTAATCACATTCATACAAGCATACAATTAAGCATATAGAAGGGTTTACAATACTACCCAATACATATCTCGCTATTAAGAGTTTACTACGAATATCATAAACCATAACCTAACTCCACCGAAGAATCGCGATCAACAAGATATCTTCCCCAAAACATTGCTTTCCTCTGCGTTCTTCTCTTCTCTCGTTCGTTTACTCCCTTCTCTCTTGTTCTTTTTGTTTTTCTTTTCAAACACCCTCTTTCTTTTTACCCTTTAGCATAATAATTAGTATAAAAGATGGTAAAAGTAACCCACTTTTATTCCAAGGTTGTCGTACTTTAACCCCCATGTAATTAAATTATTAATATTAAACCACTAACTTTATAATTATAAGCAGGAATAGTCCAAAACGCCCCTTAAAATTATAACAGAAATCCGACCCAGTCAGGGTCACGCAGCCTGTGACGTCCCGTCACGACTGTGACGGTCCGTCCTCATGTTCGTCACAAGCTCGAGACTTGAGTGTCGTAAAAGGTCTGTGACGGCCCGTCATCGCCCTGCTACCGTCCTCCTGCCATTCGTGCCTTTCGTCGGTGACGTTCAGAGATCGATCTTGTACCAAACTTTCTAAATTCTAAGTGTTTTGGAACGAGACCCCCTCGGCTGTCCGTCGTCCTATGACTTTCCGTCGTGGATCCGTCCGCTCGCCCTTATTTTCCAGAAATAAAATCTGCTGCTCAGAAACGACTGAAACAGGTCTTACACATAGTCCTTCAATATATTTCCCCACCACTCTCACATCCTCAAATCAGTCCTTTATGAGTAAAGACTACTGTAAACTACAATGATCTGTATAAACTTCACACTTGACCCCATATAGATACTGTCTCCATTGCTTATGCAAATTACAACTGCGGCCAACTCCAATCATGGGCAGTAGTTTACGTTCATGGCACTTTTAATTGCCTCGAGCATAAGCAAGTACATTTCCTCCTGCATTAGCACTACACCCAAAACCCAGTAAGATGCATCACAATAAACAATAAAATTCTTACCTTCCACTGGCAGGTAAGAATTGGTGCAGTAGTCCCACAAGGTCCTTAAGTTTCTGAAACTTTCTACATTCATCCGACCATACAACTGGACATTCTGATTATCAATTTGTCAGCTAGGAAGCAATAGAAGAAAACCCCGGTACGAACCGACGGTAGTAGCTAGCTTAAACCAACAAGCTCCTTACCCTCTGTACATTAGTAGGTCTTACCCACTCTTCACTGCTTCTCTCGAAGGATCCACCTAAACGCCATCCTTAGAACCGGTGCCCCCAAGAAGGACACTGAATCTAGCCAAACTCACACTTGAGATTTGGCATAGGCCTTTTGCCCTTCTCCTCCCTCACAATTCCATACAATTCTCAATGTTCCTCATGTTCTTTCCTGCTCATTGAGTATATCTGTATACATCAATAATACTAACAAAGAGACCTGATGGGCTTAAAAGTCCGTCATCAGGCTCATGAAAGCAACAGGGGCATTCCGGAAGCCCAAAAGACTTACGTAAGAATTCATAAATTGCCCCATACCTGTTCGAAAGCAGTCTTTGCCCATCTGCTGCTCCTATTTTCACTTATATAACCGGATCTCAAATCCTTTTAGAGAAACACAAGCACCTTTAACTGATCGAAAAATCATCAATGTGAGGAATTAGATACGTGTTCTTAATATTACCTTATTTCAAGGTGCCTGTAACTAGCACATCCAAACTTCCATCTTTATTCGTCACGAATAAAACATGAGCACACCCCCAAGGATATGCCCTCGTTCCCTAAATAAACCTTTACCTCTAACAATTCATGAAGTTGGGCCTTCAACCCCGTAACTCAGCTGAGCCATTCTATAAGGGGTAATGGAAAGGGGCGAGTAACACGCTCCAGATCATGACAAAAATCCATATCCCTACTCCGGTGGCATAACCAGGAGGTCTGCAGGAAACAGAATCCAAAAACTCACAGACTATCGTTACAACTCAATCGAAGTTACGTTGGAAGTATCCTCCCTGAGATGTGCCAAGAAAGATAAACACCCTTATTAACCATCCTCTTAAGCGCGAAGAAAAGAGAAAATGGACTGGGGGTGAATTAATCCCCCCCAAACTAGCGGATCTGTTCCAGGCTGGCCAATGTCACAGTTTTTGCATTGGCAGAATCTAAGATTGCAAAATTTGTAGAAGCCAAGGCCTACCCAGAATACATCAAAATCACGCCCCAACCCATCCTCTATAATAATCAAATCTACATAAGTATGCTTCCCCATAAAGTCAACAAGACCAAGACCTATACACCTTCTCAACTAGCACAGACTCACCCCACGGAGAGATGACACCTTAGAGTCATCAAGCAAATAACAATGTAAATCAAGACCACTAGCAAATGAGAAGATCATATGAAAATGGTGGATCCGGAACAAGATAATACTAAGCCATGCAAATCCCACAAAAAGAGTACCTATGATGAACAGCTCAGAAGTCTCTGCTCAGACCTCCCGGGGAATAGCAAATAACAATGGCCGCTCTTCACCTGTCCCTGTCCATTGCTCCTAACCGATGTTGCGCTGCAGTAGTTTCCAGCTTGCCCTCCACCGCCGACTTATTTGGTGAACACCTTACCCTTGGCCACCACGTCCCTCCCAATTGAGACTCTCCCATGACCACCTCTAACCTCGAACCTATTTATTGGGGGTCCTTAAACTCTGTTTTGGGCAATACTTCCTATATTTCTCATTCTCTCCACATCCCTAAACCATTTCTGAGTCCAGCATAGTCCTTGTGAAAATGACGAAGTTTGGGATAACCTCCAGAACTCAGAAACGGCCTGACTGGTCTACTATGAAACCCCCATTAAAGCCTGCAAATGAATACGTCATAGTGACGGGTTGGTAACCTCCACTCTGCCCTCTAGAGTAAAACCCCCTAAACTCACCTCCCTTACGGACTCTTCGATGTCGACGCTACGGTGAATTCGTCTTAGCTTCACCCCCCTCTAACCCTCTATACAAAATACACCACTGTCACTGAAAAGGATTTTGCTGCAAAGCACTACCTGTAAGTGAGGGATCCACGCACAAATTCTGACCTCAATCCTTTTACAAAACGTGAAGCCGCTCTGTGGACTGAAGCAAAGCTGAGTGCATCCTGGATAGTGCACGAACTTTAGCCTCATGGCCTCAACGGATATCACCTTCCTTTGCTCTAGCTCAAAACCTCATTCCCTCCTCCTATCCTCAAAGTCCGTGGTATTACGTCTCCATAAATAAGCTAGCATAATGATGCCCAAGTCATAGGTGGTGGTTGCCCTGTGCTGATTGAACAATCAATA
Organism: Solanum habrochaites; assembly: GCA_027704765.1. NCBI lineage: Eukaryota > Viridiplantae > Streptophyta > Magnoliopsida > Solanales > Solanaceae > Solanum > Solanum habrochaites. Next base: position 19,739 of record JAKWJA010002463.1, on the reverse strand, counting down.
TACGAGACCGGCACCATAACATTTTGGCATCCCCGCTGAAACTGATAGGTCCACAAACTCAACACCGAATCGTTTAACTAAATGCCATCTTATATAGCAGTTCATGACCATCACCCGAAAAGCATCAGGCAATCTTCGAAATTCAGCACCCTTGCAGACTGGAGTTTCAACTTTAAGAATTTAGTGAACAGTTCATGATGATCACTTGCATTAGAGAACTGTCCCAAATCGAGAAAAAACGTGCCTTACTTCCAATGAGGCATCATGCCGGGAGCCACAGCAGCTGATTGTGTACTCTGCCCGGACCTGAGGTGTGTGTAGAAAACAATGGAGGTGTCCTGGCCCTGATGCAATAACTCGCTAAGATAAGTACGACCTGATAATTATCTCTGGGGTAGGCTTGGGTGATAATTCCTCCATCTGAACCTGCTCTTTTCCCCTTCTTCACTCTGTCTCCTACCATCATCAGTCGGTTGAGGAGCTCACTGCCCTATTACTATCTGGACCAGGCGTTTGTCCTCTACCCTCTAGAGGGCCTCCTCCTGCACCTCTACCATGGCCTCTTTGTCACGCTCCCGCCCTCGAGCTACAAGCCCCAATGGTTGTCTCAGACGGGCACCCTATCTTGTCCGTTTGGTGTTGTCACATTGTTGCTGTCTATTTCTAACCATCTGCGAAATGAGCGGGGATGTCCGAGTACCAATTTGTAATCACCTAGATACCATTGGATCCAAGTAATAGCACGAAAGAAAGAAAGAATGGAGTTTTCCTAAAGTCCCTATAGCCCTCAAAGAAAAGTAAGTGCGTCCTCCCTACCGTCTCAGACTCTACTAGACTCGTTCTTGTGTGTGAGACCAACGAACCTAACGCTCTGTACAAAGTTTGTCACGACCCAAAACGACCGTGAGTGGAACCGCACACTTCTCCTACTAGGTGAGCGACCCAACAATTCTAAACCCCAACATTTAAACCAGTATATCAATTATGATCGAAAATATGCGGAAGATCCAAAAACTTATTAACGAAATCAATTAAATAAACATTCTAAAGTTTAATACTTATTATCCCAAAATCTGGAGATCATCACAGCATCAAGCACCATTTATCCCTCACATTACCAAGTCTAAGAGTATTGATAGAATCTAAAATAAGTCACAAGATGGTCCATGTCCGAACTTCAAAGACATCAGGACGTTAAGGAGAGAATCCGGAGCTAGGAATAATATAGCTCACCCCTGAAGTCTGGATGTGTCTGGAACTGGCTAGAGGTGGAGGGCGCGTCAAAGTCGATGGCACACTTCTTGCCGGCACTCCACAAATAACAAAGAAGAAAAATACAGTGGGTTAGTACAAGGAACACCTACTGACTAGGTATCATCGGCCACTTTGATAGAGAAGCATATATCTGAATTATATAAAATCACCATATACTTAACAGATGGAAATCCAACAAGTACAGACCATTGGCAACAACACCAAGCACCCTATGAGGACTCAGCCTCCACACCATACTCATTTAGGGAAAGAGTTCCGTTTCGAATTTGAGTATATTAACATAATTCAAGATTCCTTCTTTATTATACGTGTCGGCACGTGACACTCTCCCGATCCCATATACTACCGTGTCGGAACGTGACACTTCGATCCCATATTACCGTGTCGGAAAGTGACACTTCCGAGCCAATATTCTGTCCGACACGTGACACTACTCCGATCCAATATTACACCACGCATATTTATTTCAACATCAAGTCTGTTCTTTACGTCAGGCGTCATCTTAAATAAGAGGATTTAAGATTCAACAGTTCATCATTCTAACCCACCACAATTACACAATCAAAAACAGACAAAACACACAATCAAGCACAAAGAAGACTTTACATACCACCCAATACATATCAATCGCTATTTAGAGTTTTATACATACATAAACTAAACCATAACACTACCTCCCATACCTCCACCCTCCACCGAAAATCGTGCTAGCAGCTACCTCCCATGCTTTTTGTTGGCCTCTTCGTTCTCTCTCTCTCTCACTCGTCGTTCATTTCCCTTTCTGTCTTTTATTTTTCTTCTGCAGAATTCTTTTCTTTTACCCTAATTACATCTAATCCATTACGATAAAAGTAACCCACTAATTTATGTCCCTATTATCTTCTTAAACCCCCCAAGTAAATAAATTAATTACCTTACCCCGCTAATATTCATATTATAATGCAGGAAATCCAAAAACAACCCCTTTAAAACTTTAGCGGCAAGTCTGACCAAGTCGGGTTACGCAACTTGTGACGTCCATGTCCGAATCTGACTAACGGTCCCGCTCCGCAGGCCTTCACAAATTCACGAGTCGATCCCAGTACGCAGTTTCAAGTTTAAGTTTTTGGAACGAAGACCCTCTGACGGACCATCGTGCCTATGATGGTTCGCTAATCCTGTCCGTCGAGGGCAATGATGAGAGCAGCAAAAGGAATTACACAAGTATGGGACGACGGAGTCCATCATGGTCCGTCGTGGGACCTGACGGTCATTGCGTGGCTCCGTCGGCCGCAGTCAGTTTTTTTTATCAAAATAATTCTACTGCTCGAAGCCGACTAAACATGTTGTTTACAATTTTCTAATGTCTTAAGTCTTTTATTTTTTTATTTTCCTAATTTTCTGAATGTCTGTTTTGAAATTCGATATAATTTTTGTTGGCTATTTCTATTAAACATAATTTTATCGAAGCATCTAAATCTTCAACTCTTCTATTTCGATAAAACTTCTGATATTATATTACAACCTATTTTTTTTTTTTGTTTTTAACTGCATGTTTTAATTATTTTCAACAATCATCGCAATATTTTTCTAATAAAATTTGTCTATTATTTTGTATTAGGTTCTTACTAGTTAAAATCGATGTATAAGTGTTGTTGTTTTAAAAAATTATTCCAGCCTTGTTATTAATAGTCGTCCTTTATTATCTAATACAAAATCTAATCCTAAATTACAAATTACACTTATATTCAAGTCTCTTACCCATATTTTATCCATTTTTATGGTAAGGGGTATTATTCTTCTCAACATGTGTTTTAAAAAACTAAATGGTGTTTCCTGTCCATTTTGCATAGATGCCAGCTGCTTTGCTAGGTATTTATTAGTTTTAGGGGTACTGATTTTCTTGTTAGGATGTGATAGTACTCTTGTAATTAACTAATGCTAAGGTTTCTATTTCGTATTCTCCCTAATTGAAGCTTGTTAATATTTACACAAATATTTTTTTAATCTTTCACTTATATATTAAGGTGTTAAATTTTTTCATTCTTAATTCTTGTTGTCTATTGATGGCAAGTGATTCAATATGTTTCCCTTTTTTCTACTCTTTTCATCTTTTTTAATGCTTTTACCTTTGTTTCTAAAACTAATACTTTAAGGTTAGTAGGGTTCATTGTTATCTATATTGCCTTTTTATTTTGGATTAATTAGTCCTAGTTGGCTTCTATCAACTTATGCATCTTTCTTTAAAAAAACCTTTTATTATCATTTAAGAGCTCTTTTCTTTTTTTCTAGGGCTACCATTTGCACCAACAACATGGATTGCTATCTATACCTTTATCACGTTTCAAATTAATGTTTCGATTCTACTATGTCATAAAGTGACTTGTAAATCTTCTAAATTCGAGGTCTCTAATCCTATTTCATTAATAGTTCTTCTCCTTCTGAATTGGAGGAGCTCTCTTCTTTAGTCCTGTTCTTCCACATCAATAATTAACTATGAACATAACTACTCTTCATTATCTACATATATTCTCTACATTTAATAATACGTCATTCATTACTTCTACTAATTGAGTATCTCTAGTTTTTGAGTTATACCTTTTAAAACAGCATATTGCCTAAATGTTAATCTTTCCACATTTTGAACATTCTAGCTATTTTTCTCTTCTATCTGTTTGTGTCTTTTCTAACATGTCTATCCTCTATTTAGAATTGATTTTCCTAGTCCGAAGATTTTTAAGACAGTCATCATTTCTTACCTATATCTTTTATTATCTGTGGTTTTATAATACTTTTTAATACTTTTTTCTTTTATATTGTTCTTTATCACAAACTTTGAGCATGTGTATATTACATCTTTATAGAAAGTCCATCTCATTTTGTTTAATTATTTTTGTAGTTGTAGATGCGTGTGCACCTTTCTTGTAGCTATTTCCATGATATGTTGTATGCTATGTCCTTTGACCATTTTCCTGAGGATTTTTGTAATACTCCTTCTCGTTTAGTCCATTTGTCTTCTATTTCTCTTCCTAAAGCTATAGACAATTTATTAAATAATTATTTTATTAGATCTTGATTGAAAGCATTACCACTAACTGTATAGTAGTAAAAATAATCATTTAAGAGTTTTTTATGTGGTATTAGTTTCTTATACATAATTGTTCTAATTTTATTACAGCATTTCTTTGTAATGTAACTAATCCACTATTAGGGTCTTCTCCTGTTATTAGTGTATGAATTTTATTTGTAAGTTGTATAAGTTTGGTCCTAATGATACCAAATATTGAAACTCTTGTGGGAACTCTACCTTATAGCTTCCCATAAGCTTTAGTAGATTCTTCTAAAGAAAGGTTTCTAAGTACTTTATACTGGTTTCTGCATCTTTATTTCAGTATAATTTTTTTGAAATCTACAAACTACAATTCTTTCCATAAGCTTATTACTAATTCCCATCTTTGTGGATCATTTGCTGCTATGTTTAGATTTTTCTTTTCTTCTTTCTTCCTTCCTCTTGTAGTATTAGTGGTTCTTCTATAGGCATGCTTTTTGCTATTGGTTTTATATTTGTCGGGGAACATCACCACCCTGTCTATACACCTATTCCTTCGTGTATATTTCCAGTACTATTGTCCTACAATTTATCCTTGTTTCTATTGTTCTTTGGAATGGGCTACTTGACCTTGCGGACTCCATTGATTCTTTCTCTCGATATTATAGTTCTACTCAGTTTGTCGTCGCTCTCACTTTCTTGTAGTTCTCTTATTATGTTATTAGCTTGTTTCGATTTTTTGTTGTAATATTTCTAATCTATAAGCCTCTATTATCGGTCCTGAATTGACAACCCTCTTTTAAAATGAGATGTACCCATAGACCTTGTCTACGTCTAAGATTTCCTAGTTTACATCCTTTAACATTTAAAACAATTTATTTATGGTGTTGTAACTTATCTCCTTTTGCTTTTTTCTATAACTACGTCTACTGCCAATTCCTTCTTCTAATAATTCTTCCATGTTCATATTCCGTCTAACGGTACTTCTTCCACAACACTTTCTTCCTTCTATATTCTTTGAAGTTACATAGTTTACATCTGAAATCTAAATCGAGGCTCTCCTTTTAGAATTTATGTACATTAGATGAGCATCAGGAGTTAGACTTTCTTTTTTCTTAAAATCATCTAATGTCCAATCTAATTCGGCGTATTCTTCAGGGTTTATCTTTATAAGTTTTATTAGTTTTATTCCTTTATTACCCATTACTTCTACTACATCATTTATCTGTAATTTAAATCTGGTATTGCTATTTTCTGTTCTTTTCCTTGAAACCCTATACACATTAGTAGGTTTTTTCCACTTAACATTTCTTCATATCCTTTAGTTTGTATTTCTATTTTAATATGTTTTTCAAAAAAATTTAAAATTCATCATAAAGTCTAGGCTTATATAAAATATTCCTCCATTATTTGTCATGTCTACCTCAGTTAATCATATAATTGATTTTTGTAGGTTTGACCATCTGTTATCAATAACTAATATCTTTGTTCCTAATTTTTTCTAGTTAATCCTTTAATACCTATTATTCTTAGTCTCCCTCATCTGCATTAATCTTTATTATCTTTTTTTAATTCTTTTATAGAAATCTGAGTTTATAAGATTTAGGTCTAGTGAATTTTTTCCTATTACTTATAATTGTTCTTCTCTAATGTTTTGTATAGGTGAGATTGTTAAGGCATTTGTATTATCTAAGACTTTTTAGGGGTTAACAATCTTAATTGGTTTTTTGTGTGAAAGATTTGTCATATATCCTTATCTACATCAATATATTTCATCTAACTTGGTTGTTTATCTTCCTTTATTTTTTTTATTTAATATTCTTGATATGTTATTGTTGCCTATACTATTTCGTGAGTAGCTTGGTCTAGGTATTTCTTGTCCTTCTTTATTTCTTGATCTAGTTGAAAAAATGTCCATTTCTTCTTCTTTTTTTTAATAGTTTTTTCTTTTTGTGGAGTGATTTCTATTTTAGCTAATTTTTCTACCCTTGTTATATTTTTACTTTCTCTTTTTCTTTAAAATTTTTATCTATTTTGTTATTTAGTAGTACTAGTAATGTTATTTTCTCGTATATATAATTGATTTTCGTATATATTTAAGTAATCTATTATTTCTTTTTCTATTTTTTGTAATATTTGTTTTTCGTTTATTTCCTCTAATATAAATACCAATAATTTGATCTTTTGCTTTTAGTAAAAGGAATGTTTCTCTTAGAACTTGTAGCTTTTCTAATCTAGATATTTTCTTGATCTAAGAGCCGGTGTCTTAATAACTTGGTATTCCTGATTGTTAAATTGGAAAATATAGTTTATTTAGTTTTTGTCTATTAACTAATTTGATTTCCTCTAGCATGTATAGTGGGGATTATTTTCAATATAGTGGTTGGGGTTTTATTTACCACATTTGTGTAAACTCTTCGCTAAAACTTTTTGGTGTGAAGTCCTACTAATACTCGGAGTACTCCTCACTCCCTTGTTCTTAATGTATTCATCGTATAAGTTTCACAAGTATTCTTTCTTTTTTTTATGTACTAATGTCGCATTTTATGGATGTTTTCTTACTGGTCATCTCTTGCTGTACTTTTGTTCTAATTGCCAGTCTTTTTAACCACCCTAGATATGGTCTCATAGTTCTATTGTAAAAACACTTCAACTGACCTGGCATTTTCCTAGGAGTACCAGGTTAACTACAGTGAGAAAGGAGGGGGTGGTGTGCAACGAATGTGGTTAAACGTGAGCCTTAGGAGAGTAGGGCGCTGTCATATAGCGAGTGTTGCATCTCTTACTTGCTTCTGCCTCCCTATGGGGCGAGACTCAGTAACATAGAATTCATGTTAAAGACATTATCAAACAGCTTTAACATATCAAAATATAAATAACAAAATTTTTAAATGTATATTTACAATAGGGAAGTTTACTAGATCTTAAATATGAAAACTCCATCCTAACAGGCGCGTTTTTCCTTTCGGAAAACCCAAACTCAACAGATTAACTCTTCACTCTTCAGTATAAACTTTATTTCACAAAGGACTTATATTTATGCTAGGGATTTTTGTTGAGGAAGTATTTTTTGTATGAATATTTTCTTATTTGGGTTCTTCTTTCTTTGATATTTTTGTATCTTACTTCTTCCTCAACTGATAATGTCTGCTTTTATAGAGATCTTCGGACTTCAACTTCGGATTTCAAACGGAAATCTTATCATCTCAGCCGGGTATGCTTCTAGGCCCCATTGTCACGTGAAATGATGCTCCTTCTTGCATTATTCTTCTCATGATCTGGTATCTGTCTTATCCCTTTATTTTATCTAGACACGTCCCAATAATTTTTCCACAAATGTGTGGTAGTGAGTAAAGTGGGACTTATAGATTGACTAAAGAGGCATATCCCTTTATATATACATATTATTTTTTTCAAGTGTCTAAATTATGCAAGTCTATAGAATCAAAACTCATCCCATAGTCGTCATCATTAGGATTTTGGGCAAATTGTATTCTCTCTAAGTAATCTTCTTAGTTTTCTTGTCGTCTTTAATTATGTGTTTATCTTAATCCTGTTTTTGTTTGAGTAATTTTTTTACTATCTGGGTAATGAAAAATTCTATGTCTTTATTTTTCTGTTTCAACTTTTGGGTAAATGATAGTGGTATTCTTCGTCTATTCTGGGAAGAAAATGAACTTTCTTCATTTTCACTTTTTGGTAAAGTGACAGCCATAAACGGATTTGATAAGTCTTTACCGGCTACCGTTTAAACCGGACTAGCTGTATCTCCTTTCGATACAGGGGATTCTTCACATTCAGTGGAAATGCAAACCCATCTCATCCATTTTTATGAGGGATGGAAAACCCTGGATGTTCGGTTCTAGTTGGTAACTCCTGTTTAATCTGACCTTTGCTTTCCATTTTTTGGAGTTTTTCCCTGAGCTTGGCATTTTCTTGCATTAGAATTTCATTTTTGAGGTTTAGCATTTTGAATTATTCGGTCATTGATGAGCAATGGTCCCAGAATATTACTTTGTCTGTGTCTTTTTGGATGTTGTATTGTGGAGTTTTGTCTGGGTTTTGTCTAAGGGTAGGAGATGTATAGTAATTTGTTCCTAATATCCCTCTATTATAGTCTAAAGCTTTTGTAAAGTTATTAAAATATTTAAAAAAGAGTTTTGAAAATCTTTTATAGAGTCTAAAACTTCTATCCATTTCTGAAAAACACCATTTGTTTACCATGAATTACCACATAATATTCAAATTTATTTTCTTTGTTTTTGTTAGTAAAATAATATCCTAAAGCATTTAAAACAGCAATTACCACTACTTAAAAGACAATGAATACCAACCTAGAAATACCGACCTCCAGAGGTCAATATTCCTGAAAAATACCAACCAAAAACTGACTTTCAGCTTAAGCAAGAAAAAGCTTGGTCGCTATTCAATTCCGACCTGCGGAAGGTCAGTTTTAATTTATGTCGGTAATTTATTTTATTTATTTTTCGACTTTCGGAGGTCAGTTTAATATTTTTTTTATATTTTTTATTTTTTATTTTTATTATTTTTGTCTTTTGGAGGTCAGACTTTTTAATTATCAAATTTTAGAATATCAACCTCCGGAAGTCGATATTTTTATTTCCTATTTTCTTAGATTCTGACCTCTGAAGGTCGGTATTTTCATTCCTTATTTTTTTTATTTCGACCTCTGGAGGTCGGTATTTCTATTTCTTATTTTTTAGAATCCGACCTCCGGAGATCGGTATTTCTATTTCTTATTATTTAGATTATGACTTTCGGAGGTTGGTATTTATATTTTCTATTTTTTAGATTCTGACCTTCGGAGGTCGATATTTTTATTTCTTATTTTTGAGATTCCGACCTCCAGAGGTAGATATTTATATTACTTTTTTTTAGAATTCCGACCTCCAGAGGTCGATATTTGTCACGACCCAAAATGAGCCGCGAAGTGGCACCACATTTATTCTCCTATGTGAGCGAACAAACCAATCTAATCCCAATTCTACCAATATTCAATCATAATAAAAAAAGAATAAATGCGGAAGACTTAAAAAAACTCATTATTATAACAAATAAAATACTTCTAAAAAAATGTAATACTTATTATTATTACCAAAATCTGGAATCATCACCCCATAAGAACATCTATCCTCAAATTACTAAACCTAAGAGATCTAAGAGCTAAATAAATGAACGCTTAGTCCATGCCAGAACTTCAGGCATCAAGACGTAAATGAGAGAGAATCCAGTCCGAGCTAGGAACATAGCTCACCCTGAAATCTGACATGATGAAGACTGGTAGAAGTTGAGGACGAGTTGAAGACGATGCACGTTGATGTGCACATACAAATAACACAGAAAAACAAATACAAAGTAGGGGGTCAGTAAAAAAACACAGTATGAGAGGTATCATCCGGCCAACTCAAAATATTCTAAGCAATATATATATCGGATAATACATAAACCAACAAAATATTAACAGGTCATAGCAACAAGTAAAGAATCTTTGCAACAAACCAAACACATCTATGGCGGACATCAAGCCTCCCCACCGTACCACTTAAGAAATTAGGTTCTCAAATTGTGGATATTAGCATATTCAAGAGTTTTCTCTGTGTTCTTCTGGGTCGGAACGTGACACCCGATCCTCTACTATCCTGGGGTCGGAACGTAGACCCAATACGTATCCTCTACTATCCTGGTGTCGGAACGTGACACTCCGATCCTCACTATCTGGTGTGGAACGTGACACTCCGGATCCCTGGAGTATACGTGTCGATGTGACACCCGATACATTACCCTCCTTCTTTTAGTTATCAAGCCTTGTTCTATACCAAAGGCATCATCATTAACAAAGTGGATTAGGTTTAGATTCACAGGCCTCATCTTCCAACCCATACCAATACATAATCACATCATGCAAGATACAATTAGCATTAGAAGACTTTTACAATATACTCAATAACATATATTCGCTATTAAGAGTTTCACTATGAAAAATAGCATAACAATAAACCTACCTCACCGAAGAATCGTGATCGAATCATCTACTTCTCCAAATCATTGTTGTCTCTTCATTCTTCTCTCTCAACCGCCTCATTCTTCTTCTTTTTCTTCTATTCTTTCTATTTTTCTTATTCAAACCCTTTTTATTTTACCTAATTGTCATATAATTAAGTATAAAGATGATAAAATAAACCCACTTTTATTTAAAGTTATCTCCTTTAACCCAAGCAATTGAAGTATAACATTAATCCACTAACTTTATAATATAAGCATAATAGTGCAAAACGCCCTTAAAAACTTTAACAGAAATACGACCAGTAAGGGTTACGCAGCCTGGACGGTCGTCACGACTGTGACGGTGCGTCACGGACGTGGCCGGTCCGTACTGCATGTCCGTCACAAGTTCAGAGAGTTAATTGTGGAAAGATGTGCGGTCGTAGTGCAACGACGGTTCCATCCTGCCATTCCGTCGTGAGTTCAGAGAGTTGATCTCAGTACTCAAATTTCAGGATCCAAGTGTTTTGGAAGAGACCAACCCTCGATGGTCCTTCGCGCACCATGATGGTCGTCGGGGGATTCGTCGACCCAGACAGTTATTACCAGAACTAAACTCTTACTGCTCAAAACGATAACAGGTACGTTACAATATTTTATAATTTCTTTTTCTGAGATTCTGACCTCAAGAGGTCAGTTATTTCTATTTCTTATTATTGAGATTCCGACTCCAAAGGTAGGTAGTTTTATTTATATTTTTAGATTTGGACCTCCGGAGATCGTATTTCTATATTTCTATTTTTTTAAATTCCGACCTCCGGAGGTCGGGATTTTGCTACAAATATGGCAGCATTAAGCTGCAATTGGTATCCATCCCATTATATTTAGATCAAACAACCCCAAAGAATTTCAAATAAGCATCTTAAAAATAAACTTCATCCAACTCAAGAATTTCAAATGAGCTATTTTCAAATAAAACTTATCAACAAAAACAACATAGTATTTTCAAATATACATTAAACTATATTTCAAGTAACTTAACCCACTTCAAATAACTAAAAATATGATCAAACAATTCGAAAAAAATTTAGAGTCCTAAAATGTCAAACCAATACAAACTACTCGTTTCACCATCACTCTCCTTATCACCTAATCATTCTATCACCTCCTGATCAGCTCATCATCAACGGGACATGGAGGAAGAATATTTCATGATTCAAAAAGAAAAGTGCGTAGAAAATTTGAAGAACTTAAAAAACATTCTGAAGGTCTAATTAGTGACGTTTTAACTTACTCCCAAAACACTATAGTCAACAAACTAATCACATAAGTTATTTGCACGGAACTTAAAGAGTTTTAAGTCTAATAGTTAAGTTTAAACTTACTTCCAAAACATAGATTCACAACGAAAATCACATACTTGCAATACTTGAACAATTTTTCCAAGTTTAATTAGTTAAGTTTTAACTTACTTCTAACATTATATTCACCGACTAAATAAGATTAAGTATTTGAAGAACTTAAAGACTTTCTAAGGCTAACTAGTTAAGTTTTAACTTAACTAAAACACTATATTCATCAACTAAATAATAAACTTATTTGAAGAAAGAAAAGACTTTCTATGTCTAATAAGTTAAGTTTAAACTTAATTCAAACACTATGTTGACCAACTAAATCACATTAACTTATTTGAAGAACTTAACATTTTTTGTAAGTCTAATTAGTTTAAGTTTTAGCATACTTCTAACACTATTCACCAACAAAATCACATTACTTGTTTGAAAAACTTACCACTTTTCTAAGTCTAATAAGTTAATTTTTAACTACTCAAAAACTTATTGCCCAAACTAAATCACATAAGTATTTGGAGAAACTTAAAGTCTTTCTAGGCTAATAGTTAGCTTTAACTTACTTCTACACTATATTCCACCCTAATAAATAACATTAAGTATTGGAGAACTTAAAGACTTTATAAGAATAATTAGTTATGTTTGAAGGTACTTTCAATACACTATATTCACCAACGAAATCACATTACTTATTTGGAAAACTTAACAACTTTCTAAGTCTAATTAGTTAAGTTTTAACTTACTTCTAACACTATATTCACCAACAAAATCACATTTCTTGTTTGAAAAACTTAACAACTTTCTAAGTCTAATTAATTGGTTAAGTTTTAACTTACTTCAAAAAACTATGTTTACCAACGAAACCACATTACTTATTTGGAAAACATAACAACTTTTTATGTCTAATAAGTTAAGTTGTAACTTAATTCTAACACTATACTCACCAAATAAATCAAATTAAGTATTTAGAGAACTTAAAGACTTTCTAAGGCTAATTACTTAGTTTTAACTTAACCAAAACACTTTACTCATAAACTAAATCACATTAACTTATTTGGAGAACTTAAAGACTTTTAAGTCTAATTAGTTAAGTTTAAACTTAATTCAACACTGTATTCAATAACTAAATTACATTAACTTATTTGACTAACTTAACAATTTTTCTAACACTAATTAGTTAAGTTTCAACTTACTTCTAACACTATTCACCAACAAAATCACATTACTTGTTTGGAAAACTTAACAACTTTCTGAGTCTAATTAGTTAAGTTTTAACTTAACTAAAACATTATATTCATCAACTAAATCACATTTTGAAGAACTTAAAGAATTTCCTAATCATTAGTTACGTTTTAAACTTAATTCAACCCTTATTTCATACATTAAATTATATTAACTTATTTGAAGAACTTAACAATTTGTAAGTCTAATTAGTAATTTTTAACTACTTCTCACAGCTATTCACCACCTAATCACATTAACTGTTTTGAACAATTAACAACTTTCTAAGTCTAATTAGCAAAGTTTTAACTTACTTCTAACACTATATTCACCAACTACATTAAGTATATGGAGAATTTAAGACTTTCTAAGTCTAATAAGTTATGTTTAGACTTACTTCTAACACTATTCGCCAACGATATCACATTACTTATTTGGAAAACTTAACAACTTTCTAAGTCTAATGAGTTAAGTTTTAAATTACTTCTCACACTACATTAACCAACTAAATCACATTAAGTATTTGGAGAACTTAAAGACTTTCGATGTTTAACTAGTTAAGTTTTAACTTACTTCCAAACACTATATTCACCAACGAAATCACTTTACTTATTTGAAAAACATAACTAGTTTCTAAGGCTAATTAGTTAAGTTTTAACTTACTTTTAACACTATATTCACTAAAAATCACATTAAGTATTTAGAGAACTTAAAGACTTTCTACGGCTAATTAGTTAAGTTTTAACTTAACTAAAACACTATATTCATCAACTTAATCACATTAATTGCTTTGGAGAACTGAAGACTTTCTTAGTCTAATTCGATAGTTTTAACTTAATCCAAACATTATTAACCAACTAAATCAAATTAAAACTTATAAATACTTACAATTTGTTCTAAATCTAATTAGTTAAGTTTTTACACTTACTTCAGACATTATTCACCAACGAAATAGCTTGCTTGTTTGAAACTTAACAGACTTTCCAGCTAATTATTAAGTTTTTTAACTTAAAAAACACTTATTCATCACTAAATCCCCATTAACTTATTTGATGACAACGTAAAGAACTTTCTAAGTCTAATTATTAAGTTTTAACTTAAATTCAACCCTATATTCATCCCATTAAATACATTAACTTATTTGAAGAACTTAAAATTTTTCTAAGTCAAATTATTATGTTTAACTTACTTCTAAAACACTATTCACAATGAAATCAACATCACCTTTGTTTCGAAAACTTAACAACTTCTAAATCTAATTAGTTAAATTTTATTTACTTAATTCTAACCTAACACTATATTCTCAACTAAAAATCACATTAAGGTATTGGAGAACTTAAAGACTTTTTAAGTCGATTTGTTAAGTTTAACTTTACTTTAACATTATTCACCAAACGAAAATCACATTACTTGTTTTGAAAACTTAACTTTCTAAGTCTAATGAGTTAATTTTTAATCTTACACTTTTTCTTACACTATATTCACCAACTAATCAAGTAGTAATTTGGAGAAACTTAGACTTTTCGAATGTCTAATTAGTTAAGTTTTAACTTTACTTCCTAACACTAGTTTACAACAAATTAACATTACTTATTTGGAAACATAACTATTTTCTAGTCTAATTAGTTAAGGTTTTAACTTCACTTTTAACACTATAATTCACCAACAAAATCAAATTAAGTATGTTGGGAACTTAAGAACTTTCTTCGGCTTAGTTAAGTTTTGAACTTAACACAACACTAATATTTCACTACTAAATCACATTAATTATTTGGAGAACTTAAAGACTTTCTTAGTCTAATTAGATAAGTTTTAACTGAATTCAAACACTGTATTCACCAACTAAATCACATTAACTTTTTTAAATAACTTAACAATTTTTATAAATCTAATAGTTAAGTTTTAACTTACTTCTAACACTATTCACCAACGAAATCACGTTGCTTGTTTTGAAGACTTAACAATTTTTTAAGTCTAATTAGTTGTAATGACCTAAAAGCTCCTCTTTAGAATTTTGAATATTTATTTAACTTAAGTTAATTAATCGATAGTTTATGGACTAAAGTGATAATTTATTTAAGACCCTATACCCTTTAGACTATATTTACTAAAATATGTGGGTAAAACCTATCACTTTTAGTACTTAATTAATCTATTTTTTAAAAAAAATAGAAGATAAAATAAAGAGAACTGGGAGAAACCCTAAGCGACATGAGCAGTGAGTGCTTTTAACTTCTGGTAAGTAATTCCACTATGCTTTTATAATTTTTGTTCTGTACGTAATTTCTAGGAAAATATAGTGAGCATTTAATGGTGTGTTCTTTTCAAATTGAGTCTTAAGGGGACAAAAATAAGTGGAAAAAAATAATAAAATACTTAAATTCAATCGATGAACTAATATAGATTTGGCAATTCATTTATTTTTGGTTACTGTAGATGTAATTAAAAAGTTGGAGATATATTGTATGGTTGGTAATTGGGTAATTATTCTATGATTATAGGGCAATGATAGGAAGAGCATGGTAGGTGGGATATGAATTACATAGGTTTGCACTTCTGCATAATATCTTAGTGCAGTTCTTGTAGAAAGTTGTTTGCAGGTGTATCATTCGTGGTTGCCTTTATATGTACATATTATATCATTATTCAAATTTTAGATATTTGAGATATGTAAATTAATTAACCGGGGGTATAATATTATTTAAGTGATTAGAGTTGTAGTGTTTAAGATTATAGACTTAACCCCTAGGCTTAATTTGAATAGAAATATAAAAGTTGAACATATATTACTATGGTATTGTTAGTTGGGAATTCTTATTGTGGTCATTTCTTTGAATAGATTGCAATTGAGTTAGAATTTCAACGAAAGGGGAAAGTAAAACGTCCCGAAGTGAATTTTTCATAAATGTAGGCAAAGTGGCATTTCTAAACTCTTGTTAAGCGTAAGAAAATTCGTGGATTTCCTTGTGTGGATGTTGAGAATGATTTGGAGACTGTTGTTTATTTGTTGGTGTTTTAATTTCTTTGTTGTAATTGTGCTTTGTTATCAAATGGTTATCTCCCCCTTTTTCATTTGAGCATGTCATTTGCATTGTATCTGAGACATGGTTTGTGGTAAAAGACTATGTAACTATTTTTCGAGAGCGTATCGCGCGCCCATGGATATTATATTTCGAGGGACGTATCGCGCGCCGCGAAGGTTACTTATTTCAAGGGTCCTTGTCCATGCGCCGCGACAGAATGCATGGACAGATTATGTCCCCCATGGGTCCCCGGACGAGAGACAGCGGGGTGTATCATTAGAAAGACATGCATCACATTGTGACATTGCATCTCATTTCGTTGCACATTTTATTATTGATGAACTTTAAACATATGTTTTTGCTGATTCTTTGATTGTTGCCCTTCTTTCTCTGTGAAGCTTGTTGACTGTTAATATGAGTTGTTATTGAGAATGTGTAAACTGATAGAGTTGTATTGAGTGGTGTGTTAGGTAAACTGTTAGGCTGAACGTGGAGGTTTAGATAAGGGGCATAAGGAGTACCCTTCTTTTGTTACCTTAAACTTGTGGTTTAGAGGTTTTGCTTGTTGTACCCAACCCCCGCGTGGTTTGGTACTCACGCCCTTGTGGCTTCTACACAACTTTTTATAGGTTAACGAGCCCAGATTTTTGATACCTTCCATTCTCTTGCGATTCCCCGAGGCATCTTGTGGAGGATTGTGAGGTAGCTTGCTTGTCATCTCATCTAGCGAACTTCCTACTCATCTCAATCTTATACTGTGTTTTTACTTGACAGACAACTTCACATTTTTATACTCTATTTTATTTCATTCTCATATTTACATTAGAGGCTTGGCACGTGAACAACCTGGTTTTGGGGGGGATTGAATTAATATGACTTGGTTTTCTTTTATAGAACATATTTTGTTGGATTGATTTACTTCCGCACTTTGTTAATTATTGGGTTTAGGCTGACTTGTCCCCTTTGTGTGATAATACGAGGCATCACACCCATTTCGGGTCGTGACAAATGGTATCAGAAGCCCCAGGGTTCATAGGTCGCACGTGTATACAAGCCGGAGTCTAACGTAAGTCCCTCAAGGATCAGTACGGAGACTTCTGTACTTATCTCTAGAAGGCTACGAGGATTTACTAGGAAACTTCTCTTTTTGTTCCATTCTTTCTCATCGTGCGTAGTCACCACCTTCTTTTAGTACTGAGTTGTTTTGTATACTATTTTGACAGATGACAGGTTGGTCGAACAAGTTACTGGTTGTAGTGGGAGGCACTTCCTAGGCAGTTTGTTGAGACCGCCACTAGGAGGTAGGGGTTAGATCTCGAGCTAGAGGTTTCGTGGATAGTAGTGCGACCGTAGCCAAGTCGTGGACGTGGAGCAGCAACCCAGTGAGAGGTCGTGTTTTTAGAGAGGTCTCCTACCGAACCTCAGATTGAAATGACAGAGAGGACCAGGTTTCTTCTCCCGATCCCGTAGTCACACCTTTGTCTTCAGGATACCGCTTTGAGGGGTTAATTGTGCTAGAATGGCTTTTCTTTTCTCAGGTGGTGGTGAGCAACTACCACCCCACATACTCTCGTACTAGAGAGGGGGGCTCAGACCCAAGAAGCAAGCAACAAGCTCCGTTGATTCAGGATGCGGGTGGGGCAACTACCAGTAGAATCCCCCGGTTCAGAATGATAATTGCACCAGCATTTGGGGGTCAAGTTTGCATCGATTGTTGGTTCTGACAAGAGGATGACAGCGTAGGTATGAGAGATTTTTTAAAGAGGCCCACCTCAGTTTCAAGGATGGGAAGGCGAGGACGCACAAGTGATTTTCTAAACTCTACCTAACCGCGATTATACAGAGGTGGTTGGTTGCTGAGTCACATGGGGTTCGATATGCTACACTCCATACAACCACACTCCAGCTTCGTGACCATCGAGAGATTGGTGGAGGACTATTCGTGATGTTTTTGCCAGGTTGAATCTCCTCCGTGACTTGGGGAGCAGTTTGCTAGTATCTTCCACGATCGTTTTGTCCCAGAGCGTGAAGAGAGAGTCGCTTTGAGGTTTGAGAGTCGGAGACAGGATGGTTTATATCGGTTACATATTATGATGCGCGTTTTTTTTGCAGTTGTCTAGGGCATGCGTTGGCCATTATTCCAAATGAAAGATAGGAATCCCGCAGATTTGTGAGGGGATTGACTTTCTCTATCAGGTCAGCTGTGTTTTTCGGCCAGCAGAGATGGGGGCTTCTTTTTCAGTCCATTGTGAGAGCCGCCAAAGGGCAGAATTGATGGAGAGAGAGGAGGTTTGGGGAACCCTAAAAGAGCCATATATCAGGACAGTTTCATGTTTGCCGCATCTGGATGTAGGGGATTCACTCGAGAGTTAGTGGTTCTTTTCATCAGCGGGGACCTATTCATGCATCTATGGGCTAGCCGACATGTTTGAGGGTGGCCAGACATATAGGGGTTCTTAGAGCTCGGGTCGAGCTCGTACGGTTTCACAGGCATCGACTTACAGGGCAGGAAAAATTAAGTGGGGTTTTCAGGGTCCACACAACATTTCCCCAGGGTCAGAGATTTTGTTTTACTTGTGGAGATCCCCGATCAATCTAATATGCCGGCAAATGTAACTTCTCAGGGGTCCGTTGTGGTTCTCGACCTATTCGTTCAGTTCCAGACTAGACCACCAGCTCCCACAGTTAGAGTCGTTGGCAGAGTTCAGTCCAGGTAAGCGGTGACAGAGTTTCTATAGTGGTATGTTGTGCAGCTCATGCGAGTGGGGGAGAGGGTACCACCCCCGCCTGGGTGGACGAGGAGGCCCCTGTATGCCTTTTTCCCCGGAGACTGAGGCGGAGACCTCCGATCTGTTATTACAGGTATCATCCCAGTAATGCCCATCGACCTGCGTCTGTGTTGTTTGATCCAGGTTCTACATTTCTTATGTTTTCTACTATTTTTGCCTGCTAATTTGATATGCTATGTGACTAGCAATGACTGTAGCTATTCTGTTTCTACACCTGTGGGTAAGCCTTAGTGGTGGATCGAGTATATGTGCATGTCTTGTTTTTTCTTTGGCTGGGTTGACACTTGGGTAGACTTAATATTCTGGGGATGGGGACTTTGATGTTTATCTTGGGTAATGGATTGGCTTTCTCCTTTCATGTCTGTCCTTGATTGGTCAATGCTAAGACTGTACTTAGCAATGGCCTGGTGTTTCGAGGGTTGAGTGGAAGAGTGTTAGTGGTTCTTATCCTAGCAGGTCCAATCACATCTTTTATAAATTATCCGTGCGCAGAGACTGGTGGCGAGGGGGTGTTTGTCTTACTTAGCTTTTATTCGTGATCTAGTTGTTTTAAACCACCTCCAATGGACTCTGTTCCCGTTGTCCCCCAGGAGTTTTCTCGATGTATTTCCTTCTGATCTTCCAGGTGTCCTCCCTATATGGATATCGATTTGCTATTGATTTGGAACCGGCACTAAACCTTTTCTATCCCTCCATAACCGTATGGGCTTCCAGCATAGTTGAAGAATTGAGGATCAGTTGCACATGATTTATTGAGTAGGGTTTTTTTATTTCGCCCCCTAGTTTATCACCTTGGGTGGCCCCTGTATTGTTTTTGTGAAGAAGAAGGATGTGGACTATGATAATGTGTATTGTTACAGACATTTAAACAAGGTACAGTGAAGAATAAGTATCCTCTTCCCGCGTATTGATGCTATTTGATCATTACACTGGATCATTGTTCTCTAATTGAATTTGAGGTCTGGGTATCATCATATGAAGAATTAGGGCATCAGTAATCCCTAAGCACACTTTTCGAACCCCGTATGGGCATTATGAGTTTCTAGTGATG
>JAKWJA010002462.1:0-127282 GCA_027704765.1 Solanum habrochaites | reverse complement strand
TGTCATTGCGCTCGAAACATCAATACTCTGTCTCAAATGATAAAAATATAGACAACACCATCTTAACAGAATGATATGTATTTACTTAACGTATGACTAGGTATCCTATTTTTCTCTAAAGTTAAATTCAACATTTAATTGTATCAAATTTCTTAGCAAAGGGCAAGCAAAGTAGGGAATCCAAGTTGTTGCTTTCTCATTACATTACATAGCGTATTTATGGCAGCTATCACTATATTATCTATTTCCCCTCAACTTTGGTGTGCGTGAACTGTAACACAAATAAGGTCTGCATTTAAAACACTAACGTTGTAAACTCCAAATATTCACAGATACATAAAAAATAAAAACAATAAACAACTACAACAATGAACAAAAAAAAAAAAGCAAATACACACTTCTTCACAACATCTGCAATCATATGGAGTCGTTCTTAAAACCTCAAAAAAAACAAAACAATATCAAACCATACAAAACATTGTCCACCCATTCAAATAATCAACATAATAACATAACACAATGAATACTCGAGTTGAAATCTTCTTTGATCTGACGCGAATTTTAATCTCCAATTTGCTAACTATCTGTCTATGAAGATATGTCACCTCAATTATAAAGATTACTATGAATTATTATTAATTGCAATATTCGTACCTAAATACAAAACTTTGTTTCTTGGCAAATTTTTTATATTCTGGAATTTCTTAAAAAACAGAAACACAGAAAAGAACAAACCGCCCAAAAAATGCGGACAACATCTGATTTGTTTCAGATGATATATATGGATCTTTGATTTAAAATAGTATGAATTTTATCGACTTTTTTGACATTTTTTGTTTGTTTCATATTTTTATCAAACCATCCGAGGCGAACTTAGAACTCCTTGTCATTTAGTGTTGTCTTGATTGCTCCCCTTCTTTCGTTTTCTCCCGCTCGCTCTCTTTTGAACCCATTTCTTTCTGTCTTTTCCGTCCTTGTCTCTGGCCCAGTCTGTTATCCTACCCTGTCCCTCCAGTCCTCCGTTCTGATTCGATACTCTTTGGCTGTCCCCTCGCTCTCCCCTCCTTCGTGCTTCCTACTTAGTTACGTCCTACTCCTTCCCCCTTCTCTTTGCGATACGCCCCTTCGGTTTTTCCTTCTGTGCTTGCCTGTGCTCGCCCCCTTGCCCCTTTCCCTTCCCATTAATTGCTTTGCCCCACCCCCCCTTTTTTTCTGCACTCTCTCCATTCTCTGCTTCGCTATCCATCTTTTCCCTTCTTGTTTCATTCTTCCCTTTTCCCCACCTTGCCCATCACTCCTAATGGCTGCTTGGGGGGGGGGGGGGGCACTTGGCCCCTCTGAGCATGTAATTGGCTGCTAAAACAAAACTTGATCCCATGGTTTGCAATTTTGCGAACTAACTGTCTAGTGAGAATATCTGTCCACAGACTTGTCTTCATCAAAGAAATAAGTTATGTACGAGTCTTAAAGAAGTTCTTTTTGCTTAACCTACTTTTCATAGAGTTGTGTGGGCCGCCGGGCTTGTTTAGCATTGTGGTGCCAGAATGTGAGAGCTGAGGTGTGGGTTTGAGGCTAATCATCCATGCATTCATCACCCGTGGTGGACATCACCATGGTATCTGAATCGCGCTCTAAATATTACATGTGGTTACGATTGGACAACTCTTCATAAGATTCTCATGAAGTTTGCTAAAAGCATGTGATAGATGCCACTAGATGGCGGTATTTCACGAAAGCAAGAGCTCCCCTCTCAAACCCCATTCCTTGTGATTGGTCTTGATGTTTTGGGTATGACTTTATTGATGACCCCTTTGTGAGTTCTCCATAAAATGAAGTACATTATATTAGCAGTTGATTTAGGTAGCTAAATGGGTCCGAAGCCATCGCCCTCGCGTGCAAACATGAAGGGAAGAGTATCACTGGCATTCTTGAAAAAGAATTATGTTGTCTCGTTTTGGCAACCTCAAGGGCCATTATTTAGTGTTTGGGGGCTCCCCTTCGCAACAAATTTTTCAATGGTTCTTGACAATATGGGTTGCCATAATGCTTGGCCACTCCTTACCACCCCCTCAAACTAGTGGGCAAGTTGAAAGTGTCGAATCGGGAGATCTCAACAGATTTTGTCAAAAACAGTAACGCTAGCTAGAACGAATTGGTCAGGAGGCTTGATGATCCTTTTGCCTACCGTGACAGCATATAGAATTCCATAGGTAATGCTAGCACATACCAACTGTATATGGTAAAGCTTGTCACTTCCGATTGTTTATAGCATAAATCCATGTTGGCTAATGAAGAAGTTAGCTGCAGAACAACGGTTAAATGGGTTGAATGAACTCGAGGAATTTCTCCTGAAAGCCTATGCAAAAGCCAGCCCCTCTACAAAGACTAAATATAGGAAGTACCATGACAACAAAATTGAAAACGAGAGTTTATGGTCGTGGATTTTGTGCTTGATTTTTCCAATCCCAGTTGCGCTTTTGTTTCCTGGGGGGGGGGTTTAAAGCGTCAAGTCCTAAATGGAACTGGTCCTTACTTGGTTCCTCAACTATTCCTTCATGAGCAAAGTTGAGTGTGGAACCGAAGAGGGGTGTGGCGGTTCAAGGTGATGGACACGCATAAAAATCATTTCGGCATGCTGAATCAGTTCAATGAAGTGATTGAGGCATACCAATCTTGAATGAAGTCTGAGTATCAGTGCCCCATTTTTTGCCGCGACATTAAATCTCTCTTTGTTGGTAGTCAAACCCAATATTCTTATATGTCTTTTAGTATGGTAGTCATTTTTTCTACTAATGGGGTTTTAAATTTGCAGGCCTACATCACAAGGAATTCTTGCAGAAAATTACTCTGCAGCAGTCACTGACAGGATATAGCAATGGAACATGTGCTCCGTTGCGATTGACCGTCGTATGCCTTCGTCGTACCATGTACGTCTTTATGGTTATTCCTTCAAATTAGGGACACACGAGACGGACCGAAACGACGGGTCCTCACATCTGCTTACGTGACCGTCATCGGGTGAACGCGTCTGTCATCGTGTTGAATTGTGGAGTGCGTACCCGGCCCGATCCGGATATGGGTTTATTATCAATTTCAACCATTTAAACTCCCCAACCCCTTAATGTCACCCACCCCCATTCCCGTCATTATTCTCTCCCCCATTCCCCTCTTTTCCCTCTCTTTTCAACTTGTCCGCATCTCTCTCTCCCTCTATCAACCTATCATTCCGCCCCCCCCCAATTCTCCTCCGAGCCCTTAAAACGTGATAATCTCTATTCGGAGTTGCTTCTGCTGCTGTGTGTGGTGCTCCTTTTTGTGTCCGTCCTGCCCCTAATATTAAGGTACTGTCTCTAATTTCTACTCATTTATCTTGCAATTTTTTGTTTATTAATTGTATTCAGCTTAGTTGTTCTTATTTTTCGTGTTCTTTTATATACGATTCCTTCTAACTTCGGTTACACAAATGTTTGAAATGGCCACTGTTTCCAATCCTAGTCATAGGTGCTTTCGCAGATCCTACTAGTTTTCCTAGGTATCGTTGGGTTAGACAAATGTAGTCAAAACAACTGCAGTTGATTTGGGTTCATCAGGGATGAATGTTCACTGTTCTATCACTGATCTTACAGAACTAACCCTGATGACGGACCCCGTCTTGCTCACGACGGACTGTCCCGTATGGCCCCCGTTTTCCAAAAAAACCTATCCCTTGTTCAAACGGACACATGTGATGGACCATCGTCTCACTACTAACTCTGTCCCCTTCCTGCACAACTAGAGACCCCCGTTCTTAGGTTCTTATCCATGTTTTTTTCCAAGTCCTTCAACGGACACATGTTGACGGAACGTCGTACCCACGATGGCGTCTGCATGACGTTATATGGTCCACGACCCCCTCCTAAGTCTCTCCTTCTTTTCTAAGTTCCTTCACGGACACATGAATGGACGTCATAACCCCGACGGTCCGTCCTGCATACCGTCGTTGACGTAAGAGCCTTAAGTCTCCAATATTATTTTCAAGTGTCCTACGACGGACACTACGACGGACGTCGTATCTTTGATGACGGTCCCGTCCTGTACATACCATCCTACTAGTCATGAGACTCTTCTTGGCAGGGTTCTCCAATATTACGTAGTTTTAAGTAAAAACACGACGGACCCCAATGTTGGTCCGTCAAGTCACACGACAGCCGTCACCAAGCCCGTTGTGTGTCCCCTGTGTACCATAGTAATGACAAGCTACTTTTTTAATTGTTTTTTAGGTTGTGCTTGGCTTGTTTTCACCACTTTGATACTAATTTGATCCTTACAGGTACTATCTACATGGCCCCAGCCAAGACCCCCGAAAAATTGGGACACCACCTGGCGATCGAAGTCTGTCGCCTGTCTGCTCGCATGGTCATTATTGGCTCGGATGATAAGTTGTGACCCCGAGTATGTGCCCTTAGGCGTTCCACCCCCTTCCGTGCCTGCACTGTGCTCTAATCCACAACCAAAAAGGTGGAGTCCGGCGAAGCACTAGCACTGCGACTGCCTCGTCAGTCTGTGAGGATCGCACATGACCCTCTGACTCGGCAGACAAGGCACTACACAATACACCCTCTGGTCCAGCCCCAAATGAAAAATGAGCGTCGGGCTCCTTAGGAGTAGGTGGTCAAGAGGAAGCCTCCGGCTCGCTGAGGTTCCCGCACCCGGCGTCACCCCCCCAGCTGCGCTTCGCCCTCGGCTGATGAGGCTGACATTTCGTTTTTGACATCAGGTTCACCAGCTCGGCCCCACGCCCATCCACTGACAACCAACCGGTGGGTGTGTGAACAAGCCGAATTTCCTGACTGATAAAGGATTTGATGGACTCGAGACCACTCACCTTGGACGGCGGGTCCTTACAAGGGAGTCTCCCGACAATATTCCTTGATCCAAGTTCTCTCATCTCTTCACACAGCAAATCGTTTTGGAGTGGACAGCACGTTTTGCGACGTTACAGTGAGAAATGGTCTGAGAGTTTCACGCATCCACGGTAGACACTCTCCGATCACAGATAGTAGAAAGTGGGGGCTGCCCCGCTAAACAGGCCCCACTGAGTCAGGTTCGAGTACGGGCGTACAGGTTTTACATTTCCCGGTCTTCCATTCCGCCGGTTTCTATACGACGAGGTGTTGATTGCAACTCGGAACCCTCTCACCTTGCCGCTGTTTTGACTACCGTCTGGCAGATAGTTAAAGTATGGCAAGTTCCTGGCCGAGCATCACTGGAGAGACCACCAAAGGTTGATGGTCCTCTGCACCTTCAGTTGAGGGAGAGGGTGCCGACTGGTACTGAGCCAAAGGGGACCATCAAGAAGGCCAACCTCACTTTCACGCGAAGTTCTTGTGGCCTGATTGTCCGTCACTGCCGTTCCCTCGCCTCACAGCTAATGAATAAATATCGTTTACATGGGACGAGCAGTGTTGGAATAGCGGCGATGATAGCCGGGTTTGAGGTGACTTGCGTGGCTTCTACCGGCAGTCATCACGAGAAGGGATTTCAAGGTCCTACTACTTACCCTTTCCGTGCATAATCTTGTTCTATGAGTCCGGGTGTGGCCTATATGGGCAGACGTAGATCAGCTCAGACCCTGTAAGGAACTTTGACGTCGGCCTCAATCAAGAGATGCCATGAGTTTGCTACACTCAGAGGGCCCTCGTCCGAGCTTCCGCCACTTCCTTATGATCTTGGCTGATAGCTGTAGCCCAGCCCGCACGTTTACACATGCGGCGCCAATGACACTACCACCTCCCGTCGAGTCCTATATCGCCGGGTAGTAGCACTGCCCGAGCATCCTCGCGCACAGTCCCTCTATACTGGCCCTGTCCCGCTTGCTAGGGTCCCAAAATTGAGGAAATCATGCTAAAACATCTGCACATATCCAGCCGTGGATGTAAAAGTCGATTACTGAGTCAGAAGAGCGCCTAGAGCAGAAAATGGTCCAGTATACAGAGCGGAAGATCGCTGAGGTTCACCAACACTTGGACGCTTTTTAGTTGAGGGTGTTAGCCCGACCAGCCCCTCCGGTGGATGTGTCGACTCTTCAGGCGGCAGTTGACAGTCTTCGTGCAGATATTGACACGATCTTAGAGGCTAGGGTGCCGGAGTCAAAGGCATCTTCTGTCGAGCCTGCTGAAGATACAGTGTTGGCGGCCCTATTTGCCATTTCAGAGATTCCACCACCTCCCCCTCGAGAGAAATCCAATAGGCGTAGTGGTCGAGTAGAGTACGAGGCGCGAGCATGGAAGAAGGAGTGCCGAGAGATGGAGGCTTCGAGGAGAGCCTTACTTGCTGAGGAGGAGGCGCACCAGATGAGGGCATCAGAGTTAGCGGTTGGGGACTCTAGCTCCCGCATTGTAGAGATAGCAGGAGGCACTACTGATGGTGCTGTCTGTTGCAATAGTGATCCCCACCCAGGATGACCCCACTGGCTGGTTCCTAGATTGCGGGACGTGGGTTCCGGGAACCAGACCCACCATCCTTGCTGATCGACGGCGCTTTGGCCACATTTTTTGCTTCAACCTATCCACTCTAAAGTATTTAAATTTTATGCATTGGAACAATTTGCATATTTTTTTTTGGGGGGGTGGGGGTAATGGAAAGTGACGTGAGGGTGAAGTCCTGAGAAGCCCAATCACTATCCTCTTTTGGGGTTTTTCCTTGCTGTGTTCTTTTTCCTCGCCCAAAAGACTGATTACTTTTTCCGTTTTCTGTTTTGAACCGGCATGTTTATATCTTTTGTACATAGTTTAATTTCTGGAGCATGATGGCTAAAATGATAATCCGATCAACTGCAAAATGATGCATGACTAGGAATAGTATCTGATATTGGGAAATGTGTCCCTAATCATGACAATAGAGGTACTCCATTGCCATTACCCCAAGTTAAAAGTGTCGAACGTAGGTGTGCTGATAAATCTGGTATATTGATTTAAATGTCAAGTGAGTGTGAGGAAAAGTTTAATAGTCCACTCTTGGTAGAGCTAGACTGCCTGGTTAGTCCTGCTAAAAGATGAGCTGTAATAACAATGCGGAAAGAATCATAGGCCCTTATTCAATAGAGCCCTTTCCTCGTCTAAATAAAAGAACCAAATGACAACTTGGGTAAATCCTTCTTTGATCCAAATGACGGTGGTGAAGCTTAATTTGACCTTTTTTTTTCAGCCACCAACTGATCTTTCTGGGAACAATGTGGTTGCCACTGATTTCCCCCCCTCCTTGGACTCGTGTCACCATCAGCTTATGCCACAAGCAGAAGTTGAGGGTGGCTAATGTAGAAACAACCTTCGTTATGGCCCTGACCCAACTTTGGGTATTGTGTACCTTTGAATTCATGGAAACCATGAGTTGAGGGTGGCTATTATGTGGAATGCTCTGGAAGAGTGGGGTTAAAGAACAAGAGAGAGAAAGAACAAAGGAAAGTGGCTCAATAATTAGTTGAAAGAACAGTAAATACAGAGAAACATATACAAGAAATACAAGCAAAAAAGAAAAGAGCCACGTACACAAATGAAGAAAGAAAGAAAAAGACAGGTGAAATTGAATATTAGAAACTTGCGACGATACTAATGATAGAAATGAAAAGGTTTGGGCCGCTATGTCAAGGAGGAAAAAAGTTACTAAAGTATACCTAAATTACCTACCTATACCCCACCTACGTTACTAGCTAAAAAATCCATCCGTGACCTAAGGGTTGTTATAGCGAACTTAAGGCAGGGAAATAAG
The DNA here is from genome assembly GCA_027704765.1 of Solanum habrochaites. NCBI lineage: Eukaryota > Viridiplantae > Streptophyta > Magnoliopsida > Solanales > Solanaceae > Solanum > Solanum habrochaites. The sequence continues at coordinate 119,536 of JAKWJA010002462.1, read as the reverse complement.
GGCAAGCTTATGGCAATCGTATGAATGAGGTGTGACTTTGTTCTGAGAGCGAGTGTTGAAAAGTATCCTTATACTCAAACTGAATTATTGTGGGAAAAGGAGATTTGTTTAAAGTGGAGGACCACGAGTATGCGAGATTACTGGAATTTGTAGCACCAGGCCGTCTGTGAGAGAAATTCTGAAGAGAAGGTGTAGTGCTGTGAGTCGGTGTCCTGTTCTGATCCCAATAATTGCATCCTAATATTGATAGCATGCTAGATTTTGATGGGATTAAGAATCGGGATTGATAGCCAATGTTGCAACTGATAAAACTGGATACTACTTGTACCAAGATTTTGTATTGATCATACGTGCGTCGCTTGAGGACAGACAACAAATTTAATTGAGGTGTTGATATACGGGGTTTCACGTATTATTTATACTTTTTCCTTAAAGTTTTAGTGTGTCCAAAAACCTTTTTGTGCTAATTTTTATATAAGTTTCTTATTAATATTTTTGCCGAAATTTGTCCAAAGCGTAATGCAGAGATTTTGAGCGAGAATGCAAAAGACCACCTCGGACTCTTCAATGACGGTCCGTCGTGGTTGTGACGGTCCTAGGTGGCCAGTAGTGCAGCGCTGAAGGAAGACGGGGATGTCTGACTAAGTGTGGGGTTACAAGCTGGTGACGGTCCGTCTGTGTCTTTAACGGTCCGGTCCTGCAGGTTTCGTCATGAAGTTCAGAGAATATTCCCAGTACCCATATTCCAAGGTACAGTGTTTTGGAACGCAGACCCTCGACGGACCCGTTGGTCCATATGGGTCCGTCTAACTTGTTGTCGATGGTTAATGAAGAATTGTCAGCAAAGAAATTGCATCAGTATCGGGACACGGAGTCCATAACTTGGTCCGTCGTGACCATGACGATCTGTCTCGAGGTCCGTCGACCCAACCACCGCTTTTTGGCATGATTTCCAGAAAATAAGTCCTTGTTTAATTAGGTTTTTATTTTTATAAATAATTTCGAAAAAATCGTTTTGGGTTAGACTTCCGGATAGTTTGTAGACTTTGGATCCTGTTAGACTCTTAGATTGTTACACTTTTGATTATCATTAGAATGCAATTTGTGAGATTCTTAAATTACTTTGAGTTCTTGGCAAGTGTTTTTGGTGATTAATCAGCAAACTTTCGATGTTTTAAAAAATCTTTCTATTGAGTCAGTACATGAATTCTTATGTAATATATGTAATTTTTTTTGATTTATGACTATGAGTAACTAACTCCAAATTAGTGTTGTGGGAACCATAGGCACCTAATGAGATAAAACCCTACTACTAACACTTCTAGAGGGTGTCCTTCTGCATTTCTTTAATATTATTTTTAATTCTTTCGCTTAACAGTCTTTTTTAACGGTGGCCCACCGTTAGAAACTCGCCTTAATGCTACTTGCCGGACCGAAGGAGGTCAGATAAGAGGAAAAGAATTATCACCATAGATTCGTGTATATTATCTAATAGACTAGTATGGAATGGGAAGTTACGACAAAAGATGGGGGGGAAAAAGGATGGGTTAAAAGGAACCGAAAGTGGAAAATACACAGGAGATGTTAATAAGTAGGGGAAGGAAAGTTACAGGGAAGGCAATATCGTAAGATAGTAGAAAAATATATAAAGGAGGGCGATAGACAAAGAAAAAGGCGTATTTGAAAGAGTGGTACGGGAAAGGTGATGGAGTAGGTGAGAGCGACCGGGGATAAAAAAACAGTAAGACAGATGTGAAGGTGAAAGATAGGAGAGAGTCGAAGACAGAAGAAGGGGTAGTGAGGGGAAGGCAGAAATATAAACGGGGGGGGTTATTTTTTACTAGTTATCCTTATCCAAATATTTAATACGATGCTTAATATGAGCTAGAAAGATAAAGGTTAAGATAGGCAAACACACGTAGCCGGACCAGGTGGTGGTGAGATTTTCTAGATGCCGGACCAAGGCTTTAAAATACATAACTTATCACTTTTGTCATCGCAAGATGACTAGGAAAGAATTGTATATAGTTAAATTATCAAGTTATGAACCTGTGGCACATGTAAACCTAGTTTTCATTTGATTAATTGATTAATCCCAACATTCACGAGGTGGTTAATGACCTTTTTCAGATTGCGTTGTTATTTGTCATTCCATTTAGAAATAGAACCCCCCCCTTTTATTGGGCTTTTTACTTTCCCAAGGAAGGCATTGACACGAACAATGAGTAATAACAGGTTGGAGTTAAGTCTATACTATTTTCCTTTCCTCGTGGGAACGATCTTAACCTCACTAGTCGGGTATATTTACTTGACACACCACTTTACTTTACTACTTCTTATTTGAGAAGTAAGTTTGAGCGTATCATTGGAACTTACGTTAACTAATATTTTGTTTACAAACTTCTCTTTTTCCTTCAAATTTTCTAGGTAGGTTATTAATTTGAAGAATTTTTTTTTGTCAAATATTTTGGCCAATTATATACGTTCATTAACAAGTAACTATAAATTAATTTTTCTAAGTAGATCTAATTAAATAACTAATGATACCAAATATAAATTTGTTCCATAGTAAACCTCATACTTTATTTCACAATTATTAACAACACAGAGTGATACACTTAATTTAATTAAATTTGTTTGTTTCTTTCGGTAATCTAAAGAATATGGAGACTTTATTTTAAGCAGATCAATTTTTTATCGAATTTTTCAGTAATGGACATATTTTGTATCAAAAAATAAACTTAGTCTAGCTTTTACAATTAATCAAATTAATGTGATCAATATATATATATATATATATATTATATATATATATATCTATATATAGTATAGGTTATAATTTTGGTTAACTTTTATTATCTTCAATTAACAATTTATTTAACAGTGCAATATAATTATTTTGTAAAAGTAGGAACTAAGAAGAAAAAAAGTTACGGTAACCATATAAACTATGTCATAGTATACCTGATAACATCTTACAACACGATTATTACATAAAGGATACAAATATTTACTTATAATATCGCATTTTTTGGTACACAAAAATGGTATGATACTATATGTAATAAGTTTATCCATATCCATCAGTATGGAAAGTATAATGCTTACTTTTTTAGTATCAAAAATTAAATTTGTTTATCTTTAACAATGAATACAAATTATGTAATGACCTATATTTAGTCATTCGTTCAGCAGGTTGAGATCATGACAAACAAGAATCTTCGTCTCATCCAAGTCGATGAACGGCACAGCCTTATTTTTCAATGTGTGTGGAAGCGCCTTCGCGAGGAAGGGAAGGTTGATCGAGCTCAGAACCTTTCGGGTGCAAAGTCGGTCGGGGGTACTCGGGGGTCCCGGTTCTCTCGAAGAAATGAGACTTGTGCTACAACACCTACCGCGATGGGTCAGTGTGTGAGAGGAAAGGTGAGTTAAATAGGATAGTATAATAGAGGAATCAGGTCTAAATATATCTATAGATATTATATTAAGCCATGGCATATATTGTCAACAGTGGCAGAGATGTATTGCCGGTTCGTATAACATTGTTAGTTCCTACAAATGCTCTCCTCAAATCTCAAGGTGTGCGGTCTCCCTTCTCTTCGCTCATCCTCTCTGCTATAATATAATATAATATATATATATATATATAGATATTTATATCTATTGATCCCTTTTGTCAACTTTCTTCTTCTCTCAAAGTAAAAAAGTTAATTAACAGTACATTAATCTAATTTTTTGTAAAGTAAGATCTAAAAAATCAGTGACGATACCAATATAAATTTTGTTCACAGTATACAGGATACTACATTTAAACAATTGTTTCACAAACTTTAAAACTAATTTGCTACAAAAATCATATTTTTCCAGTAAATCGAATTTAGTATCCTCTATTCCAATCATATACCCAAATCCTATATTCATTATTGAACGTGATATGATAATAGTCTTAACTATCCCCACACAAATAAATTTGTTGTATCGTTAACAATTAAAAACAAAATTATGTAATGAAATATATTGAGTATCTTCAGCATATTGAATCATATTTTACTCTGTATATATTTATAGTATCACTTGTTGTTTTTGCATTGGATAGCAAAATTTTGTTACATCTAACCTACATTTATTTACCATTATATTTAAATGATATTAAACAAGTTATAAATTTTTGCATTTCTTTAATCTTACATATAATAACATCAAAATTCATATTTTAGTATCAAATATATATTTTTGTATCTTGAAACTTAACATGGTTTTTTAATATCACATCAAATGAAAAGTTCAATCTTATCAGCAAAGATAATAAATCTCCAGAACATTTTAAACATCAGCTAAAACAAGAAACAATCATCAAGAATTTAGTATCTCTCTTCAACACACACGATGACCCTTGTTTTAGCATCGAAATTAAGTTCTCTTCATACCTTCCTCTAAATTATCATGCATAGAGGTACGGTTTCGAATCCAACCTTCATTTTCTTAATTTCTATGTATAATTTTAAACTCATATATTTCGATAGACCATGAAGACGACTAACCTTCAAACAATATCTCAAATCTCATCTCGATATTGTTTTTTAGATTCATCAATACCCAGCTCATCCGCAATTACTGAAAGTAAGATTCATGAATGAACGACAGTATTTTCCCTCCTCCCAACTATCCCATCACTTTTTTATCTCTATCTCTCATATACTACGGAACACATTCCCCTATTCCCGATGTCGTAACAACATGAAATATTTTTTTTATTTTTGATCTTCCACAACTTGCGTTCTTGATTTTTTTAAACAAGCTCGGCTTTTTTTTTTCATCTACACTGTGAAGCTTCAATTTTCAATAATCATCTTTGAAATCAATAATTAGATACATTAGTCCGACATGTATTTATGCATATAGAACCTTTAATGATTGTTAAACGACACGCGTCCATTGTGGGATAATTCTTATCCTTTAATTGCGCCGTACTGTTAAACAACAAATAATTAAAGTACACGCCCGATATAATTTAATTATCGTTAATGTTAATTTTAGTATCGAAGATGATCCCAATTACTCTCAAAAGGGATTTTTGGGTAAATATGATACAATAGGTCTAGAATGTAATTTTTTTTTCACCCCCTTAGAGTATGTATATTTGCGTACTATTTTAACAACCATGTTTGGTCTTATCATTAAATTAAATAATATAATCACACTATTAAAACAAACTTTGTCCAAAAATCCTCTCTCGATCGATCATTATTGCCGCAAGCGTAGTTATGAAGCGAGCGACTACGAGATGGCACGCTGGGGGTCCCCTTTTAAGAAAACCCTTTTAACAATTAATAGGAGTCCTTTCCTATATTTAAACTCTGCCTATTTTTCTCTTCCAAACACTGATAGCAACACATGCCTTGTTCCTTCCACATAATGAATGACTTTTAAAGTTCTTAACTTTTCAAGTTTCGCTTTTTTACCCTTATTTTCCCATTAGTTCTTGCAACTACCACACCAAACCCAAATTAAAAACTTTTTATGAAACATAAGGAATTAAAAGATACTAAAGCAGTTTTATGACAATAAAAAATGGAACCCTCCATAAACCATACTTTAACAAACACCTACCACACAATCGCAAGAACAATCCCTAGAACTTGATGTCAATGTACTAATTAAACTAAACAAACTAGGAATCAGGTTTAAACAAGATGATAAACCCGCCAAATTAAGAAATCTATAACTGAAGAGTCCTAAGATTAATGTGGACATAGACGTATGGAGAACTCATGGAAGCTCGAAGATTGGTTTCACCCTTTCCTTTCAACCACATCACACTAATCTTCACGCAAAAGGTCTTTCAATTAGTACAGCACATTACCAAGTACTGATTATAACACACAGCTATCCCACTAATTGTACATAAGCAGTCAATTCAACATCGAAACCTGCAAAGTATCGAACATATATAATATTTGGTCAATATATATTAAAACGTACAATTTTATAATATGAATATATAAATTATGTCAAGCAGATGGTCCCTCTCGCATGTAACCCAAACTCAACTATTAGTATACAATAATGTGGCACCGATGTGGGCCCCCCCCGATACAATAAGTTATGTCGACCTTGACAATCAACAACCATCTTGAAATGTAGATTACGTGACACTGATCTCAATTATTTATGACAAAACTGTGAACCGAATCTTCCCCAACACATTTAAACCACAAGGCACAGTATACTTCATATATATCAGTCAGAAGGGGATTCATGAATATAGAGTTTATTCCTTTTCCATATTAATTTTACAGAAAGTGTTATCATAATGCATCGTGTGCATATATATATACATCACAATGAAGAAACAAACCACATATCAATATAATCACATCATCCCTATCTTGAAACAGGATTCAAACCCTAAAACCTTCTCTTTATGGATTCGTTCTGCTTGTTGTAGGTTTAGAAATAATAAATATAATACGGGACTCAATAAACAATCACTAATTACCTAGATTACTGACAATTCTAAAAACCTTAGATCATACTCATGATCCCCAAGTATCCAAACTAAGGATTCTCTATAGTGTTTCCTATTCAAAACTCTCCTCCATTGATAATTACCCATTCTATTACATTGAACGGATCAAAAAATGGATTCGGGGAGTAAAAATCATCCCTTTAGACTGAAAAATGGTAGAAAATAGTTGAAACCCGCATGAGGTTCGTCCTTAGCTCTAAGAATCAAATAGTATAGAATAAAGTCGTTTAGGGGATCATTTACGACTTAAAGTCGCGTCAGGTCCGCCAAAGAGGCCCCTCCATAGCGACAAATCCAACAACAAATTGGTTTTCGTGAAACGGTGAGCTATTCAAAAAATTCCAAGACCCTTATTTCACAATACACCTTTAACCAACGGCAATCAGAAAAACTCATTCGTGCTAAGTTCAATTCATGGAATTCTACTAGCCAAGTTCAATTGTATAAAGTCGGACAGATCCCTTAATGAGATATCCACCCCCTCATTTAATCATAATTATATATAAATCACCCTAATTGTACTAGATATCCCTACACCTTAATTAATCCAGTTTCCTCCAACTCTAGGCTAGGTTTAGAAAATTCTAAATACCACGAATAAGTTTTTTGGCCTCAAGATTTTCACCATTGGCTTTTCTATAACGACAGAATTTAATTGTTATGTACTTGAGTTTAAATGAGAAGTTGTGGCCAATATAACTTACCAAGTTTAGTCACTAATCAAAAGGGAATTTAATTAGAAGTACTCTGCTAACATGAATATCTAAACTAATTATATGGGGACTAATTTGTCCATGAATTATAGAGGTGATTATGTGTAGTAATTTGGTAGATAAATGACCTAGAGTGTAACACCCTAAAACGAACTAATGGGCACTAGAGCTTCGTGATTTTTTTCTTGTGTTAAAATAGTTGTATTGATGTTTCTTAGCGCAGTGTGTGAATTTTGGTTAAGTTTGGAGTTCAAACTCCATGATGTTTCGAATACTCATGTCTTAGATTAGTGCTGTGTGTTCCTCAGTTTTAAGGAGTATTTAATGTGGTTTGTTTTTTGTTTGTTTGAAATTCGTGTGCGATTGTTCCTAAAACCTAGAAGAATATGTTTAATGGGTTTAACTTCGGTACGTCCCCACCGAGAACTTACAAGAGGCCCTGGAGAAAGGCGCAAGACTCTTAGACAGTGTCCCCCAAAGAGACCAATTCTAGACAGTGGTCAACACAAACGGCTTCGTCGACTTGTCCTCGATTGGAACTGCAGATTTGCCATGTTTTGGAGAATTACAGAGTCACCCAATGACCACCACCACGGGCCATTTGGACAAACGGTCCGTTGTTGGAGCCATCTTCTAAGACTCCCAAAAACTGTCACTTTTATCCTGAATTACCTTGTCTGTTTGGTAAATTTAACCCCAAAGACTTTTTGATGACCTGAATTACTATTTTGGGGTATTTTAAGGTAAGTGTTTCAAACCCTATAACCTAATATACACATCATTTTCTCGTAAACCCAAAACCCACCCCCTCTCTAAAACTCTCTCTAAAACTCCATAGAAGCTAGTCCAAGAAGATCCTTTATAGTATTTTGGTGGTCTGGTTCTTCCCTCAAAAATCATTGTGATTTATTCTATTGATGTCCTGGTAGTTATCCTTTAAGCTTTATCCATTCAAGGATTCCTTTCTAATTGAATTTTCAAAGGTGATTTTCAACCCTTAACTTCTTCTATTTTACTCTAAATATGGGTCACTGGCATGAAAAATGTTTTAATGATTTAACTATGAATTTTCTACTATTAGTTTGGTCATTTAATTCTATCAATGCATGAAATATGTTCATGTTTTTTATCAAACTTTGAACTAATAAATTGGTCAATGAGCTTGATTATGTAGCATTTTGAACTTTGGTTCCTGATGTTGTTATTATGGTTTTACTTTCTGACTTAAAGGGTCATATTATGAGATGGAATACTTGAATAATTAATTAATTGGCGGTGAATGCTTGGTTAAATGGTGAGTGGGGCTTTATTTTATAAACTCTTATTAAAATGCTCTTGAGTGGTAATGGTCATCTTCTTGTGGCGGTGTTAACTTGTTGTATTCCGGTTGTATTTCTTATGTATTGTGAAGTATGGCTTTGAAGGTCAGTGTGTGGAATAAAGTGAATTTGAAGAATTAATGTTGATAGGCATTATGAAGCTTGAATTGAGTTTTGCCTAGATTATTGTCCTCTGAAGTAATATATAGGTTGTGTATGTTAAAGTGTGTATTATGATGGAATGACGCCCTAAGCCGGGGTATAGATTTAATGGTTACTGAAAAAATGTCTATATGAAGGTGTGTTCACATGTACAACCGCACTTGAATGAATGAATGAAGATAGTTAAGTCAAATTGGAGTTTATGGGTAACCAACTTTTCGTGAGTTGGAGTGAAGTATTTTAGTTGCAAGCTCACTCCCATCCTAAGGAGCTTCCTAAGATAGGTCGGAGGATGAAATGGTCATTTGGAGTAAGAGTGTGTACACTAGTTATCCTTCACCTATTGTGTAATAATGTTCATAACCGTGGGTGTCATGCCTAGAACAAAGATATTAAGGCGATCTTGTTACACTTTAATGAGTTGAGATGTTTGTACAAAGTACCTCTTTTTAGTATGATTACTCCTCCCCTCGTTCAATAGAGAATGAGTTAGTTAAGCAATCTCTTATCTTAACTATGCGCCAATATTGTATGCTGTTGGTATCAATGCAAAATCTAGAAGAAAATGACCTCATTCTAGCAGTGGGGGAACCCTTCTCCGATAAGGGAAGTATCGGGATTCCATGCCTAGCTCTCATGGTCTATATTAATCTAACCCCCAAAAAAGTAATGAAAGTTCTAAGTCATATAAAAGAGTGTGCTACTTAAGATATGTAGTGGAACGGGATGCTATCTATCGATTACACTTGGTAGGTATTCTGAAAGGGGAGTCTTGGAGTGTATTATGTGATTGAATGTACTAATTATTCTAAAGGAGAGTACTACATAGGATAGGTGTTGGAATGGGGCACCATCTACTCATTGTACTAAGTAGGAATTCCGAAAGGCAAGTCTTGGTGTGTTGTTTGAGTTTTCTTCTAAAGTCATGTTATTGAGTGGGGCTTGTTCTCCTGAGGTGAGTAAGATTAGGAGGGTGAGTCTTGGGGATAACTTAGGTGTATGTGAATGTCCTTCAAGTCTTAACTTAGTGAGTCTGTGGTATGTGAATGGTCCTTCAAGTACTTAACTTGAGGATGTTCTGGGGGGATAACCTTATATAGGGAAAAAACACGATTGGGCAAAAAAAATGAGTCACGTCCTTTGGCTTCGCTTGAAGTTCATTGTTCATGGAATAATATAAAACTGATTCACCGTAATGTTTCGTTTAAAATTAAAAAAAAACGTTAACTGTTTAAACATTTTTAAAGCTATTTAAATGGTCCATTTTGGTTAAATTGTGGGGAGCTCTTCTCAAGTGGTTATTTTTATTTTTTTATTTTTTTTTAAATGATTGATTTTTATGTTTGTTTTTTTACTTCCAATATCATGAATTTTTTAATTCATTCGCAAATCAACGTGTTTTTTATACAAAAAAAATTCTTTTTTGCAGTTTTTTTTTTTGCATGTCAGACTCAGTTACATGTTTTTTGTTACTTTATCCCATGATTTTCTATACCTTAATAATTATAGGTTGGGAGGGTTTTTTTTTTAATTTTTATGGATGGCTTTTTTTTTTTTTTAAATATTTTTTAAGCGAAGCCTGGGAAAAGTTACTATCTCAAACAAGTATGTCTCAAATAGTATCTGAGGACATAGGTCATTGTTCTCCTTAGTTTTTCTTATTCCTACGAAGACGTTAATTTAATTATGTATTTTTATATTTTGATTTAAAAGGGTCATGTCCCCTTATGATATTATGTCGTGTCATTAAGATAGCGTTTATTATTTTTTGACGATAGGACTTTCTTAATATTTATTGAAAAAAATGTTTTTTTTTCCTTTCTTAAATATTCCGTTGATAATGAGAAAAAAAAGTTTTTTGTTTAATTCGCACTACTTTTTCATTTGTGTCTTAGTGTATATGAACGATTTGTAGTTTTAGGGCTTGTTTTACAATACCCCCAAACGGGGTCAAGTTCAACCCGTAATGAACATTTGCTGAACAACACGTGGACTTCTCCATAACTTCTTAGGGGGTACTGTGGATCGTTTACAGATTATTGGGTTATCCAGAGCATAAAGGTTTACGGGAAAAATTAGTTTAGGTTTTTTTTTTCCAGTCTCACAAGGGCACGTCTAATTAGAGTTCTGGAATCATTGTTGTGAGTTCCTTGACAAATCCAGGACAAAAGGCTATAAGATGTTTAAGAATGTTCACTTTTCTCATAATTTTTATAAAGTTATACCTTAGAGGTGAGTGCTAATTATTATCTCTATCAACCACTTCTCTTTGTGTTTTATAGGGACATATGGCATGAATACAAGGACGATCAACCACTAGAAGGAAGGAGGGGAGTGGTTTTATAGCTAATTAGTGGATCCCGCCCCGTCCTGTTTTGACCATTGTTCCTATAGTTGGCCTAGACGGAGGAGAAATACGAGGCAAGAGGGGGGCGGGGGGGGGAAATGAAATAGCAGAGGAGGGGGGGGAAAATAAAAAGGGAGGGGGGGGTGAGCGGGGGAGGGAAATACAAGGCGCAAATAAACCATAGAAGGGGTGGGGGGGGAGAGAGGGGAAACAGGAGGGGTATAGAAGGAAATTTAGAGGGGGAAGGAAAAAAGGGAAAAGGGGGGGGGAGGGGGAAAAGGAGGGAGGGGGAAATATGAGGGAGGTTCCACCTTGATTGAAGGATTCTCAAGTTGCACTCCTCCAACAATCAAGAGCATCAGTGCTTCGGAGAAGTACCCCTATTATGCTCAAGATTCCATTTGTTGAAAGCGGATATATTACAGAAAAGTTAGTAGAGGCGTGTGTGACTAATGCTGAATTGACCCCCCAATCATGACGGCCTCAAACTCATGTCATTGTCGTCAATCAATTAATCACTTTATTTACCATTATAATTAAGGATTAGTGTGGGACCTTAAAAACCTCATTATTAAGTACTTCGCTTTTTTACTAGGGGATTCGGTTTGATTTCATGGGAATGACCTCGACTTCCATGGCACTAAAAAAGTGGATGAAGATCCTAAAAAAAAGCTTCATAGATAGTGTTCAAAGTGTGTGGATTGCTATGGGCTGTGACCCCTAGGGAGGGATATAGGAAAAGGTGGAAAAGTTGGAGTTAGTCCATCATCAACCTTAAAGGATATGGTTTCAAGTGTTGGTTGTTGAGGAAAAAGGAAAGAAAGAACAACAGACAACAGAAGAAAGAAGAACGGACAGGGATGAGAGGACCCTTGAGATGATGATCGGAAAACAGAGTTGGGAGGTTGTTTTCAAAAAAAGGCTTTTCCTAGATAGGTCCTTGCCCCTAAGAGTGTGTGGGAGAAAGTAAAATTTCTTAAAATTAAATATTGAATTAAATGGTTTTGAATTATTATTATTGTCAAGGGGGAGGAATGAGTATCAAGGTACTCCCTTAAATAAAACCCAATCTCTAAGTCAGGCCCCACAATTAAATAATAAAGAATAAAAGTAGCATACCCTAGGGCTATAGGAATAGGAATGAAAAAAATTTGTGATGGGATTGTTATACTTTGTAGAATATAAAGAGTGTGTCGTACGAGCACAAAGATCTTTATGGGCATGGAACCCATTTCTAGGCTTCATGGTGTAGCTCAACCAATGTAGTTTAGGATTCAAAAAATCTAGGGAATAATGGAAAAAGGGTTTTGGGTAAGAGGCCTACCTCGGATTGATTTTCTAGTCACCAAAAAAACCTAAGGAAGAGGGGTTCTATCACCAAGAGTCTTCCATGGGGAACAAGGATTGGGCTCCTTCACAAACCAAAAATCCTACTTCCAAGGTGGTTGTCGTGTCGGCCCACAATTTGAGGGAGGATTAGGTATACTTTACTACGTAAAGGCAAAAAATTTTTGGGGGGGTAAGTTTCTGCCGGAGGCGGAACGAATTGTCACGACCCCCCCAAAATCGAGGTCGGTAGAGATGGCAAAAAAACCCACACCTTGGACCTCCTAGGTGGCGGTGTGTGGTGAAAACCCATGAAGTCATCCCGAAGCATATAGTTAGTGGCGCATTGTAATTTACAAATTACAATCCATAATGCCAGAAGAAACTTAAATTCATATTGCTAAGAAAGAACAGAGAAAGGAAACAACACAAAAAAAAACCATACCCAACTGAAAGTTCATCACATCAATTAAATCGAATCTCAAAATACTAAGGTCTTTAGCTTAGAAACTAGATGGAGCTTTAGCGTACCAAAATACACCAAATAAAAGAATTAACAATATGACCATGTGTCCGGAAAACCATAGACTCATGTGTCCTAAGATTGGGCAGAATCCCAACACAAGCATGAATGAAAAGCTCACCCTGGAACCTGATTTATACTGGAGCTGGCTTTAGAGTGCGCTTTTACTAGAGTGTTGAGTGTGTCGAGGGAAGTGTAGGTGTAAAAGTCGGTTGTTGGTTCAGCTCGTGCCAATAATTTGAGAGGATTTTTTAGGTTTATAGCTTAATACGAAAAAAGGAAAATTTTGGGGAAGTTCTGGCCGGGGACTACGAATTGTACAGACCCAAATCCGATGTCGTGAGTGGGAATGAAAACAACAACTTGACCTCCATGGTGGGTGTGAACACAATGAATTCATACCCGAACAGAATAATTTATCATTTAATTACAAAATACATCCATAATGCAGGGACAGAAACTTTAAATAATCATTATTGTTGTAAGAGAAGCAGAGAGAGAGACAACAAAAAAAACCATACCCCAAACCTGAAAGTCATCATATCAAGGATACCTATCTCAAAATACTAAGTCTTAAGAGTACCAAAATACACCCCCCACAAATAAATAAAATTTTTAAAATGGCTGTGTCCTTAAAACATTAGGACTCATGTCCAAGATTGAGAGAGAATCCAATCCAACAAGCATTGATATGTGAATAGCTCACCTGGGGGAACTCTTGAATTATACTGGAGGACTGGCTTAGAGGTTTAGAGTTGGAATGAGGCGGGAGGTCCAAAGTAACCCGTTGGTTCACTCGTGACGCGCCATATTTAAAAGTTTTTGTTAAACAAAGAAAAATACAGTAGGATTGCCACTATTGAGGGCCAACCATTTACTGAGAAGTAGAAGGATTAATTGGTTCAATCAAAATAGAGAAGAAGATAGAACACTAATATATCAAAGATAATAGAATGAACTCAACACCTCTGACACATGAACAAGTGGTCAAAGCAATATAAAAACACTGAACAAGGTGAAAATACCATAATTTCAATTACAAGATAAAGCACAACCATGAGGACTCATGTCTCCATGCCACGCTCATTTGGAAAAATATGCTTCTTGAGAGTAAAGTTACTTAAGTTATTTCCAATATCCTTTTCCTTTAATATTACCGATTTCTGTCGGAACCATGACAATTTAAATCCAAAAAATATTATTTGATTATTAGACACGTTGACACTCCTGCCCAAGGAATGAAATACTGGTGGTGGTAGGTAGAACGTCACCCCACTTCCGATCAATTTGATACCGTGTCGGAACGTGAAAAACCCGTTAATTATTACAATTTTTTTTATTTATTATGCACACTTTCATTCATTATATAAGTAATTCATCAAACCTTATTTTTTATTCAGCCATCTCTTTGATATATAAAGGAGGGTTAGGTTTTTTTTTTTTTTTTTTTATTTTTTTTTTTGAAGAAATAGAAATCCAAGCCTCAGGAATAGGACAATCACAAAACACACAGGCGCGAAACCACCACCAATCAATTGATTACAGAAAAGAAGAAAAACTTCACAATATCATTTAGCTATTAATCCCCTTATTAAGCGTGTTTATTATCAAATAGCATCATAAACCATAACCAACCGCAACCAGAACTGAAGTCAAGGAACTACTGTTTTTTTCTTCCTCAATGGCCTACGACCTCCAATCTAATAATTTTATACGCATTAATTGCAAATTTGTTAAAATCTCATTAAACACTCACATTATCTAGGTACAGTCTGTTAAACAAAGCAAATTACAATAAAGCGACCAATCAATTTCCTAAGTCAAAGTGGAAGGGTAAGTTAATTTGAAGTCTTAATTCCTCCAATTAGCAATAAATTTAAGGTAACTTCATATAAAATTACTCTAAGACCTTAGATTTAATTATCTATCTCAATTATTACCAATTTTAGTTGTTATAAAATTGTTTTACCTTACAATGAGGAGATGATTTTCATCAGCCCCATCACAGATCCATATTGTATTGATGCAATTTTTATATAGCCCGCGAAAACGTTTTTTTAAATCAGGTATTTGATGCTGAAATAATGATGGGCTCACCTTACGCTCAATCATTCTGCCTAATCATAACTACATCTTTACCACTAATTGTTATTAAAAATTCTTAAAGAGTAGAAAACATCTCCTGGTTGGTAGCAATAGTTTCTGCAATTATTTTCTTCTATGCTATAAATATACTTTTATTTCTATGGTTCAAGTTCCAAAACACAATATAATGTAAATGAATTAAAAACAATTATGCTTTCCAAACAAACATGGAATATTATTGTGGCATACGGATTTACCTCAGCGCATCAGCGATGTCAAGGTTTTTTTTTTTTTTTGTTTTTTCTCAGCTTCTCTCCTTTTCTTTTCTCTTTTAGATTGTTTGATTACCCCCTAATTAATAGTACTGAATAATTATAATAAAACTAATCGGTTTAAATAAATTTTATATTAAATTTAAAAATGCACCCACTTATTTTAACGTTTGTAAGTTATTCTTCTTAAGTACAAACTAATAAAAAATATTAAATTATTATTAAAAACACTACTCAACAAATGCTATAGTGATATGTAAGAATTATCCGTATGAAATTGATACCATTTTAAAATCTAGGATTTGTGAAAAATGATTTTTATGAAAATAAAATATAAAAAAAAAATAAATGTATATTAAAAAAATAAAAACCTCCAGTAATTCCAAAACGATCCAAAAGAGAAGGTTACCACTGGGTTTTTTTTGGAGTGGTGGGTTTATAGTAAGGGCCACAAAAAGAAATCTTTCCCTATGGAAGATGCAGCTAGGAAGGATAGTTAATCGGATGTTGATTAGTCCATAAGTATTTACTCTTCTAGGAGTTTTTGCTTTCTTTATTTGTTTGTAAAAAGATGGGTTTTATATGGATTTATTTTGTATATTCATAGATCATGTTTTTCTTGCTTGATGAATTGCTTTTTTTTAAATTTTTCTGTTTGAAAAGGTGGAGATTCGGATTTTCTTAGCATGTTTGAATTGTGTTACAGGTGTGTGATGATGCTCACTCATTAATAAATTTTTTGGAATTTTGAAAAAAATTGTCTTGTCTTTAATATAAGTTTCAATGTGTTTAAAGGTGATGTATATGAGCATGTTTAAGGTTGGAGAAGGTAGTTTCTTCATAAAAGAAGGAAAAAGGTGAGTTTTCAATTTGTGAAGTTTTGCAAAAGTTGTATCCGTTACAAGTGTTTGGAAATGTGAAATGGTGCTCCTTGTTAGTTGGTGACTTGATTATGAATGGTTTATTATGATTTTAATGTGATATGTGGTTCTAATGTAGTCCTTGAGGGTCTTAAAGTTTAAGTGTCATTCGAGGATGAATGTTATTCCAACTGGGGGAGAATGTAACACCCTAAAACGAACTAAGGTCAACTAGATAGTCTTGATTGTTTCTTGAGTTAATTTTTTGTTATTACTAGTTTTATTAATGTTTTTAGTCAGTGGGTAAAGTTTGAATGTCAAACGTCCAAGAACGTCCATGACGTTCGGAAGATATGCCTTACATAGTTCTTGTGTGTTCTCATATGTTTGAGTGAGTTTTATGTGTTTGTTTTGTTTGAAACTGGTGTGAGATATTCCTAAGACATAGACGACTATGTTAAGGGGTTTAACGTCAGGGTAGGACCCCATATAGGAACTACAAGGAGCTCTATAGAAAATCCCAAGACTAGGACCCTAGACTGCCTAGGCAGTGTCCACCAACGACACCAATCGACGTCCAATGGTCCAACCAACGTCTCATCGACTTTGTTCGTCGATTGGAAATAAAGGACTTCATTTTTGGAGAATATCATAACTAACCAACTACCACCACCAACGGGCCGTTTATGGACAAATGGTCTATTGGTTGGAGCCATCTGTAAAGACTGCAAAAAGATATCATTTTCCTTTAATGACTTGGGGTGTTTGGTTAATTCACCCCAAGTCTTTTATAAGTCTAGGATGATACCTTTAGGGCATTTTAGGTATAATTAAGTGTTTCAAACCCTCTTAGACCTAATTTTAGACTTCATTTCCTAAAATCTAAAATCCATCTCTCTTAAAACTCTCTAAAACTTCATCGAAGCTAGAATTCAAGAAAGTGTTTGTAGGGCTGTTGGTGGTCGAGTTCTTTATCAAAATAATTGGAGTTTCTTCTATTTGAGGTATGGTATTCATCCTTGAACTCTCTTCCATTCAAAGAGTCCTTTCTAATGAATTTTCAAAAAGGGTTTTCAACCCTAGCTTCCTCTATCTTAAACTCTAAATAAGAGTCTTTCATGAAAAGGTTTTAAATTTTTCAAATATGATTTTTCTAATGTTATTTGGTTATTTTCATGTTTAAACTTCAATGAAAACATGTTAAGATTTTTATCAATCTTTGACTTAAGAAATGGATTAAATGAGAATGATTATGTATTGTTTGAACTTTGGTTTCCTTATGTTGTTCTTATGGTTTAGCTACTGCCCTAAGGGCCATATATGATGAAATATTTAAGAATTGATTATATGTGGTGAAATATTGGTTAAATAGTGAGTTGATTTTGTTGTATAACTCGTATCATGAAATGATCTTGAGTGGTATAATCCACCTTCTTGGTGGTGGTGTTTACTTGTTGTATTCAGTTGTATTTGGTAATGTATTGTGAGCATGTCTTTGAATGCCTAGTGTGTTAAATTAAGTTATAATGATGAGTTTCATGTTGATATGCATTATGAGGCTTGGATTGTATGTTTGGCCTAGATTAGACCTAAATGAAGTAAGTTTATGGTTGAGCATGTTAAAGTGTGTAATGTGATGAATGAAGGCCTAAGCATGTATATAAGTTAGTGTAAATTAAATGATGTTGATATGCAAGGTGTGTTCACATGTACACACATTTGAATGAATGAATGAAGCTAAGTTAAGTCGAAAGTGGAGCTTTGAGGTGAACGCTCTTCGTGAGTTGAGATGAACTGTGTAGTAGCAACCTCACTACATCCTAAGAGCTTTCTAACATAGGTGCTAAGAACTTTCTAGCATAGGTCGGAGGAAGAATTACCTTCGTGATTTAAGATGTGGTGCTCACTAGTTATCCTTAACCTATAGTATATAATATTGAAAATCTATTGAGAGTTATGCCTAGCACCGAGAGGATATGAAGGAGATGTGGTTCTACTTCGAGAGTTGAGATGGGTATTCCAGAACCTCTTGAGATAAATAATCCTCGTGTAGTAGAAAATGAGTCTCCTTATCCAATTTAACAGACCACATAGGTGTAGCTACTGTGAGAAAAGCATGCAAAATCTAGAGAAAATATCTCTCTCAAAGGCAGATGAGGGACCCTTCTCAGGAGAAGGAAGTATTGGGATTCCATGTCTAGATCTCATGGTCTATGTCGGTAAACGTTAACCCCCACAAAAGTAATGAAAGATTCAAGTCTTCTAAAAGGAGTGTGCTACTTAGGGTAGGTAATAGAATGAGACGATTATCTTATCAATCGACCCAGGTAGGCATTCCGAAGGGGAGTATTGTGAGTCTTATATGAATTGAAAGTACTTAGTCTTCTAAAAGGAATGTACTACTTAGGGTAGGGTGTTGTAATCGGATGCCAACAATCATTGCACTAAGTAGGCATTCCGAAAGGGAAGTACGGTGTGTTATTGACCCGTGTTTCTTCTAAGATCTTGTCATTGCAGTGGGGGCTTGTTCTCCCGAGGTGAGTTAAGCCTAGAAGGTGTAGTGTTGGGATTAATTAGGTGTGTATGAGGGAGGTGTATGTGCATTTCTATGTCGTACATTAGTGAGTCTTACGACAATCTAACTAGGGAAACGCTTACGGAAAATGAGGTCATTCCTTTTGGTGGGTTTGGGTTCCACTGTTGTTAGAATAAAATTATTCATGTAATGTTAAAAAAAAAAGGTAGTGTACTTTTTAAGCTTATATTATAAAAATTGTTCCGTTTTGGTTCAAATTATGAAACTTTCTCTACGCATTATTAAATGTGATTTTTTATTGTTTTGTACTTCTATATTCATGCATGTTTTACTTTAATTTGCGAATTGAAATGTGTTTTTACCTAAAAGTCCAGTTTTGTATGTTTTGCAATGTCATATCTTTTTTTAGTACAATTATTGGTACAACCCCACATTTTTATACTTAATAAGTAATGTTGGAGGGTTTTTTTCAAAGATTTGAAGGCGAAGCTTGGGACGAATCTACTCTTCAACACAAAGTATGTACCTCATCTATCGCGGGCATGTCTATTTCTCTTAGTTTCTTATTTAAAGACTTATTAGTATTTTATTTCAATGTGTAAAGGGTTGTGTAATTAAGATTTATGTTGTGTATTTAAGATTATTTTTTTGAATGACACTTTCATCGTATTTTTATGAAGAATGTTTCATTTATAAATCATTAGTTAAAAAACTTTTATTTCTACTACTTTACATGTTCTGTGTGATGAACGATAGTTTAAAGGTATGTCAAGGAACCCAAAGGACCCCACAGGGTCAAGTAGCATATGATGAACCATGGGTTTTCCTAACGTCGGGGGTAATTGTGGGTCGTCAATAGAGTTTACAATGAATACAAACTAAAAAAAGATAAAATAATGAAATGTGGAATGAAAGTTATGTCCATAGTCGGACATAATATATCTATGTCGTTAGTCGTTAAGATTATATTTTGACGATGACACTTCCCTTTAGTATTTTATGAAGAATGTTCATTTATCCAAATTATTCGTTAAAACCTTTTTATTCCGCACTACTTTTCATGTCTATGTGGTATGAACGACTAGTTAAAGGGATTGTAAGAGACCCCAAAGGGTTCAAGTAAGCCTTGTGATTAACCAAGGGTTCTACCTAAATTTTATGGGTAATTGGCGGGTCGTTACATAGAGTTTATCTGAATCACAAAACATAAAAGATAAAATAACGGAATTCGAATGAGGAAGTTATGGCCATGCTTGACTAGTTTAATACTAAGAAAAAAAAAATAAATTATTCTCAATGTTCTGCCTTGATTATAGAGTAGACCATCAATATTTATAGGGGCGAAATTTTCCTTGCTGTAATAAGAGAAAGATTATGGGGCTAATAACTTTGGTAGACAAAAACCTAGAGTTTACATAAATTATTATAGGGATGTAAGGCCGCAAGTTACCCCTATGGATTCTGAATAAATCCTCAAAGACACACCTTTAAACTTAATGTCCTATTACTCCAGCCTCCACCAAAACTAATGTAAAATGAAATAGTACACTACATACATTAAATGGAATGGAGAGTGTGAACAACAATGAAGACAAGTTTAGGAGTGCACCAAATTGGAACAAATGTAAGTTTATGATTAGTAATTGTATAATTACGTTAGTACACCATGTTATTTGATGACTAGTTTTGACGCAATGCATTTTCACGTGAAATGTTAAAAATCAGGTTAGCACATATTTTTTCAAATATAAAGTAAACATTTAATTAAAAAGTGGTCACTTAACAACTCATAGGTTAAACATCTTCAATATAGTTTTCCTCCCGTCTCTGTTAGTTGGTATTATGTTATATTTAGTGAAACCCTTGAGTTGACTTTTTTTCATTGCTGCGACTCCAGTTTTTGTTGATAGCTATTATACCCGCAAAAATAATAGTGTAATTGAATGAGTTAAAAAAAAGTCAACAATCTCTTGTTTTTTTAAAGAAAAGCAATAGAAAATCAACAACTCTTACAATTTTTTATTTAAGAACAAGAATAGAAAACTTACAAAATTTGTAGTTTAAACATGGACAAAAACCCCTCTATTTTAATAACTCAAAGGATATTATTAAAAGGTTATTATCGGCATCTTTAAAAAGACGTCAAACCCTTTAGAAAACAAAAATCACAACTTGTCGAACATGTTCAAACTATAAAAAAAGTCAAACTCTATAAAAATTCAGACCTTCGAAGAGTGCACTGCCCACATGTGAAAATGTTGTTGTTTAATATAATTAGCTAAAGAAATACAATAGTAAATATATAAAATATATTACTAAATAAAAGGTTTTAATTGGGGGGTATCTTTAGTTAATTTTCACATTCAAGTTAGGGAATTTATATTTTAAAGGTAGATAGTAGATATATATAAGCGTATATACACTTAATATTTTATTTCTTTCTTTATAAAAATATTTATTTTAATTTTTTTTATCACTATTACTTTTTAAAAAATTAATTTTTGTTTCTTTTCACTTTCAAAATATTTAAAGGATATGTTTTTTTCAAAAAATACATAATGTTAAAAGTGGCCCTTAGTTTTAAACATTTTATATGGTTGATGTGGATTGTCTTCATTTATTTTTATATCTGTTCAAAAAATAGTTTATTGTAAATATAAAACACTTGGATTTAGATTTGAAATAAAATTAAATGAAACGAAAATAAGACTATTTTGTTAGTAAGATCGATTGTTAAGTATATATAGATATATCAGATAGATATTATATATATATATAATATATTATATATAATAGATTATGAGATATATATATATATAATATATATAGTATCTATATAGATATATATATATATATATAATACACACATGGAAGACCAGTGTAAGTAGATGCAACGTACATGAGTGGTTGACTTGTCACGCCAGACAGAAGGAACAAAGATTTAAAAAAATGAGTTGGGGATGGAAGGGAGGATCTCGCGCGGTAGGTTAGTATATAAACTTGAGTTTCAATACGAAGTTATAGTCAGGACTAGCCTTCGTTCCGTCACTAAATAAAAGGACAATAATTCCTAACGGTCTACTAAAGTTTCCTAGGAGGATGGGGCAAGAGGGAGTGATAGGAGAAGTAGACATTTTTTTAAAATAAGATAATAGCAAAGGCTCAAAATTACTACAATTTATAATATTTTTCAGAAAAACACTACAGGATGATAAAAGTCAATACCAAACAATTGTTCACATCATCAACTAAAATTATGTTAATTCAATTAGGAGACGTTTTTCTCTTCAAAACACAAAATCGTGAGAAACGGCACTGTACGGTTATGAGATAATTATTTAGTCTTCCCATCTACATTGACGATAAACAATGAAGTATCCGAACTATTAAAAAAAAGATATTTAATACACCTAAAAAACATCTATAAATTTGACCACCTTCTAGTAAGCTTCATTCATTAATTCAAAAATATTCTTATGTTTTATTTGTCATTTTTCGGCGTATCCCTTTGCAATCATTATCCGTCGTTCTTGAATTCGCAAGCCTTATTTCTCACTCTCTCCTCTTCGCTCACTACCGACTCCCTTCTTGCGCTTTGTTATGTTCCTACCCCCCCCCACCTCTGCCCCCCAACGCTTGATCCCACCAAATTGTTGCTCATCCCACACACCAACCCCCATTTCATCGCTTCACCATTAAACATAACCCCCTAGTAAGAGACGCAACGCCTTCCCCTTTGTCGTAGCCATAATCGATAGACTTGTCAGGCACTTACTCACAAAAGGACCAGCCCTCAACCTGAGAAACATCTTAAAGAGTTTCATTCAAATAATAAACAATGACGTTGCTCTAAAAAATCAATAAGGGGTATGTTAAAGAAATTGACTTTTCAAGTTCGAAAACTATCTTGATCTAACAGTTTCAAATATGTCTAAATCCGATAGGCTGCTTGCTTTTTTTTGTATAACATAAAACTTATTGAAAAAAAATTATAAATATTAGCCACTTTATAGAGAATAGGTAATCCCATGTTTATGAGCCTGATACTGTAAATAGTGACTCACAATAATGAGTTTTAGTATGATATATACTAAGGTCCGATTACACCCTCTGACTTATTTTAGTAATAATTTTTTACTCCTTTTCGACCTACGTGGCACTATCTTTGGCCCA
This sequence comes from Solanum habrochaites, assembly GCA_027704765.1. NCBI lineage: Eukaryota > Viridiplantae > Streptophyta > Magnoliopsida > Solanales > Solanaceae > Solanum > Solanum habrochaites. The sequence goes on along the minus strand of JAKWJA010002462.1, from coordinate 96,691 downwards.
ACGATTGTTGACTTTTTTTCCATTGCTGCTTGATTTTTTTTTTATAACATAAACTTCTTGAAAAAAATATAAATATTAGCACTTATAGCGAATATGTAATCCATGTTTTATGATCCTGATACTGTAAATTTGACCTCACAATAATGAGTTTAGTATGATACTATACTAAGGTCCTATTACCCCCCTGAACTTATTTTATTAATAATTTTTACTCCTTTTCGACTACTTGCACTATCTTATGGCCCCACGAGGTGACTTTTTTTTTCCAATAGTGCCACGTAGGCTTAAAAAGGGGTAGAAAATACTTAAAATAAGTTCAGGGGGTGGAATAGGGAATTTGTATAGTATAAGTGTGTCTCTGGGATTTCGGGCATAGGTTGAGAGGCGTACTGTGCATTATCATTTTTTTATAATTGAGTAAATTTTTAAATTCTACTTGGCAAAAATGAAAATTATAAACAAAACACTAATATCGTAAAAAAATATGTTATTTAAGAAAGTGAATACCATTACATTGCCCCTGACTTTATGAGACCATGATAGTGCACACGACCCCCCTTCTTTCTGTTACACCACTCGCATGTTGGTTTTTTTGCAAGGCCTGAATCTTGTATAATTCAATTAGTATAATCAAAATACGGAGTTTTACCAATGTACAACTATTCATTAATGAAAGATATGTCTATTTTAAGAAGGAACAAAATTAGATGAAAATTCACAAATTAATTTAGTTCCTCTTAAGAAACACTCAAGACTTTATTTTTAAAAAACATGGAGCAACTTGAGAAGCTATGGTCTTGACATATGTAGGTGATGTATTGGGCTTAGAAGATGAACTCCCCAATCTCAAACTTAATGCTGGCTTACGTTGATCTATCCTTACTATATTTTTTTGCAGCATCTCAGGTTAAGTATCAATAATTTAAAAGGCATTTTAAATGTCTATATCAGAAAAAATTTTACTGGTGAAGAAGATGATGACATAGAAACTACAAAGACCTATAAAGATTCTTGGACATAGCAAGTAAACTAAGGATACTCCATCTTTTTCATAAAAACCCTCTTTTTCTTGTTAATATACTTATGCGTTAAAAAAAATTATGAGTTTTCAGTAAGCATTGTTTGATCTAATTAATCATGGTTTTTTTTCGTTAAAAAATCAAATTTTGAATATGCAAAATATATCCAAAGATATATCATCTTTCTTAAAGTTTAATTAGGTATTGGAACACAAATAAAGTATCTCTAATTGGTATAAATATGCACTAATTTTATTTTATTTTTTCAAATAAATGATCTTATTCAATTTTAAGTCATTACCAGAAAAAAGAAAACTAGTCTCTACTTAATTATCAGAACTGCATTGTAGAAATCTTTAGGGGACAATTGTAAATTGCATTGTGAAAATAACATAATCAATGTTTTTCTCGTAAAAAAGCAATTAATTATTGTTAGCTTTGATAATTGACCCCAAATATATTCATTAATTTTGGTTATGTAAAAATTCATATTATAAGTTTTATGTTTTTTTGGTTATACTGAAAAAAACATAATATGAAAAAAATAAATTTTGATAAGTCAAATTACTTGATTCTCCGAAGAGAAAAAAGCATTTATCTTATTTTTGGTGATTTTTCAAATTAGAAATTCTTCTTCTTTTTTTTCAAATAAAAAATTGGATTTAGATAAAGAGAAAATGGAGGAGTGTATTAGAATGTAGGGTGAAACCCTCACCAATAAATCTAAAATTCAGGTAATCAAGCAACATAGCTACTATGAATCTTAAAATAGTAGTTCTTTGTTTGTTATAATCTTTATTTCTCAAAGAATCTGTAAGATTATTTATAATCTCTCTTCGAATGCATATTTTATCCTTCATTTCTATCAAGTGTTTATAATATTCATTAATAGCCATATGACAGTGACGATGAAATTAGATCTCCATATTGTTTTATTTGATTAAATTTTATAGCAAAGGTGGATATAATTAGGGGATAATGCGGCAAGTTCCCCCTCAACCTATGCCCGAAATTCTCTGAGACAACTTATACTATATGAAGGTCCTATTACCCCCATGAACTTATTTAGAAGTAATTTTCTACACAATTTGGAGCCTACGTGCCTAGTTTGAAAAAAAGTAACCATCGTTGGCCACAAGATAGTGCCATAGAGGTCGAAAAGGAGGTAAAAACAAATTATTAATAAAATAAGTTCTGGGGGTAATAGGACCTTAGTAGGTATAAGTGTGTCTTTGAGATTCGGAAATAGATGAGGGGGTACTGGGCATTTCCTAAAAAAAAACTTTCCCCACAATTATTTTTTTATGTATAATTAAACAGAAATGAAGCAACAAATTAGTAAACACTATTGCTGTTAGCCTACGATCGATGTTTGGAGAAAAACTAGTGTTTCGACGTTTCTAAGGTAGGTAACATGTTAATTGCAACTATGGATTCTAATATTTGAAATAACAAAAGAATTCCTAGATTTATTTCAAAACCCTAGACTATATATCATGTAGAATTCAAGGGAACTGACATAATTCTAGGGACCTAATGGATGATAGGAACACAATTAGTGAAATCCCCACAGAATGGTTGAAAGAATCGAAGATGATATCCTTTGGAGTTTTGGGGCTAAAACATAAGAACATTATTGCTTGTTCTGAAGAAACTGGCGCCTCTTTCTATTTTATAGTAAAAATGATGTACCTTAGCATCAAAGAACGTATCTTAAGTGCATCAAGGAATAAGTAGTAACAACAAAAATGGAGCCTTAAAATAAAAAGCTGGACGGAAGCCATTAACTACAGTTCTTATATGGGACATTGTTTGACTATCGGTTGTCAAACGGGGTGGGGTGTCATGGTATAGATCAACATTGTTTTATCTCGGTAATAGTATTCTCCAAAGTCAGACTCTAGTGCATTGACCAGTTTTCTGACAGTTATATCAGAGTATGCTCATCATGTGATCTTCATGCTTAGTACTTGATCATTTCATTCAGCTTAACTTTTTGTTATGCTTTGGTATGTATATGTTAAAATAACATTAGTTCATTTTTATCATTTTGTCTACAATTGATACTGTTAAGGGCAATATAAATTATTTATTTGTTTTTTTAAAATTCATTAGAAATAATGAATTATTAAATGTTTGGAGATTCATGAAAATTAGTAGGGATATTTCAATGTGGATATAATATTAAAATGTAAAAAAAAAATATGATTTTAGATGCATTCATTTTATTATATAATTGCTTAAATCAAATTAATTAATTTTTTCTCACTTTATTCCTACAATAATACTCTTAATAATTATTATAAAAAAAAATAAGTTGAAAATAATGGAATTCATTTAAATGTTTTAAATTTCAAAAATTAGTAGTGTTATTCTCAACATGGAATAACATTATCGAAATTGTAAAATATAATTTTTAGATTGTATTAATTAATTAAAAGACAGATAGAATTCTTTTAAAAATTAATGAATGTACATCATTCTTCTCCTTAAAAAACAAAGATATTAAAAAAGAAGAAACAATGGAAGTATAATAAAAAAATGGAAGATCATAAACTTAGAAGAAAAGGATCGTGTGAATCTGTGAAATCGAGTATTAAGGAATATTAAATAATGATTCTTTCCTTCCTCCTATGTATCTTGGATGGTTGTTTTATTGGGAAGGAATCTTTTTTTTTTTAGCAATGAATTTTTGAAATCCAGTGATTTATTGACTTTTCTTTAGTGATTTAACAGTTAAAGGACATTAGGGTGGAAAATTCATTGTAAAACACACTATCCTGCCAGACTCCTCTAATACGACATTAACATGAAAAAGTAAAAAATTGTGCCAAAAAAGTATCTACCAAAGATATTTTTGTTAGGGATACGTTTTACTTCATCTATATAATTAGAGACAAAAGTGTAAAACCACTTGACCATTTTTTCTTTCTTTTTCAGAAATTTCCCTTTTCTTCATAAAAATACTCTATTATTGCATTTTTTGTCTATGACCAAGTAAAATTTATTTTTTCCTGTTAGAGAACTGTGGGTTTAATATGTTTTCCCGTGTTGCAAAGGAGTGATCTAAGTTGATTAGACACGTAGTTTAGAAAAATAAAAAAGATTTTAAAATCTTGTGGGTGATTAATTAAAGTTATTATTTATGTTTTAAAATTACTTTAATATTGTGGCCTTCTTAAACGTGTATATAGAAAAGTTAAATTTAAATCTTACAAAAAAAAAAGATCTTTTCTTGGTAAACCGGACTAAAGAGGAAAAAAGGCTGTTTTTTTTAAAGAATGAACACTTTTTCATAGCTAGATTCAGTTCTGCTAATTAATTATGAGATAACTTTATATAGCCTACAAACGTTTAGTGAGAAAACGTGTACATATATAATGATAGTATTTTTTTCTTTTTACTATCTTATTAAAATTATGTTGTACTTTTTCAGTTTCTGGTAAAATAATATATAAAAAATAAGTAATAAAATTATAAATGTAAACAAGATATGAAAGTTGATGACATTCTTGTACTCATGTTAGACCCAAAAATTTTGGAGTTTATATTTGATACTGTGGTCATTGAGTCTCTCTTTACTAGTAATATGAGCTGATCAGTTATAAAACCCACAAACTATATTACTGGTTAAAAGAAATGTGTGTTTTGATGAAAATAAAACTTCACTTAAAATATTGGTGATTTTTCATGAAAAGATTGTCTTATTTTTTGGTATAGGACATGGAAACATTGGTGAAAGTGACACATAATGTTGTGTTGTAGGAACAAACATTGGGGGTGATATTGCCTTATTGGACCAATGAGACAACATCATGTGTAATTCTATAACAAAATTGAATTTTATGGAAATGTCCTTCTTAAAAGGCACATATGACAAGGTATTGACCTTTAAAAACAATGTCTGTTTTGAAAAAAAAATATAAAAAGGAAAAGAAAAACAAATATTGTGGAAAAAGGTTACCTCAGAGAAGGTCTTTTTTCAAACGTAGTTATTTTTATAGTTCTTACTGCTTGACTCAATTGTTTGCCGACATAAAGTTTGAGACATGTCAATTACAAAAAATCTTGCAACCTGATTAAAACTTAAGAGTTTGCCAAATTTTAAGTGCAATAAATCAATGTCAGTATGTGTTGGTTGAAATGACTTAGCCAACCTTTGAATTGATTTACACGGACATGTGTGATATAAAGTCAACCACGAAGCTCGTGGTGGAAAAAAAAAGTAGTTCATAAATTTTATTGTCATTGCACTAGATATTGTTATGTTTATTGCTGAATGTAAGGATGAAGCAATAGAAAAACATATAGGCAATACTAAAATGAAAGTTGAAATAGTAGTTGATATTTCAGTGGATTAGAACTGGTAGCGGGTGAAGAATATGGAATCTTCTTGGGCAGAAAATGGATCATTACTGCACATTCTCACCTCAATCTAATGGAAATTGTTGCAGGAGAAAAACTGACACTTGAAGGAAATGTTTGAATGTCCTATAAGTTCTAGTTTTACCACAAAACTTGTGGGGATTTCTAGTCATTATGAAAAAGAGAGAGACAAATCTTTTTGTGTGTTTTCAGTAAAGGGAGAACAAAAAGTTAATCGGTTAATAAAGGGAACAAAAACATAAGAAAACTTTTGTTTGTTAAGAAAGGAACAACAAAAAAAGTTTATCAGACTTTGCTATATCCTGATAGAAAAAATGTTGTCGTTCCTTAGAATATATACAAACATAACTATGAACGGTAACTCTAACAAGTTCCAATATAGTTGAGTGTTATGAGATTATGGAGATCAGGGAAAATATTTCAAACTGAACAAATATGACTTCGTCTGTGGATGTATGTTCATTGAATATGTACAAATAGATAAAGCATGTTAATTTAGTTAGTTAAGCCGACCCACCGGGATAGTCATGTAAAGGGTCTAAACGAACCTTGGAAAGAAAAACAAAGGATAATGTTCTTAATACGAGATTCAGAGGCGTAGTAAATGGCAATGGACAATTTACTTCCTCCTGGGTTTTATTTCGTAAGATTTCTTCTTCACGAAAATGTGTCCATTATTGTCCGTTAAAGATATTTCTTTGTGGACTCATCCTTCTTGGAGAGAAGTTGTTAAAGTAGTAAGGATAGATTCAACTTGAGTGACCATATTGAGAGTGGTTGATCTTCCTTCAGGAAATAAACTTTTGGGTTCAAAGTGGATTATAAAAAAAAGTTGATTGAATACTATTTGGGACTAATACACAAAGAAAGATTGTTGTCATAAGCTTTAGACAATAACAAATTCTAGATTATTTTGACATTATAGCTTCTAACTAGGATTAAATCAAATTAAGATGTTATTGTGCTAGTTGTGATTGTCAAAATGGATGTAAAAAATTTTTTAGGAAGAAATTTAATGGAACAAACCTGAGAGCTTAGTGGTTCTTGGGAAAAAAAAATAGTGTAAACTTGTTAGGTACTTATGGACAAGGCGCCAAATAATGGACATGTGAAGTTTGACCAAATACCTTGGCGAATTTGAATTCTAGATTAATAATTGTGATAGATGTTTTACATTAAATACATTCCAAATCAACAAGGGTCATTATTTATTGTAGTGATGAAAGGTTGATCATCAAAAGAGACACATATGACATAAATCTACAAGCATATGCTAGAAGGTAACTCGATATTAAAGAAATTAGTTATTGATCGTGTGATTGGAAAAGTACTTGAAAAGTTCAAATAGTTGGATTTCAATATTAAACTGGACTCAATAAATGTTGAGATTTGGACTTCAAAAGAATGAAGGGAAAAGGTGACTCACATTGGGATTTATTGCTAGATATTGAGCCGTATGATTATATATCATAAAGTGTACGCGATAAGATATAAAACGTGGTATTAGTAAAATGAAACGGTTCCAAGTAATCTCAATAAAAAACTCCTTGGATGACAATGAAAAGAGTTTTGAGTATTTTTCCCAAAAAAAAACAATACTTAACAAATTATTGCTTGCATTATAATAATATTCACCAGTATTGAAGAATATAGTGATGCCAATTGAATCACCAGGTCCCAAATGAAATAATTTCCACAAGTGAAATATGTATTTACTATTGGTGGTGGAGAAATCTATTGGAAAATCTTCCAAACAGAAAGATTCAACTCTCTCTACTATGAAATTCTAGTGTTTCACTCTGGTTAAGACGGTGAAAAGTTGAATGACTCCGAATTTCTTGTAAAGATTTTTGCCATAAAACTTTAGATACAGATGCCACACTAGGTTGGGCGTGGAGAATGATGTAAACAGAAGGTCTTGTATCTATGACTAGACATAATATCATTAGAGAGCTACTCTCTAGTTAATTATATAATTGAATATGTAATCACAAAATAATGTGGAGGATCCACATATAAAAAGGCCAACAAACTACTAGGAAGTTGATTAGATTATCAAAGCGAATGAGGGACTATGGCCTGTGCGAACAAGTCATTGTGAGAGGTAACTCTACCTAGAAGACTTGAGATCCAAGAATCTCGGTTCAAGGAGATCAAGAAATGTCATGAATGACTGTTCAAACATTGTTAAAATATGTTTTATGGTCGAGTCTCATGATAAGACAAATCAGTAACCAACGGAAGGAAGGATTAGGCATTTTAATGTTTTATATGTGTGATACAAGGTATATAAAATGGTTGTATCTACGGGGATAACACATATAGAAATCATTATATAAGTATGAAGGTGTAAGTTTCTTCAAGGAGAATAAGATTAAGGTCCATTTCTCTAAGAACGTACAACTAAGATGTGTTTATGGCGTAGTAAACGAACAAAACAATGAGAACCAAAAACTAGTCAAACGTTGATTGTGTGACTTATGTAGTCTAGTATACACCAAAGCTCGACGGTTCAAAGATATCAAAGCTACCGCTTGGACCGAGTATATCCGATATAGGTTAACTATGAAAGTTTTAAAGGGAAACCTACTTAGCGAGAGTGATTAACCTTACTACGAAGCACACAGCTTTTCAGCATAAAATGTTTAATTAAAATAAGCCATGCCCTATTCATCTGGGAGGATTTTTCAGTTGTAAAGGTATATGAAATGAAGAAAGGGTTGTGACTCTCTTGAAGGGTTGTCACTTTGCGGAAGGTTGTGTCCTTTTAAAGGGCATGACCGGGTTGAAAGGTTGTGCCTTTTCCAGTTTTCTGACTTTTCTAGAAGGTTATTGTCTTTCCTATGAGTGTGACCTTTACCCCTTTGTTGACTATAAATAGAGAGGTTGTCTTTCATTTAAGCATGAATTTTCCCTTCTTTGCAACATTTTTACAAAACAAAATCGATCGATCGGGTCGTATGGTTATTTGGTGCCAACCATTTTGAGTTCGTTTGAAAATTATTGAAGTTTGATGAGGTGGGGGTGGATACACTACTTCTTTGTTGGTAAATCCATTTATCTTGGAAGGAAATTAATTTGTAACCTCGGGTGTTGAGGGGATTAACATTTTTAAGGACATAACAGTTGATTCTGGACTCGGAGGATTACTTATTTGGTTTTCTTTCATCTTTTATTTATTCTGTTTGTATAATTTGACTAAAGGACATAACGCATTCCTATCATATCTTTATATAGGTAGGTAATCTTAGTTTCAGCATAGTTCCTTTCTATGTTTTGCATTTGTGAATGTTAAATGCAAACCTATTGATTGAGAATAAATAATTTTGATAATCAAGAGGTGTTAGTTTTTTAGAAAACATCGTATTGTGCTTGAGGCCCAATAGAGCGGCAAAGTTTCTGGGAAGCATTTAAGGATAATCCTTCTGTCTATTGAGGTGTTTGGTATTATAAATGAATTAGTTGAATTGTTGTTATGATTCTTATGCAGTCTTCCCACATATGTTCGCCCAGAGTATTATATAACAAGGGCATATCAAAGAAAAGTTTCATTATATTTTGTAATGCACCTATCGTTAAGTTCGTCTCCTGAATCTAAATATATGCCATGTTGTTCATTAAAAACATCATAGTTGATTGAGTTCTTCTGTTTATGTCTAAGGTTGGAATGGACCACATTGTGAGAGTCGATGCTTAAAAAACTTACATTAAAGTTAAAAATTGACTTTTTATTTCTACCAATTTTCGACTTACATATTATTATTTAGACAGTGGTTATTGGTGTGTTCCTACTTCCCTTTTCACACTAACGGACAAGGAGGAACTACCAGGGTGATGTTTTATAACTATTGATTTAACCAAATTATTTGGGAAATGTAGTAAATCGACAGAGAAACACATGTTAAACAGTCAACTATACTAGGAGCATCAGAGTAAGGTTAAATTGGTGTGTAGATATGTTATGAGAATTTCATAATCGCGTTTCTTTTATACCTATTGAGCTCAAACATCAAACAATGAGCTGAGAGTTCTTACAAGAACTAGCGCAAGTCCAAGGAAAGAGTCTATCGGAGAGTATCCAAGAAATCTACACAACTATACTTATAGCATAAAATATGTGACTACTCCCTGAGTACACGCTTCCCTCAGGCTTGGGGGACCGTGGCTTAAATATGCTTTTTCTGTATACAGAATAATCATCTCATAATTTTGATTTCTACGTTAATTTTATTTAGACCAAAATTCATGTTATGGAGTTACTGGTAATAAGAGAGGTTGCAAATATAAGATTTTATTTCTAATCGATATTCTGTATTTTATTGTTAAATTCTTAACAATAAATTAAATGGTATTTAGGTACATAAACTAGTGGTATACCTGTATTTAACTCTAATATACGTAGTGTTGGTTTTCATTTTTTGGATTAAGACGTAACAAAAGATCAAAGGTATCATTTAAAGGTCATTTGAGACTCAGTGATTTCATACATGTACATGAAAATGTAAGGCCCGTGCTACCAACTAGTGTGTGAAGACGCGCGTAGGTTGTGTAGCAAGAGAAGCCGGAGGTGCTCGCGCATTCCTTCCGGGCACAGCGTTCCCCCGTGGACACGCGTCGCCCCTTGGACGGCTCGCTCCTCACACTCCGGCGCGCACGCAGTTGTGGGAGGCAGACGGGTGATCTGGGACGTGGTGGGCCACGCCACGGCCGGCCGCGCCCCTACAAGATCGCACCGGCTCGCCGGCCGCCCACGCCGACAGGAGAGCCCGCGGTAGGGCCGGCGTGGCGTCTTCTGCCGACTTTCAAATTCATGAGAGGGTCTCATTGCGTACACATAATTTCGGGTTGTTTCATCAAAGAAAGAAAACAAGAAAGAAAATTGTTGAAAAAGTCTTGTTACTGAAAAACAGATGAAGCTGGAATAAGTGGAAGATAAGATAGTGAAAGAAAAAGTCGAATAATTACTACATTATGTGGTCACAATTTGTGGTTGATCGTCACAATAAAGTAGACGAAGTTTGTTTTGCTATGTTTTCTTGGTTAAAATCAGTGTTTCTGTGCAGCCATAACACCAAATATATTGTAGATAGAAATATTGGGAAAGAAGAAAACTATTTATGAGGAACTGAGCAGAGTAGCAGCAGCTATGCAAAATGGTTGTAACAAAGTCACACATGAATTTTATGGTAAGGTAGAGCTAGCTTTTGTTTTAATTTTCCTTGTTAGCTACATTTTTACATACTTTGATATGTTGTTAATTGGACTATTTCCCAAAGAGATTTCGCAAAAAGAATATACATAATTAGTGAGAAAAAAATAAGACAGGTAATGAAGAAGGGGGGGAAATAATATTGGAAAGTGGTAAGATTAGTACATTGAGCGGGACATTCGCATAAACAAGAGGGATGGGTTACCTTACAAACACCACAAGAAGATCGTTCGTAGTAATAGTTTTCGCTCCATTCAAGTTGTTACACAAAATATTTTTCAGGTTCAAACAAGTTTACTAACATTTTCATACTTGCAACTATTATTAAGAAGGTAATATCTTTGCTTCCTGTGTGTTTTCTCTAAAACAACACAAGTAGAGAACTTATTTTTCTAAGGTGGTAACATTTGCATGATCTAGATATGTATCAATTTATATTCAGCAAAGTGCTCATATAAGTCCTTAAGTTGTAATTATGACCAAGTGGATGGTCTTTGGTAGGCTAAAATGGTTATAGCTTGTTCGACATTTGCAAAGTTGATTGTTTGTCTTTATAGATTTTTAAAAGACTTTGTTTTAGATAGTCGAAACACAAATCGCTTACAATAATAAAATCATTGAATCGAATTGATGCAAAATAAGGTGAGATAATAATGACCAGGTGCTGAGGCAAAAGATTAATTTGGATTCGGAATGGAGGATGTTGTTATAGTTTAAAAAACAAGGAATTCAAATAGAACTAGGCGAAATTCACCGAAACATTTCTCAAAACATCTGAACAAATGCAAAGTCACACAAAACCTTCAATTTTTTGCGAAATTTAAATATGCCCTCTCTACTTTAGGAGGAAAAGAATAAAAAAACAGAGAGTAGCAGGAGTAATAACTAGAATGAATAATTTTAATGATGGAGAGTAGGAACGACTCCATGAGTAATATCGGGGTGTCGAGGATGTTGCTGAAAAAAATAATTATGTGGCTAGTAGGACAGAACATCTCAACTTAACCAGATTTGCAATACCTTAGCTAGGGACAGATTTAGGTATAGTAAAAGGTGTATCACGAGACACGGACTTCAGTTCGGCGAAAATTTTTTACGAAATTATTACAGATATAAAAAATTTAAAACAAAACATAAAGGATAAATAACTAAAAGGACATTGCCTTACATAAGAACACTATTGACTCAAAGGGCAGCAGGCGCCAACATTTCAAAATATACGCCCTGGGTGCGATGCCCAGTTGATTGATTGTTCTTTACATATTTATTTTACCCACTTTTTCTCGTAATTTTTTATTTTTTAAATTCAACACAATAAGTTTAATCAATTAAAAAAACAATAATAGACCAACTTAATTCATTAAATTCTGACATAATTTTCTTAGAGTTAAATATAAAACTCAAAATGAAGCCTTTATCCATTAGAATTTATAGTAACCAAACAATAGTATGACTCTTTACATCCTTATTTTTGTGATATTTTGTGTTTGTGAGTTCTTAAATTTTCTGGTCCATATTGTGCACTCATCATTGTTTTTGGGCAAACTGGCACAATATAGCCAAAACAAAAAAAATTTATATGTATGCTATAGCAAACTTGCATAATTGCGCTCCAAAACAAACATAAAACTGTTTATAATTGCCTATACATATAAATTGTATAATTCGCTGGCCTAATTGTAAATTCGATGCCCTAAATTGTATAATTTGCTGGCCTATACGTTGCAATTGTATAATGTGTTTTGCATATAGTTGAATACGAATAAACATGTATGTATATTGCATTTAATTAAAAGTGTTATAGCAAGATGAAGATATAGTTTTTCTGCTTTATACAAACTACAGAAAAACACAATATATATACACTTTTGTTCGTTATTTAAAGCTAGAAAAAAATGAAAAAATTGTATTTCACTGAATTGTATAATTCGAATGTATAATTCGTGGGGCCCCCCTTTTTCTCTGAAACATTTGAAGTAAAATGTTGTAAATGTATAATTAAGTGTTTAACACGAAGATATGCATTTTTTGCATGTGTCATATACAATTTTTCTCTCGCTTTATACAAAAAACAGAAACAGGAATTATAAAATTCTATGTATTAAAGCGAGAGGGTTTTGCGCGGAGCGAGAAGGAGAGTGGCGAGCGAGATTTTTGGGAGAGAGATGCTGCAATGAGCAAATTTAGTAATGTTTGCTATGGAGCACAATTTTAAATAAACCCTAATATTTTCTCTCGACTTTATAGTTAGGGTTTAACACGAAGATATGCATTTTTGCATGTGTAATACAATTTTCTCTGCTTTATTACCAAAACAGAAAACTAGAATTATACAAAAACCCTTTTTTTTTCTAGTGTATAAAGCGAGAGAGGCGAGCGCTGAATGGAGAGTGGCGAGCGAGATTTTGGTGAGAGAGAGATGCTGGCAAATTTTAGCTAATGTTTGCTATGGAGCACATTAAAATCAAACCGAACTATTCCTTTAATTAGGTTATTAGTTTGCTATTATCACAATTTTCCTGGTTATTTAGCATCTCAAAATCTTCTCTTGCATCATTTAAAGGTTTTTTGCTATTCTATTCTAAATTATTATGTCATTAATTTTCATTTGGTTTATTCATATAATAATAAAAAAAAATTCATTGTCTTGTCACATGTGAAACAACCTTAGAATTTATAAAATTGATCACAATTGCTGCAATTGTCAATTATTTGATCCTCCAATACTAATAAGGCAGATTACAATATTACTCTAAATTTAATGTAGAGGTAAATTATTCTAAAAAAAACCATAAACGTTTCAAACAAAGTCAATTCTTAACAACTCAAGCTCACTGGACTTGGGGAGAACAAGATAATAGTCGAAAAAGAATTTTTTTAGGTTCCATTGTCGATGATTAATTTCATTTAAGGATGTTAATTCGTATATAATTGCAATAAAAATTGTGAATACCTCGTTAGTGTAAGATTTTATTAAACGATGAATACGTTGGAATGGTTTTAATTAGATTTTAAATATTATTAATTTAATGGTAATTGTTTTATTATTGTCATATAATATAATTTCTAAGAAAACTATTATATCAAAAATTCACTATTATGGGGGGGCCCTCAAATTTTTGGAGGCTTAAGCAAAGATTCATTGATTTTTTTTGTGAAGTATTCCTGTCCCTTAAATGGTGACACCGATATTAGAAAAGATTCTTGTCTACGCCATGACCTTAAACACCAATTTTTAAGGTTTGTGGGTGGATGGGGATGGGGGTGGTTGGGATGTCTACCTAGGGTAGGAGGAGGGTGGATGAGGAGGGTGGGAACATTCTTTTATTAAAAAATGGGGGGGGGGGGGGGGTTAGAGGTTGCAGGTAGCGGGATGGGGGTGGAGTCATGGGCCTAATAAAACATTAATCTTATTTCAAAAATAATGATCAGTGATCCATCATTAATAATTTAGGATTGCTTTAATTTTTTTTACGTTAAGAGAGTAAAGTGGATTCGAATCCATTTTGTCTAATCAATTTTATCAAATCCACTTAGTAATTTTATCTGGACAGATTTGCAATCCTAATCATTAGATTCAGTCTCGTTCGAATTTGATCTAAATCAACCATTAACACTATAGCGAGGGGGATTTCTAAGGATACTTGAGTTCTCTATATTTCCTCTTTAAGTTATGCTCTTATTAGTACAAACCCAAAAAAAGCGCAAAATCGTTGTGGGCTTCTAGCCGATGGATTTTCTTCATGTTAATATCGTTTTATTGTATTTATATTATTCGATATATATTTGTTAAAAATTCATATAAAAAAAATTGATTGGCTCTTACAATTTCTATCAATTGTATATAATTTGACCATAAAAAACAACTTAATATATTTGAAAAAAAGATGTAAGGATAGTTGGTGTACTTATTTGTAAAGTAGTGTACTTATCGTATAAACATATAATATAACATTGAGGATTTTTTCTTCATTCCTTTCAATCTACATGATTTCTATCTTAATAAAAGTTTTTTAAAAATATTAAAAGATGTGTATGATTTATTTTGTGATTGATGTCTAATATGATAGGTCATATAATATATTTTTAGATGTAACAAATCTAAGAGATAGAGAAATGTACCATAGGTAATATCATACCTGTCAAACAATTGATTTGTTTTAAGAATATAATTAGGAACAATAACAAAAAGATTACACCAAAACATTAAAAACAAAAACGTTGATAGTTTTCACCCTCATTCATCCGTTTAATAACATGTTAGTAAGATATCTAATCAAAATAAAATAAAAAAGTATAGAATATAGTAATTCGAAATCAAAAACAAACATAATGAGAGATTTCAGACTATTTGAAAATCATTCAACTTTTGTACTAATATGACCATGTCTTTTTGATGATATTCTAAGATAATAAGTTTTTTCTTTATTTGACGAAATTGTAGCGAACTAGTGTGAAACATCTCTATGAGGAATTTGAAGAAAATATATATGCTTTCTTAAGGTGAAGATCATATCAAAGAACCTTATTAAATTAATTAAAGATGAAATAAAAAAAATAAAAAAAAATGAAAATTGCATGATCATCTCTAAAGATATTTTATTTATAGATTAGGCAAACCATAAAATAATTAGAAAGAAGTGGAAGACGGCATATTATTTAAAAGTAGCGAAGATAAATATATAGTGAGTTGTGGTGAACTTATTAGACATAATTAGAATAGTAAAATAATGAAATTTAAATTAATAAAAATTACGTATGAGAAAAATAAAGAAAAAAAAAATATTACTAATATTACAAAATTTATTGACATGTAAGTATTTAGTGGGTTCAAGGAATTTTCATTTTCAATTTATAATTAAAGTAATCATTCAATTTTTTTGAAGCAATTATACACTTAAATTAATGTCACGGTTATTGAAAAATAACATAAATCGGTCGATTCGATTAGCTCGTTGGCGATTTTTCATATTCTTTTTTACACACCTACTATAACTATTTGGTTCCTTATCCAATACTACTATTGTTACCCACGTGATATTGATACAATAGTAGATCTGGACTATTGTGAAGTGGTAGTCTGTGTAGATCCATTTAGTGGAAAACCGCTCCCTTTTTGATAACTGATTTTACATATAAAAAAACTTGAACCCCCAAACCTCTAATTAAGGGTAAGTAACAAACCTCAATCAGTGCTCCACATCCAGTGGTGGTCCGCTATCCCAATTTAAGTGTCTTATTATTTGGGATTTGTCCTAAAAAATATTTTATTGTAAATTTTTTAAAAATCAGTACGAATACTAATGTAACAAAATTTAAATGCTACTAGTAATGGGAATTTAAGTTGACATATTGAACATTTATTTCTCCAATTTGGATGTCACAAGTCGATACTTTAAATGGATAAAGTTGAATAAGTAGATGCATGTGAGTCCTAGAAACAGGTATAGTATGGACACCATATATTATAGTCACACAAATATCAAATATTATTTTAGATTTTAAGTTTTAAATGATATTTTTTATCTTAAAAATTTTTATGTCGAAGTCAAATAATGAACATAAGTTGAAATGAAATAATTTTTAACATGATTGTTAAACAAGCAGCAGTATTAAAATGGTCAAGAAAAATAGAATATTTATCAAAACCTATAAAGAAGATGTGTTCGTTACTTTTAATTCTCCACATTTCAAAAATAGATTTTTAATTTTGCTTGTTATTTAAACATATAAATAAAATATAATTTTTAATGTAATATATTTAATATTAATTACATATTTTTCAGATCTTAAATTTAATTTTAAACCAAATTATTATAAACTTTATATTGGAAGCGTGCTTTTCATAGTGAGGAAAAGTAATTATCTTTAATTTCATGAATAACTTAAAAGAAAAGTCAAACACAAATGGAGAGACTCTGACCCATGATGAACTGACATGACCACTGATGTTGTAAGTGACTCCTGTATGTATTTCAACTCTGAATATTTCATTGTGAATGACCACCATTACTTATGGAAAAGAACACGAATATGGTATAATAGATGAAAATTATATTTTCTTTAAGGATAGATTTTTGAATTTGAATATTAAAAGTATGACAAAAAAAACATTTCCAGAGAGACTGTGTTTTCGTCAACATAGGATTCTACGGTGTGAATTGAAAGGTAATCCAGTATTGAAGCCAGCAGAAATCAAAACAACAAAGCAAAGTAGTATTGCAAATTATTGGGCTGCTACAATATCGTTTCTATAGCTCGATTTGACAAAAACAGAGATGGATAGCAAGGTCCGTCAGAAGTTGCGGAAGGAGTTGCCGTTGGGAATTCTTCTTCTTCTAAAGAACAATTTTGTGCACAAAGTTCTATAAATTTACTATTCACTGTTATTACACGTTAGGTGAGTATAAATTATCTTTTTTTCCTTTTGAATTTGTTTTTAAAATATCCAAGTGTGTCTGTTCACCAAAATTCTGAAATAGATATATAGTTAAAAACATCAAAGTTAGACAATTTCAGCTTATAGTTTTGTTTGAGTATAATATTAACAGCCAATATAGTTACATTAAGGGGCAAGGCAGTTGCTTCATAATAGTATAATGATTCAGTTTATGTATTATGGGAAATGGAACAATACCCTTCAACCTATGCCCGAAATAGTAGAGACACATTTATACTATATTCGACATTACGTGGCATACATGAAAAAAAAAAAAAATATCAACAAGCGTTGATCCAAAATATAGTGTCCCGTAGGACGAAAAGGGTAAAAATTATTATAAAATAGTCCAGGGGTAATGGACCTTAATATTGTATAAGTCGTGTATCTGAGATTCGGGGCATAGGTTGAGGCGGGTACTTGTGCATTATCCCTTTATTTGTTGATAAATGTTTCATTATTATAATTCAAGTATTTTCATTTCAAATGATATTGTCTAGATCTTCTGAAATATACAATGAATTGTATCTGTGTTACTTTTTTAAATAATGTTGTGAGGGTGTGTTGATACTTGAAAAAGAGTGCATTTTGAGAAGCTGAAATGATTGGGGCCAAAGATTTGGAGATTGCCAGAATAGGGTAAGATTTATGTTGGCCTAATTATATAAGTGGGCCTTTGTTAGATTTATGGAAAAATATTAGATACATTATGTGAGTTTTTTGCCAGGATTTTCATAGGATAATTCGTACTATAGGTTACTGTTATTCAGATTTTCGAGATGTATGTAACTGAGTCCATATTGATTCAACGTAGTGCAGAGGATTTCGACAGACTTCCTAAAGATGTTGGCAAAAAATATGTTAAACCCTTTTGTATCTGAGTGGTTTTCCAGTGACAAGTGTCACGCCCCGAGCTACTTCGGAGGACGGACTAGACCTAGGATCACAAGAGATTCAAGCTAATTGTTGGGCATTATCAGAGCATACTAAGATTTAAATGAATGCGGAAGATCAATCATAATTTAAACTGAAAAGATGGGAATGCCCATATCTAAACTAGAAATGAAATATACTGCTGAGGTTTAATAACAAAGAAGTTAACAACTCAATACTAAGATGATGAACAACTATGTCTGAAATAAGTCTCTAAACTAACAAGAAATTGGGGAAAGCCAGATATGGAACTAAAGGAAGTAAAAAAAAGAAATAAAATCATGACACATTGTGTCGAGAAATGAGGGCTCTCACCACTCAATTTGCTGAACTAGAGATTGAAAATTGACCTAAGCATTGATCTGAATACTGAGAACATGGAACCACATAACGAGAAAGTGTAGCGCACGTAAGCATAGTTCTTGAAGTATTGAGCATGTAGGATAGAATAAGTAAAATAAACAAATGAACAAACACAAAAGCAAGAAGTATAATGATATGAACCATGATATTATAAATTTCAGAGCTAATTGAATGCAATAACCAATTTAAACATGCTGAAATTATGAATAGTGAATTATACTGATAAATGTCTATGCAAGCGAGTCGGCCTGAGCCGGTGGGAGATTACTAATACTGATAGTAACAACCATAGGAGTAAATGTTGAGTCCTATGTATTACGCCCCAGCGGAGGACCCCCAATATACCAGGCATATGTATAAAGGATGCTGGCAGCTCACTAATCTGAGCCCACAGAGAGGACTTACAAACCTACTAGGCTAGTAGTTCTGGTACATTTAGGGTACGCTAAAACCTTAGTACATTTGTGTTATAATACTCCCATTGATCATGTAGTTAACTAATTATGGCCAAAATTCTATAAATAGTGGATAGCTCAAAACTGAACATGAAACAGGAGGAATGACAACATTTAAGATGATAAGATGACAGTAATAACTGAGCTGAGAATGAATAATGAAATATCTTACCTAGCATGGTATTTCAAGAACTAAAGAAATAACATAACTAGGATTGTTGAAATTCATGCAATAAACTGATAATAACTTTACGATCTTATGTGGAAATATATTTAATAATTCATGAAGTTCTATCAAAGTTCTACAAACCCTAGATATTCTAATGATAAAAAAAAAAGCAAGAACTGACTGGACAACTCAGGGACCCAATGGGTTGAAAGGAACTCTATGGAAATACCACATACTGGGATGATGGAAAGTTAAGGAGAAATATTTAGATTTGGGCTGGACTTGATGGAACCTGTTGCGTTCTTGAAAATAGTATTTTGGACTTTTTTTATCCTGCTGCTTCTAATTTTATAAGTTTTTGATTAATGAATTTGGACTAGGTAAGTTTTCGTATTTTGTAGGCTTTTAAACTAACTAAAGTACGATGATTAAGGGCAAAAAATAACGTATCTTAGGGTTTAAACAAGTGGAAAATCAAAATAACCATGAGTCAATTTCTGTCGGAACCCAAACGACGACCTGGATAGTGGGACGTTGTTCAATTGATTGTCCGTCATTTGCGTTCATAGGTTGGGTCTATTCGATAGACATTTACTAAAGGGCATAACCCATTTTACTCAGAGGTTTGATTTTAACAATGCGGGGCTTCTATTGAAAGTAATCAATTATCTATCTGTTTGTATTTCATGGTGAAACCAATTCCTTTTTTTTTCTATGAATTATGAGCAATGAGGGTTGACCCAACTTAATTTTCCCCCTAATTTCTGATAATTTCCATCTTACATCAACCTACGGTCCAGTAGGTCCTGCTACGGACCGTATGGCAAACGTAAAAATTGTCATAGAGTGGGAAAATGAGCTATGATCGACCCCGGACAGACTTATGACCATAGGTCCGTCTATTGTTTCGACTCTGGGATGAGATTTTAGGGGGTTTCTGACCTCAATCGACAGATTTGCTGGAAGGGTTGCCTGGAAGGGTCTTGGGTCGGCTACAGTCCCCGATGGGACCATCGTTGCACTCCCTATTTTTTTCTTTCCTGAAAAGCTGGTTTTTGGTTTGGTTTGAATACGCGGATGTTTTACCAAGTATGGAGGTTCAAATGACTGCAAAATTTTTGATGGTTAATTTTCTAGCCAAAGGATTGGAGGAATTTATGTACTATTATTCAATATTGGGCACTTTTTGATGTTTGGATACAATGCTTTGTTCCCATTTTTTGAATGTCACTATATATGATTTGAGGTGCAGCAGAATTCGAATATCCTATAGTTTAACACCTTCCATTGTCATGAAACCACCATTTACTAAAAAGTTCCTTGTCCGAGTCAGATTATTTGTAGAAAAAAATTGAGGATATTCCAAAATCCGGAAAATGAATGAAACAGTTCTTGATCTGGTTGATTATTTCGCTAAAAATCTAGGCGATGGATATATCTAGCAAAAAGGAAAAGATATAAATGGGATTGTAGCTTTCACCTTATATCACAAGAAAAGTCCAAAGTAGGAATTTATTGGCTATGACCTGAAACAAAATCAGTCTTGTTGCATATATTAATAACTATGAGCAATGACATTGCAAATCTAATTACACAACTATAGGCCGACTTATTAGCTCTTAAGTATGGTACTTATTACTAGTAATAATTAGTTTTTGTCGAAATGGTAAAAAGAAAAGTTTTACGTTGTTGTTGTATATAAGTTAATTTCATCCATTTTGTTTAACACAAGGTATTATTTATTCGATTAAAGAAAGCATGAAGATTGCAGGATTCACCAACAACAATTTAAGAGTTTTCATATCTAAACAAGACAGTAATGGACCAAATATACTATAGCACATCAGAAGCAAAAACTTTTAATCTAGTAAATGCGTGTCATTATATCTTTTATTAAACCACCAGGATTATCTCTACTTCATTCAGTATGGTAAGCTAGAAGTCTACAATATTTATTGGACTTTGCTGTGGCCTCTAATTTAGTTTATTTCAGTTTGTACTATGCATCCAAATCTATTTACTTAGAGGCCCTCTCCTCTCATAGTCCATATGTTGAAATTTGCTAGAAGTATTTCCTCCTTGAAATTAATGACAATCTTTGCTTCGTGTTCTGAAGTGGGATCTTGGTCTGCCAATGCACGATCGAACTATGGCAATTCTAAAAAAAAATTTAACGTCTGGTAGGAATGCAATTTTTGTTTCTGGACCATTAAGTTAAAAGTTGGTGTTGTTTGTTATTTGATTTTCTTAAGGCGATCAGTCCTTTGTAGATGTCCGTAATCTTTTAATGCAACTAAGAGACACAACAATTCTCAATATAGTTGAAGAAGTTCCAGAGGTTCATGATAGTAAAAAGCAAGGTTTGTGAAAAGGTAAATTACGTTCCATCTTCTCAACCCAAATTAGTCCACAACCAAAGAACTAAAGAAACACCCGGAGGTTCATATGATCTCAACTCAAAAAGTGAAGTGGATAGATAAAGTTGAATTTTTCTCTATAAGATAGTTTGTAGATGCACGTTAGTGTACTAGTAATATTTTGATCATTTTAACTTAAGGTTACTTAGCTTGATACTTTTAAAAACAATTTATGAAGTCACCGGATTAGGCATTCTGCTATGATTTGTGGGTCATTGTCCATTAGGACGTGGAATCAAAACAAGAAGATCAGAAACAGAGGATGATGAGGTGGAAACTCACAAGAATGTATCTTTGCCTTTCTTTCACAAGAAATGCCAAAAGTAAAAAAGCAGAGGAATACCTTGATATTTTACTTTGTTGGAATGTATATCCAACCAGTGATCTTGATACCGGTCCCATACTCAGCAACAAATTCCTAATTATGTGCAGAAATCAATATTGGAAGTAGATCTGCACAAAGTTTGACGTGGAAACCTTCCTTGTTCAAGGGAATAAATCACAATCTCTCACATATGACTTTCAACAGTTTCACACTAATCTTCTCAAAGGAAAAGAAAAAACCGTTTAACAACCACAATTAGAGAAGTAAAGCTCCCTAATCACTAAACTCAGTAATACACGATACTAAGTGAGCCTAGCAGATACAACACTGCCCCCTATAAACTACCCAACTAATTACTATGACTTTACGTAATACACACAGTTACTCGAACTATGGTTCTTACAAAATTCACAGCAGTTTTTTACACATTTCTAATACAACTGAAATGAATCCTCAAAGTTTAAAACTATACCAAACATCAAGAATACAACAGGTCAAAAAGCACTCCTTCAGTTGATCAGGTCCTTGATGTAATCGATTGTCTTTTTAACGCTTTGTGAATTTAGTTTTTTCAAATCTTGAGTTTGTTTTTAGTGAGATACTATATAAATCAACATAACTACTTAGGGACAACCTAGTGGCTCGAAGCCGTAGTTAAAAAAAAAAAGGTGTGCACCTACCACATGAGAGGGTGACAAATTTTCTGATACCTGTCTTGTCCGTCTTTTACATAACGCAGTCTTGCAGGTTCGATCCCTCGCAAACTTTTCTTAGTCAGTTCTGGAGAATCGTGATAGTCAATCTCCTTCTGAATAAATTAATTATTTGTTGTTGGTCCTGTCGACTATGTGAACCGTAAAGAGTTATTGACCGTGGAATGAACAACTTTGAATATTTGATTGGGTGTAGTAATGTTAATTCCCTCACCAACCTCTGACACGAAATATTTACAATTGATACCCCTTTATAATCTGACAAGAGAACTCAGAACTCAGCCCGGATCAGGTCCCTTATTAGTAAGACCTGAAACAAACCTTTCGTCGGCTCTTTTGTTAAGTAGTACACTGTTTTTTTGCACCTACCCCTGGTATGACAGCTTTATAGTTGGTACCCATTTGAATTTGGATGGAGATCCCTTTGCTAAGGACCAAGTCCCTGCATTTGTTAGATCATCAAAACACCTAGAATATAACATCTTACATGACACTTATTAGTAATAAATCCAATTGAATTGGTTTTTTTATGATGATAGATGCGGAGGATGTTGTGGGAATGCACAAGCAAAATCCAAAGATTGTTTATTAATAAGAACAACACAAAATGGAAAGACAGAGCACTATATCCATAGCAAAGAACTAAAAAAAACTTTTTAAAAGCTAAGAATCCACTTCATTAAATCTTTTATGCAACCATCATATTTATGCATACCATACATTTGGTAAGCTGCGAGCTATAAACTCTGTAATTTCTAAGATCTTACTCTACTCCAATTCATCTGGATCATGTTATTAGACTTATTTCATTTCCCTGTGTCCCGTCTCTTTTAGCCAGAAATACATTAGGATTTTCTAGAAGTATTTTCTTGAGACCGATGGAAATTAAATGCTTTTGTAGTTCTAGGGCAGTGGATCTTGGTCTGTCAAAAGAAATTGTTGATCTCTGCAATGGGACGAGACTAATGCCCCGATATAGTCCACAGAAGTGCAAAGATGTTCTGATATTAAAAGGATGTTTATCGAAGCTGATAATTTTTTCCATGTTTCATCTAAACATCCCAAGTAGACCTAACCCCATAAACTATGACTACCAGATAGGAGGGGGTTCTATCTCACAAAAAATAAGAGGTGAATTCCTCTTTATAAATATTCTCGAGATACAACGTTTATTGACCGATATAATGTTCCCTTGTCATTTAATGTAAGTTAATATTGGCTTTGAAGTTTTCAAAAAAGCACATGGTGAATGCACTGAGATTGAGCATTCTGTTATGATTTTTGGCCATTTTCAGTTGGGAAATGGAGAAAAATAATGAAACCATAAAGGAGCAGTGGATGATGTTTCCGATTGACGTTCACGCAAAGTATCAAAGGTGGAAAAGTCATAGGAGGATGTAGCTCCATCACACCTCTGTCTCAAGAAACTCAAAATGTATGCTTTACTCTAGCTTAAACTAACAGAGAGAATCTGCTTCCTACCTTTTAGGAGCAACATATTGTTTTGATTTTCTATTTAAAAAATGAGATGTTATAGGATACACAGGCAACAACTGAGATGACTTGTGCTAAGAAGAATGACAATACTGGATAAAGAGAGGACAAATCACTACTCAAAGAGAAAACTTTTTCTATCTTGAATCCCTTTGTTTGAACTTTTATGCAGACCTCATATATCTCAAACCATAACATCTGGTAAGCCATTTAGACATTGCCATACTTTGGTTTCTTTTTTCATCACTCCATATGGAACGTGCAACTTATTTTCAATTACATCTCCATCTTCTTTTTGCAGCACATATGTTTCTTAGTTGCTTGGAAATATATTTGTAGAAAATCTGGTGACTTAGGTGGGCTTCAATTTTCTTGGCAGGGATCCTTGGTCTGTCCCAAATGACCTTGGGGATCTTAGAAGGGACATTCTATTTACTTTAAGGAAGGTCATTTGTGTTGGTACAATAAGTAAAAATTAATGATTTTGTGTCGTGAACTGATTAGGCGGCACTCAACCCTTTTTTAATGTCACTATATTCGTCAAAGGCGAGAGGACCAACGCATAAAAGAGATAAGGAGTTTCTGATTTTAACGACCAGGATAACCATACTAGAGTCTAGAAGTTGTATTGTGTTTAAGTTCAAGGCAAGAGACAATGTGTTGGATTTTAAAAGGATTTGATTGGCGCCGCTGCCCAGGGGGAAAATCCTTTTAAATCAACTTTAAGCATTTACCAAGTCTATTCCAACATTTTTCCCTAATTTTTGTACTTTTTTCTTTTTGTTTTTGTCTCTTGCAGATCTAACTTTTGTGTATGCCAAGTACTCGGAGAGCAGGAGAACGCCCCTCCATACTGCCAGCCCTACCCCAAACTATAGCGTACACTACCCAGAATGAATAAAAATTTGGTAGTTGTCGTTGATTAGGATTTCCAACCCGGACATCCACCACCAATTGATCGCTCATGATCAATTATACCTGAATCTTGTTGAAGGTGAAATATGTAGGAAACCTCCCAACTCCACCCCCTCAATATTATTATTGGGTATATGAGAATATTCTTCACCTCTGACGGGCCACTTGTCCTTGCCCTCCCCTACCACATGTCCCATACTTTTCATGGTAACTAGTAGTCTGATGCAAATGCTCACCCGCCAGGTTTGTTTCAGGCTACCTTCTAGCTCCGACCTGCTTACAATTGCCAAGGTTACGTCGGTGTGGGTAAGAGTTTGTGTAGTGTCCTGATTTGAATTTGGACCTAATAGTGTTGGATGGTGCCTCTTTCACTGACAGAGACCGATATCATATGGTTTACCAAGCTCTCCTATACTCAATCTGACTCTTTAATTAATTGAGGGATGTGTTATATGCCCGTTACTACCCCATGTCTATGAAGCTAAACCACAAAAGATATCAGTCAGTAGTTCTCGGGACAGGTTCCCTCACTTCCGTTCCTTGAGAAGTGTACCGCATCACCCACCGCATCGATGATGACTACTTAAAGAGTTATTTCTAATCTAGGGACAAGATGATAATAATAAGTAGTACTGTATAACGATAGAGGGTGGTTCTTATTGGGAGTGTCCTTGTGCTGGATTGACTGAGAAGGTTTGTAGAAATCTTCCGAGATAATAACGCTTGGAACACTGGAAGTTAGATATTGGGAAGAAACACTTTTTGGCAATGCAATCCAGCACACAGACGAACCCAACCACATATGAGATTTCGTGAAGAAATACTCAAATGGGAACGGAGCTGGGTTAGGTGTTGAAACACAGTCATTGTGGTGCTTGAAAAGGTAAATTTGGTGAACTAATTATCTAAACCAGCACCGCCAACTAATACGTATTCTATGAGGGAGGATCTCTTATGCGGTAAATGAGCCGACGGGGGGATCTGACCAAAAAAACCCCAAAGCCCATTAGGAGAATTGGGGACAGAGGTCAATGAAATTAAGGTCGGAAGAACCAACGTACGAAAGGGATGACCCTCTTTGTCCTTACAACTCAGATTGTTCATTAGGTCTGTTATGGGAATTACCAACCACCGCACAACCAACTCCACGGGGTAAACTATGGTAACAAAAATTATAGGAGTGTGCCCTATGTTCAACCTCCAAATCGATGAAGCTGCTCCTAGGGATGGTGGGAGGTAGTATAACGCGCAGTTTAGTATAATGTTGCATAAAATGATGAGGAGGTTTGATGCTAGTGATAGAGAATACTAACGAGAGAGTAGGAGTGACTTAGCGAGTATTGGGCAAAAAGTGTGTATGCACATGCAATCCTCGATCAGCGTATTGAGTTTTGCAAATGGACCAACTGTCCTTCGGCTGTGAACCCATAGGCCAATCAGGCACTCTCCTAGCAAATCTGTCCAAAACTAAAAATTGATGGCCATGATATGGCAGTTACACTCGAGGTGGTAAGCAACCATTTTCCCCCCATCGATTTCGTAATGGTTAGCATGTGCAGAGGTGCTGATGTAGAGTGTGGCGTTAAGTGTGTGTGACTCGAAGACGAAACGGGACAAGACGCTGAGTTACCCAAAGGTGACCCCCAAGCCTAGATCAACAACAACCTCCATCCACAGAGTTTGTAAAAAAGACCGAGATGGTAAATACCACACAACCTAGCGTTTTATAACTATTGATGCCGCAAACAGATCATCATGTCCTTTGAAATAAAACTCTTGAAAAATGCACTTTTCCAAGTTCATAAATGTATATGGTCACTAAGAAAAGATCGTGCAGTTTGAGATGAATGACAGAATGCAAGCATTGTAAGTGCTAATTGCTACATAAGTCTCTAGTGCAAAAGAAAGATGGCTAGTGACTCCAAATCCCACTGCGATAGGCTATTGATGGCTTGTCGAGACCACTAAAGAGGCCTATTGGGATCCTCCACGATGTGTTAGTAAGATTGGAGTCATTCATTTGTAGGCATTTTGTGATTCGATTGTGATGTTGATTCTGAGGTGCCTATTATTCTTGGGAGGACGCATTCCTTGCTACGGGTAGATAATTTGTTTAGACTGGACAAAGGTCAAATGAAATTTCGTTTGACAATGAAGAAGTGACTTTCAATATTTGTAGTCCATGAGGCGGATTGGTGATATCCCAAATCGGTATCTCCATATCTTACAAGGGTGAAAAGTCATCTTAGGTACATTAGACAGAGCGTCTGGGTGTAGAAGCACTAGCTGCAGTGATATGATTTTGATAGTGTTTGATTGTAGTATGGGTCTAGTCGCAGCAGTCACTTGAATCGATGTGATGTTTGATTTAAACCAAGAAGTTGGAGTTGACTATGAAGCATCGCGAGTCTCCACCCGCGAAACCATCTATAAGAGAGGATCCAAATGTATACTTAGGATCTACCAACCACCGCATATGAGGTATGTATTTCCTTGGGAAAAGGGCACTTTGGTGGGTAATTATTGCGTCAGAATTTTCAATTTGCACTCAATTGTAGTTTTGGTGAGGTGTTAAAGATTCACAGAGGCTATTTGGGCATACACTGGCTGTGACACTTATTGGGATCCCTAAACCGGGATGTGTTGACATAAAATCCAACTCATGTGCCCGATGATCAGCAAGTATTTAGGCACCAGAGATGTTTAAATTTAAATCCCCTATGTAAAGAGGTGGTGACGACGAAATCATTAGTTGTGATACTACCAGTGATATATCCAATCGCCGATAGTAGTTCGGTATGCCTGGACTGGAGTGAGGGTAAGGTATGGAATTACCGGAAATTAAATGTTGTACCCCGAGAAGGACCATTTTCCTATTCCCGTTATGGATCATAATGTTGGATAGACTGCAGGAAAGGTGTACTGTTTTTCTTGATGTCTATTCGGACTATAATCAAGATTCTATTGGCACCAAAGATCAAGGAGAAAACCACCTTAATTGGCCTTATGGTAGCTTTTACGTTCAAGTGAATGTCCGTTGTGGTTATGTAATGCACAGCCCACATTTTCATAGATGTAATATGTATATTCTCCTAATGGTGGAGGGGAAACTATTGAGTGTTTATGGAAATGGTCTTTTTCATGGTTTGTGACTCCTTTTTGAACCGTGTTGAATAATTTTTTTCCGAGGTCTTAAGAGGTGTGAATGTTGCACACCTATTGGCTAATTGGTAAAATTCACTTAATGGTTAAAGAAGGAATTGTAAATTGGGTCACACATTTCAGAGAAGGGTATAGACAGGGTGAATCGAGACAAGTGGAGATGATAGAGTGACTTTCCTCCCACCTATTCTTTGTAAAAGGTGTGAGAAGTTTTCTTGGCCTACCAAGGCTTTTACTTTTACCGAGGTTCCATCAAGTTTTTTTTGAAAAGATTGCCGTTGTGCAAGTTTCTATGAAAAGTGGTGTACGTTTCAATTCTGATGATCTAATTCTTAAAGTTCTTTGGTGAGTTGAAGGAAAGGTTTGGTGTCTTTACCCTATCTCATTTCTCTGGATTGAAGCAAGCCTTTTAGTGTGATGTGTGATGCGAGTGGGGTTTCTCTGGTTGTTATGGGCAAAAGTAGGATAAAATCCTTCATCCATTACTATTCTTGTAAAACTTAATGAACCCAAAAGAACTACAAACCGTGACTGAATAAGAGCTCCTTCCCTTGCAGTATCTTTGCTTTCGAGAAATCCACTGCCTATTTTCTTGGCACAGGGTTATAGTTCCAACGATCATTCTACTTTGAAATATTTGATAGCAAAAAAGGATCGTAAACCGAGGTTGATTCATTAGGTATACTATTGCACAGAATTTGACTTTGAGTGAAAGATCAAAAGGGATCGACAATCGTTATTGAATCACTTGTCTCATCAGAAGATTGAAAGGCAATGAGGGATTTAGGTGAAAAGGCTGAAATTGATGATACTTTCACTGACTCGCACCGCTTTTTGTGTATTTTTTTGTTAAGTTAGAATTTCCCTTTTATTTTAGGACTTGTCTATTATAAATACTTTGTAAAAACCTCATTTTTGGGGTTAGACTCTTTTGGTAATTTTTTCCAGATTTTATGTTCTAGGTTGTGACTTGTGATTTTGCGAAATTATTTATTTTTCGAAAGTTTATAGTGCTAGCTTTTGATTCAATTCAGTATTTTTTCCTGGTTTTCTTGTCTCATCAAGTAAGTGCATTAATTCTATTCAAAATAATATGGATTATGTGATTATATGGAATGACGGAGGGCCTCGACGGACCGTCGTGACCTAGACGGTTCGTCGCTCTAGTCGTCGACTCAGATGCGTTTTTGGGCAGATTTTCCTAAAATAGATTTTCCTTTTATGTTGGGACTTGTCGATTATAAATACTTGTAAAAACCTGGTTTTTTGGGGTTAGACTCTTGGATATTTTTCCAAATTTCATTGTTCTAGTTATGAACTTGTGATTTTGGGAAATTATTCTATTTTTCAGAAATCGTTTATTGCAAGCTGATTGATCAATTTAAGTAATTTTATATGTTTTATTCAATCTCATCAAAGAAAGTGCATGAATTCTTATCAAACTAATATGAATTTTTTGGTGAGGGCACTTGTTTCATCATAATAGGTATGTTATTAACTTTTTTTTATGAGAGTAGTGAACAAACATACTTTTATGAAGTTCAAAGCCTCATGTTAGGAGGTTAGAGTTCGTTTTTACTTAGATTGTCTTGCCTAATGATTGAGAAGTCTACTTGATATTTTATAACTGTTATATGGGCCTAATTGTTTATATTAATCAAACTGTGACATGATAGTATAATTTATTAGATAGATTTAATGCTTGCTGCGGACGAACAAAATTTTTAAGTGTGGGGGCGTTTGATTTGAGGCCAAAATACATACTTTTTTATCATTATTTCCTCACATTTATTAATTTAATTGTTGTCTTTTTTAGTATAATTTATTTATTGATTGTGCCTAATTGCGTAGTTTGTTTTTTTTCAAAATTTTTTTTGTGGATTAATTTTGGTGGGAAAATTAAGAGTTTTGATCTAAAACAAATTAAAGATGGAAGGTTAAAGAAGGAAATCAAGAAGGCAGCTTACTGGATTAAATATTAAGATATATTTGTGGGTGTGTGTGTGGCGCGCGCGTCCGCGTGCGCGTGTCGGGCTGTGCGTATGTGTGTGTGCGTGCGTGTGTGTGTGTGTGCATGCGTGCGTGCGTGCGTGCTTGCGTGCGTGTGTGTGTGTGTGTGTGTGGAAATCTGTTGAACTAAAATTGGATGTGCGGCTACACACGTGTTCTCTTTGCCACGTGTCAACTCCTTGAAGGTCACTAAATTTGGATGTGCGGCATCATTCAAGACCCATAATGAATTTACCAAAATCAATTCCCTTCGGGTTTAAATTTTCTAATATTTCTTGAACTCAATTATTTAATTTAGGGTTTTATAACTATAAATAGGGCATGGAAAATTATATTTTGGGGGAACCAAGAAATAAAGATACAAGACAATAGTATAAATTTTTTCTAGCTTTTGAATTTGTAAGAGCCACTGTGGAGGACGAAGACTTGTGGTTTATAATTTCTTTCTTCTCCTTTATTATTTATTGTATTCATGATTAATTAGAAGTATAATTGCTTTGTTCTTAACTTTTTTAGATTAACACAAACAAATTTATTTTAATAATTTTTAATTGTGTTTTGGTGATAATGATTAGTTAAGCTTCACAACTAAGTTTATGGGGACCATGAGCGATTAACATAATATGATAGTAATTAAGCAATTCTTTGCGCAACAAGGTTATTGCATGTATTTATCATTCTTTCTTTCGTTTACCGTCCTTTAAACTAGTGCACGCGTTCAACTCCCTTGTTGCTACTTGCCGGTCCAATGAGTTACATAATAAGAAAAGAATATCACGTAGATTTATTATACCCTATCTAATATGCTAGTGTCGATTGGTACAGTAACAACTAATCCAACATCGATTATGATGCTTAATATTCCAAATCAAACCTCGAGCACTAGAGGGGAATAATTTCCTTAGGGATACTGTGCCCTTCAGTGGTCTTGAGTGTCTTTTTGTTTTTCAA
Organism: Solanum habrochaites; assembly: GCA_027704765.1. Lineage (NCBI taxonomy): Eukaryota > Viridiplantae > Streptophyta > Magnoliopsida > Solanales > Solanaceae > Solanum > Solanum habrochaites. Next base: position 65,731 of record JAKWJA010002462.1, on the reverse strand, counting down.
GATTCTTGTACGCTTATATATTTAGATTTTTGAATTATTTTTTGTTTTTTCTGTTCTTGTTTTCTTCCCTGGTTCATTAAGATTTGGTACTTCGTATTTCTACAAAGGTTGTTAGAATAGTAAATGCTTTAAACAGACAACAATTCTTCCTTAAAAAATATTTGTATATAATATTTTTTCTAATCTATTTATGATTCTAGTTTCTCTACTACAAGGTTTTAAATTTTCTTATTGTTAAAATGTTTAAATTTTTTGTAAATTACAAAATTTTTCAAGTTTTTACTCCAAAGTATCTTAAGAATACAACGATTGAACAACATCTTAAGAAAATATTATACTACCGGTATTTCTTTATCTATTGATTGGAGAAAAAAAAGATCATGAGGACCTAGAGATTATGAATACTTCTCCACAAATTCGGTGCTTTGTTTAGTCAATACGGAAGTGAGAATTTAGAGGAAAACATTTTTGGTTGTATTTTATTAAAGATTACACCAATAACCTTCTTATTATTCTGTCTAAATAGGAAAATATTTTAAGAGTTAACAACTTTTTATTTATCATATGTATCTTGAAAAAAAATTTGCGAACTTTATTTTGTGGACTCGAATTGCTTAGTAAATATTGTGGCCTTTGAAATTCTTTAGTTTGCAAAATGAGAGATACATATTTTTTTTATAAAATAGTATGTCAAATATATTATAATTGGAAGTATATTCAAAAGAAAAACATTTATATGTGATAAAGAATATGTTTTATTATGTTTTGTATTAGACTAAAAAACTTGTTATAGTTTTATATTCCATGTGAATTTTAATTGTGTATGATTTTTGTAGACTCAAATTGTTGTAGTTTCTACTCTACATTCAGACTATGCAATTGGTTTAAAAAATATGAAAAATTCACATAATAAGTGAATGTCTACTTTTGACTTCTATAAACATTCGACTGTTATATAGAAAACAAATTTTTACAAAAATTTTGTCTTTTGTTGTTAGTTTCTAAATACTTAAGTTTGTACTCTATTTTTTTATAAAGGAATCCCAGTGACTTAGAAATGTCTGATTTGTTCCCACCATGGAATGAACTTTGAAACATGTAATATTGTCAATGGGAATTGAGCAATTATAATTTCCTTAGTAGTATATTATTCCAAATTGCTTTCATACTGCCAATGACATTTTATAGTTTGGAAAATATGCGTCAAACTATTTTCAAATAGTTGAAACCTTTTTAGATCACATTTAACATGGGGTTCTTTCCTATGATTAAGATAAATTAGACTTGTGCTAGTTTTTAATTTTGGATCAAGATATGAATACAGGATACTTTTATATGTAGACCCACAAAATTCTTGGAGTATATCGTATTGTGGTTGTTGAGTTTTTTCATTACTGTATAATGTTTGTGACTAGTATGAAACGACCAAATCATCTATATACTTTCTACACATATTGTGTTCTTTTAATGAAAAAATGTCACTTAAATATGGGTGACAATTTCATGAAAAAATAAGTCTAATTAATTACATGTATTTGCCTAGACATGAATATTGGTGAATGTCATTTCTTATGTTTTGTAAAAAAAACAATTTGGCCTACATTGCCTTTATTGTACCCAATGAACTTTTTCCTCTGTATTTCAATAAAACAATGAAATGAAAATTATGGAACTGTCCCTTATGAACAGGATAGTTACAAGGTGATGACTCTAAATAATGTTTTGTATCACACAACTTGTCAGAATAGGAACAAAATGTTAGTGAGAAAAAGTCTTAACCTCGAGAAAAACTTTTCAAAATCAAATATTTTTATTAATTTTGTTCTTACCTTCTTGAGTCAACGTTTAATAACATGCACACTTGGCATGTCAATTACAAAATCTTGTAAGGAAACTATCAAGTTTAGGAGTTTGTTTACTTTGAGTGGCAATAATAAAATGTCCTGTTTGTGAGGAATCTATGTATTCTGAGGATTCTTATATAATTGGTTGAATGAATTCCCATCCCTTATAATTGATTTACATTGACTTTGTATCTCACTTCAACACCATCTCGTGATGGAAAAAAGTATCTCAAAAAAATAACTTTTTTTGACAATGCATTAGAATGGATATGTCTATTTGCTGAATGGGTAAGGATGAAAACAATAAAAATGTCTAGATTACGGTAATATCGAAGTTGAAATGAAAGTGTCGGAAAAGATATAAAGAATAACAAGGATTGGAGAGTATACTATTTCCTTGTGCAGAAATATTTTTGAAAGTGAAGTATCCATCAAACTGGTCGGTCTTTTTCACTCATTCTAATGAAAACCGAACGTTGAAGAGATGATGGATGCTTATTTATAAGTTGAGCTTACCCACCACAAATTTGTGGGAGGAATAATCAATACTACAACCGGGAACAACAAAAAGTTTCGTCTTTAGAAAGAAAGCAATTTTGTTTGTTCAGGACACATCTATTCCCTATGATAAATGAAAGGAAGGAAATCCACTTGAAATATTTCAATGTGTGGGGTGGTTCATCTAAGTCCAGGATTGCAATTACTAACCTGATTAAAATATGAACTAAGACTTGGATTGGTAAACTTAGGCTTGAATAGTCTAGTGAAAGGTGTAAATGAACTTGGGAAAAAAAGAGGACTGAAAATGTCTTAACATAACAAAGAGATTCAGATGCTTAGTAATGTCAAAGGATTCTACACTTCCTCGAATATGAATTGCAACATTTCTTGGTCCTCTGTAGAATCATCGTTTTTGGGGGACAAATTGTGTTAATAGTGTGGAATTGGTCAATCTCGAAGCAATTTTATTTTGAAGTTGGTTGATCTTCATCCATGAAAATAACTTAGGTCAAATTGAATTCTCAAAAAGGAAAATTAAAATCAATGAACTCTTTACAAACATAAACATAACTTTTTGTCAAAGGTTTTTATATAAAAATAAGGTCTTGTACTTTTCGACACATACTCACGCATAACTAGACTGTCATCATTTGGATGTTAAAAGTGCTAGTTGGTGGATATGACCTCCACATTAATCAATGGTATCAAACAACTCTCTTAAGGTCACTATTCGAGGAGCACCGCCCTATACCGTAACCGACGTTCTTCGTCCGCGGAGAGGACTTGGACTTTCCCCTTAGCATTCGTCATAACATCTCATAGGTCAAAAACGCAGACAAAATTAAAACTTTTACTTATTGAGGTATACATGACCACCCCATATAATATTATGAAGTTTACAACAAGAGTTCTCGCTTATGAAGCGTATATAGGCTTCTCGTTTAGAGGCAACATAACGCATACATATGATATTGTCCTAATAATATCGTCTCACATTAAACAGTTATAAGAGTATCACAACATTTGACATAGCCCTTACATCAATACAATACACCACATATGGCTTACAATAGTCTTTAAGAATTAGAGAGAAAACAATTGCCTATAATACTAGCAATACGACTAAGATAAAGTTGTGGCAAATCATCCTCGGAACATTGAGGACCTACCCAAAACTTGGAGGAAAGTCCATGATTCTTGCAAAGCGACCTGGATCTCTTTAAATGACCCCCAAACCTACAATTGTTTGGGAAAGGGAAAAGAATATGGGTTTAGTGCAACCACATGTACTACATATGGAAACTATCAAAAAACGCCATTGAAAGCACCATTCTCTTTTCTTTCTTTCTTTCGTCAAGACAATTATGTTGGTTCGTTTTTCGTCCTCCTATCTACGCAATTCTCTGTCTTCGTTCGTGATCATGTTGGGCGAAAGGTAGTTGTAAAGGATCATGCTTAAAAGGATATTTTGTTCAAAAACGCTAAGTCACTTTCAAAAGACTTATGCACAGTAAAGACATATACAATCAATAATCACAATATTACTTAAACAAGTGTCACATTCCAAAAAATACCCGTCAATTAAGGACCTATTAAGTTCTTAACATCGGTAGTGGGGATACAAGGCACCCCAATGCCCAATATTTAGAAATATTGGCCATATTTAGAAAATTATGGCATAGTAGAACTATTGTCTTAAAGGTGTTAGCCAATTTTCTAACATTTAATAAAGCTGTTTTGGAAAATATACTGCAATAAAGACCCTATGCTAAAATCATGTTTCATAATAGTACACACAATATGTACTAAGCAAATCCAAATCCTAGTACGATAACACATTACATTTAAAAATGAGAATGTAATTAAAGCAGGCCCAAGGACATAGTGAGATCCTTGGGACAATAAGTAACATTACAAAATGAACATAAATAATAGTTAGTTGGGGAGAAATGTACAAGCAACCATGTGCTCAAGACCTTGGGAAAAAAGGGTCGCCCAAGAGGGACACCTAACTCCGAATTTGGTCTAGGGTCGTTAGGGGGGCAAGGCGTGCATATGGGTTCACCCATGTGGGTCTCATTCTCTCTAACTAATTCTAGACTCTAACCTACCTACTTAACAGCTAACAAACTAACCTAGGACAAACAAATAATTATCTAGTACAAACCCGACACGTAAGACTAATCGGTGACACTAACCAGTACTATTCAAGAGACAAACTAGTACCTAACCAGAGACTAGTTCAAAGGATAAGTTATGGTGCTAACGACTTGAGGGTATTTATTAATTACCATTGGTCACATAATTAATTAAATTAACAACTTAAAATTAATTTAATTAAAGGGTCGAACCGAAATTCTTTATACTAACCTAGTAATCAACTCAAGAAGAAACATCCTTAGTACTTAACCTAGGATCGTCCAACATGTTTAGTTCTGGCCAAAGACTTAGGGGTACTTTATTATTACCTTAGGTTTCCTTAATTAATTAATTTAACAATTTAATTAATAAATCGAATTTCAAATATTGGCCAGACAACACCACTTCGCATAACAAAAAACAGAACAGATTTTCGTTTAGTCCAATGTTCACCTATATTTAGTCAAGTTAGGAGTGGCTTTTTAGTAATATTAATTTATTTTTTATTACTTTTTTCCTAATTTGAATAAGTCATATAAGTTCCTAAACCTACACTCACGATCACACTTAGAAAACAGAACGGTAAAACAGTAAGCAAAAAAAGGCAAAAAGTTCATCGTCTCTCTTGGGCGAATTCAAGGTGTTCTTCAAGGTTTAGTTCATGTTGGTCTTCGTAGATTAAGTTCTACATAAGGTATGTGTTTCTCTCCTAGAATTATTTCTCCAAGAGTGTTTTACATAGTCTTGAATATATGAAATCTCGAAACTAGGGTGGTTTTCCAATGTTCTTGTTGAACGTCCTTCCTCCCTAGTATCCTTGTTTTGTTTCCGATTCAATAAGTTCATAGATGTATTCTTTGATATGTTGTTGTATGTGGTTTGGCTGATAATTTAATTTAGGGTTCTTGATTTTTCATTGTCGAATGAACCTATATTTTGTACAAGTATGATGTTATGTGCTCCTTATGTGATATAAAGAATGATGTTGCATAAACTTGTGCCTGAAAATGCTAGTCTTGAGATGTTACTGTCGTGATGTGTATCCTACTATTAACGTTACTTTCTGAAATTTTCATGTTCATTAAAGAGTTCATAAGGAGGCTGTACCGAAATGCTATTAATGTGATGTTTAATCTATCTTTATCGGTTGGGGTAAAAACATCTCTATGAAATCATACTTGAATGAATGTTGGGCTTATGACAATGAATGCTAACAATACATTGTCCCAATTGTTGAATGGAATTGTCAAATGTTAGCTTTAATAATTAAAAGATTGGCTACTGACTAATTATCACAAATTAAGCATGAATGAATGTAACTTTGGCTTGTGCCAACAAAGATGGCTATAAAAAATTTTAAAAAATTACTTAGGACAATACTATTTTTATGCCAACATTATAGCCAAAGTATTGAAATTGACATATAAGAACTCTAAGTATTTCGCTGAATCCTTATCCAAGGGCATCCAATCATTGAACACGTCCAACATGCCTATACCAAATAACTATGGCACATATGTAACTCATTGATTGAAGTTCTCATCGTCCAAACCGATGATATGAAGCTATCAAAAAATGTAAGCAAGTAATGAATATTAACATACTAAAGATGTCTACGTTAATAACTGACCAGAATGAGTGTTAAGGAGTGAGACAAGCCTCACTTACACCAAGATACTATGTTTAAACCTCATAAAAAAGGGTTTAAACGTGTGAGACAGGTCTCATAACACCAAATATGTTATGTAAGGATAACTCACATTCATCAATTATGACAGGGCTACCAGTCATTCATAGAGTAGTAAAAACCTCAATCTAGAACAAGTTTCGATAATGTTAAGTCACTCTAAATATAAGAAGATAAAAAGAAAAAAAAAAGTGGGGGGGGGGAAAGAAAGCACACCTATAGACTATCTATGAGCTTGTGATTGCATGTGTATCTCATGAGATGAGGCTACCACCTAGGTTGATAAGTAGTCTACATATGTCTCCTAGTCTTCAAACTATGTCTAGCCAACATGGAAACTAGCCTGTGAATTCCACCTATCTATCTCACCTTGACCAGTGAGATCACCTACTTTCGGTGTAGGAAAGACAACAGATTTAATGTTTAGCTCACATAATCTATGTCGGTTAATTCTCAAAAGAATTTTCTTGGTTAACTATAGCCATGAGACACCCCTTTTGGTGTGGGGTAAACACTTGACATGGATTCACCTTACTCAGTGAATCACCCCTTTTCGGTGTGGGGCAGACACTTGATATCATGTTAGCTCACATGATCTAGATTCTTTTTGATCAGTGAGTCACCTCTTTTCAGTGTGGGGAAGATCTGGATATCATGTTAAGCTCTCATAATCATAATTCTAAAGATGGTATCCTAAAGAAATAAGAATCAAGAAGAAGTAACTATGTTTAAAGTGAGCTATGAAAGTCAGATCTTATGAATATCAATCATCAATGTTGATACTAATGAAATTTTCAGCAAACATGGGCAAAGCCAAATAAAAATGGCTTATAAAATGACTTCTTGTTTAATCCAATAAAGGGGAGTAAAAATTTTACATACTAATTAATGCTTCATACCTTCCATAATATAAAAATGATGACATAAGTGGCGTGTATCCAATAGAGACTGATTACGAAGTGTTCCTGCCCCACGAATCCAGAATGTAATGAATGACTTTTTGTAAGGATAGTGAATACATTCCTTAGTACTTGGGTTAATTACTCTGATTCATGTGGGTTGGGACACAATGAACCAGTTAACTACACAACAACAAGAATAAAAATACTGAAAAATAAAGTTAGATACAAAAAGGAGAGCTCTCGGGTTCACGCGATATCAATTTTCAAATCTTCGCTGGAGTTGTTCTAAAATATGTTAGGATCAATGTCTTGTGTCAACCAAAATGAGTTGTGTGCTTTGAAGCATTAATCATCATATCATACCTACCAAAATTCACAAAAACGAATTACGGAAGTCTAGTGATTGTCACTTTTCCCCAAATGACCTGTTGTTTATAGGAAGAGATTCCTTGATATGCATACCTTATGTTTTCATGTGTGCATACACCCATACTTAGTACTAGTGTGGGTCCTACCCCTATACAATTATATTATTTATAGGTGTGGTCACAGGGAGCAGATGAAGAATCATTGCACAAAGCGATTTGGACTCAGCGAACTCTAGACCATTTTGTAGGTCCTCTCTAGTTTAGGATGCCGACTATCTATCTTCATAGACTAGTATTTAGACATAGCGATAGGCATGTATCCCTAGAGTTTCTTTGCAGATGTTTTCATTTTGAAGTTTTTGTTTTAAGTCCTTTTTGCAAACTTATTATGATATATCTTGATTCTCCTCCCTTTTGAATTGTTGGTATCCTTGTAGATGGTTTGTTTAGTTTGAGGCTTATAGTATATGAAATCCATGTACTTTTAATATGAAGTTATGTATACTTCATTTTGTTTTTAAAGTTTTTAATTTTCTTCAAATTTAATACTATACGATGATGTGATGAAGCTAATGAGTGGCTTGTCGCGACCTCTAGAGGTACGTGCGGTTGCCTTCGGATTCTAGAATTCGGGTGTGACAACAAGTCTATCAAGAAATACCACATTCCATAATATCTTAATCATCATGAACTAGCATCTTATTAGATCAGTATCGATATAAACAACTCCAACATAATGTCACACGAACATGCATGTACTAGGTTAGGGGACATCACTCACGAACCTCTTTCCCAAACCTCAAGTGCAATGCTAGTGTGAAGCCGCCCATAACCTCAAATAATTAAGTAAACTAAGCAGAGACCATAATCTATGTCCTAACATTTCATATCTTCATATCATTCGTTTCATTATCACATACATCCTTAAACCATATCAGGTTCATTAAATATAGTCCATATCAATTTAGTTCAATATCCATCTAAAATCAACACTTGAATTTTGTTCATATCATAATACAGAAAAAAACCCCTAGGACTTCCCCCAGGTCCACTTTGCTATGCATAAGTAGAGTCTCATACCCTACCTTACCCAAATAGAACCCCTTTAGGTACCTACCCGAGTTAGTGCTTGCTTCATTACTTTGATTCATTCATTTTACTTAGGGAACATTCCCTAACTGACATATACCAAGTGAGCTAAACTGGAAGCCGGTGTCCTAAACCCTCACCAGAGGTGGACACTTTCCAAGGTAAGACCAAAACATGAACATAATATTCTAAGTGATCCACTAGTAGTATGACGGCAATATAGTTTCAGGCACTAGGGGATTATGTCTTGAACCCCACATGCCTTACATTGAAGTCCTCATCTCATGAGAACTTGGTGAAACCTCCCTTCCATTGGGGATTAACACCCTCTCGATTGTCAAGTTCACACTCAGTGCTAAGCTGAAGTCCCGTTTTTGGAAATGTACTGTACCCTTCTTAATCAGCCTATATTGTATAGTCATAAGAGACTAAAAACTTTGTATATCATGTCATTATTTTATTGATATTGGCATGAGAATTTTCTTCAATACAACCCTTCATTTGTGAGATCAACCTATGATAGTCATATCATAGTAAGACACAACAAGTGGTTCACATTCACCCTTGTATCATCATACTCTTAGCATAATCCAGAATTAACATATTCACTATAGTTCATTACATTCATCATATCATCATCTTATTAATCTGTCAACATATATCCATCCATTAAATACCATTATCTAGATAATCCCTCATATGCAAGTAAACCATTATCATAAGGGTCTTAACCACATAGCCATCATAATGCCTCCTTCAAATTATTTAACACAAATCAATAATATTATCCATCAATTCCTTAATAACAATATATAATCGTAATCTATACAAGACTAAATCAATTGTATCGTCATAATCAACTCAACCTCAATTTATAACATAAGGTTAAGGGAAAAGATCAAAAATCATGAATCTTTTCATAGAATAGGTCAAGACTAATAAATACAACAATTAAAAATTTATAATAATATTACAATGAATAATGAAATGAAACCTAGAAATAAATGAATTTTAAATATCAATTCCGAAAGTGGAAGAAAATATCCCCCAACCTTTTAAGACTTCATTAGACACCAATTTTTGAAGACCTAAAAGGGGAAAGAAGATCCCAAGACCAAATTGCTTCCATACCTTATTATTCCTTGAATTTTGATTGATAAAGATTGAGTATTGAAGCCTTAATCAAGCCTGGATTTATCTTGCCCAATGGGGTCTGGCATATAGAGAGAAAGAAGAAGAAATTGGAGAGAATTGGGTTTGGTGGAATTAATGCGGTGTTAGTTGGTTTTAGAATAGGGTAGCTTATATCTCCTTACCTAAAGTATTTTATTCCGCCCTTAACCCTTATTAATCACCTAACTAATAACCAAGTTAACCCCTAACTTTAAACTTGGCGGTCGACCTAACCCCCAACCAACAAACCCACTCGACGCCCTCGTAGTCCGATCTACAACCCAACCCGCCTGGGAAGTGGTTGGGAAAGAGCTAGGGTTTTTTCGACCTTTTGTGAAAAATATTCTAACTGTCAACTATGAAAGTGGCTCGTCGTTGGCTCGTGGGTTTGCATAGTGTCCAAATGACAGTTTTTTGGTCAATGAAAGGGTACCTCTCGCGAGGCCCTTAGGGTGGTCCTTGGGGCGTCATACCCAAAATTTTGACCCTAAACACACTCTTCTTATATTTAACACCTTTTAAATTATTAACCAAATTTTACTAAATTCCAACTCTACTAAAAACCCCATGAAACATGCCAAGGCACACTAGACACATTTCATAATTCTCCAACGTGCATGGTCGTTTCTTACGTTTTGACTCTAACACTTCCTATTAGTTTCAAATATTAGGTTTAGCTAGAAACAAGTGGTGTTTTATACCTTAATTAATCATGTCAGGTTCTAGACCAATGTCCATGGACTTTCTAATGTTTACTTAAGCAAGAGAGTTTAGAGGACTAAAGTTTACAATGGAACAACCCGAGGGTTTATAATGGTTCATGGTAATAAAAAAAGTGTGCAAAATTGTAGTCACATTATGGACTACAACATGCACACAAAACATGACTACGAATTTGACCAAACCAGTTTGGCAAAATGGATTTTAAGAATGAATTGAAGTGATAAATTTGTTTCACATATGTCCTTGTTGTTTGTATCTTGTTGATATGTGATCATCTATAGAGACGCTAACTAACAAATGCTACTAAATGTATGCTAGGAAAAAGATTGAAATGAAATATCTTGGATTGATACGATCTTAGGTATATAGCGTAGAACTCCATAATCTTTAGCATTTTCATGTCTCATTGCTTGAAAGGTATTTCAAAAGACTTCAAATATTTGGATTTTAATATTTCAAGTCTCCAAATATTGACTTCGTCATTTCAAAACAATGAATGTGTAACTGCATGTTGGGAAAATAATGTATATCCACAAAGTGTGCACTACCAGATATATCAGTGCTTTAATGAACTGGTCGATTCACAAAATGACTGTATCGAAACTCATTAGATGGCATACGTTAAGTTTGGGCGTATTAAAAATATTAAAATATATCTTGGGCATTATAACAATCTCAACCGTATCGAAATTTTTCTTATATTTGATACAAATTAGATCACCAGCTAAATGAAGTAAAATTCACTATTGGAAACGTTTTACTCTTCGGAGAGAGTAGTCTGGTTGAATTATTTTCAAAAGCGAGATGTATTTCCAGCGCTACAATGATCTTTGATCTAGGTGCTCTAGATAAGGTCGATCAATAAGTTTAAAGAACTTTGAAATTTCTTGATAGAGATTCTTTGTGCCCACCACAAACATCCTGTAAAATTTTGAGCTAAACTCCACCCGTCTTTGTATTGAATGAGATTTTTATCAATGAATTTAAAAATTTCTTAAGTTTAAGTCCAATTCTGCATCACGCTGAGTCTAAAGGAACTAAATTGGAAAAAATGCAAAATGAAATTTGGGGAGGGTTCAGGCTAGTATGAGATTGTTGGTCAACTTGAAGGACCATAATTCCTATCACATGTGAGTTTTATGTGCTTACAAGATACGCATGGAAAGATCTTTGATTATCTTTCCAACTCTACCAGTTCTCTAAGTTCAATCTGAGAGTAACATAAATGACCTTTATCAAGTAGGCTTCCAGTTAAGGAAAGTTAGCCCAAAATAGTGAGGGTCATGTTGGTTTTTTCCTTACCTATCAGATTGTTCATTTTTAGTAAGGTTTTTAAAGTAAAAAAGGATCTAAATCAATTTAGTTAAGTTTTTATATCCTAATCTACACCTAGAGTATAGTTGAGAGTTCACAGAAGAGAAAAGAAGAGACAAAGAGGAGAAAGCGGAAGAGAGATCAAAGCGTTCATTAAGAATTCAGATTTCACCGAGAACTAATTCCTTTGAGGTATGTAAAGATTTCATACTTTGGATTTGTTAACCAACCCAATCATTATTTACTCAGCGCACTTTTTGTTTCTTGAAATTTAAGGATTTAAGTTTTTGTATCAGTTTCTTTGATAAATTTGTTTTTTTGAAGTTTTAGTAAGTTTTGATGTAGTTCATGCTTGGGTCAACTTAAATGACCATATCTTCTTAAATATTACAATTACGTGCGCCATATACCAATCCAATTAAGGTGATGAATATACTTTTCAAAGCCCAATTTGCATCAATTTAAGTGGTGAGTATAACGTTATGACGAGTTTTAATAACCTATACATATGCGTTATGAATTAGCCAAAGGGAAAAATTAAAATAGTTGTTTTTTTTTTTTTTCTTTACCTCAAGAAAATCATAAAATAAAATTATTGACTAATACAAGTCTAAAACAATCAGATTTTTCATTTTCCACTAAGGAAATCATAATCCTTGGTCATAGAGATTGAGTAAAGCTAATTCAATGAATATTAATGGCTTCGAATCAAATTCTCTTAAAAAGTCTTACAGATTCTTCATAATCTGTTCTTCTAGTATTCAAGTCTATCTAGTGTTTGGGATATTTCGTACCTCACAGCGACACCCTACATCTACTAACTTTCATATATGTAAAAAAATATTACGATTCTACCCCTAATTTAAATAGAGTTAGAATAAGTTTGATTTTTGAGTTCTTGAGTTCATGTTTCTTTTAAAGATCTATTCCCTAATTATCAAATTGGTATATTTTTTATTGAATCCTCATTTAATAGATCATTACTCTATTTATGATACACATCAATAGAGTTAAAGAATAGATTACAAGAAAGTCTTGAGTTCACTTGAATATTTTTGGATAACAATCAATTTGAGCTATGTTTTGAGAATGTAGTCAGGACTAAGAACTTCATATACATGAGTCTCCATTGAATTTGTAGACCCTTTTGGAGTCGAGTTGTTTCACAATGCCCATAATTTAATATGAACTTCGTAAGTTGAGCATGTTAAAAGACGTGGTATCATCACGTTCTAAGCCTTTAAGTGTCGAGTTCCAAATCCCTCTTTAATTTTACTCTAACATATGACTATTAGATATTACTCCTTAAGTCCTTTAGTTGATAGTTTCATGCCCCATTATTCTGTATAACCCTATATTAGCGCATGAGTCCTTGAGGTAAGTAGTTCAAGTCCATAATATCGCATGAACCCTATGAGTCGAGATTGAGTCCCTTGATTTAAGTAGTTCATATCCATAATTCTTCATTAACCCCTCATAGTTGAGCAATTTCTTGAGATTAGTAGTATCATTGACTCCTTGAGCGTTGGAATTGTTAAGTTCTAAGTAGGAGTTCAGAATGGGTTATTGAAAACCTTTTAATTGATTCTTCATGTTTCCTATCTTCTATAATCTAACAAACCCCCTTTTTAAACCAATTCACCAAATTCCCTCTAAACACCCCACAAACATCCAGGCACCTAGCACACATTTCACAATCTCCGGACATCATGGTCATTTCATAATGTTTTCACTGTTAAACCCCGTTCCTAATTTAGTTTTCAAAAGATTAATTTTAAGGCTTAGAAAAAGTGTGTTAGACTTATGCCTCATGTGATTCTCTTAGACCAAGTCCTGGACCTTTCGGAGTGTTACACATTACGCGGAGACTTTTGGAGGAAGAACCTTTTACATGGAACAACCAACCCCCGAGTTTTATAGTTCCTTGTAATTAAAAGAAGGGTGTGAACATGCTATGATGGTCACATTATGGAATAAAAAAGCACCCAAACAATGAAATAAAGAAGTTGAACAACCATGTTGCAAAATGGATTTAGAATGATGGAAGTGATAAATATATTCACACAGGTCGTTGTTTGTTTATATATTGGGTGATATGTTGATCATCAATATAGACACTAATGACATAAAGTTCTACTTCATGTGATCTATAAACAATTCGAAATGAAATATCTTGATTGCTGATGCAACTAATCTTAGATATATGAATACTTAGAAGTCCATAATGTTTTACATTTTTTATGGTCTCATTGCATAGAAAGGTACTTGACTAGTTGAAATACTAGGTTTTTAATATCATCAAGTCTCCAATAAATGTGATCTTGCTGCATTTCAAAAGAGTGAAGAGGAAAGTGAGTCACAACTGGATTGTGCTCAGCGAGTGTGAAAGTGATATATATAATCACGAAGTGTGCCGATCAAATATATCATTTGCTCTAGGAATTAGTCGGTTTCAGAATGAATCCCATAGACCTCATTAGAAGAATAAATTGTGTTTGGATTACTTAAAATACTTAAAATTATATCCTGCATTATAACCATATCCACATAATACTGAAAGGATATATTGATTCAATTTGATCAATCCGCGAGTGGATATTATTTTACTCTTGGTAAGGAGTAGTTTTTGGAAATATTTCAAAAGTAACATGTATTCTTCTCTACAATGATTAGAGATAGGTGCTCAGATACGTCAAATAAGTTGAAAGACTCCCAAAGTTCTTGATAGATATTCTTTCTTGGCGAACATTCAACAACCGTAAATATTTGACCTAAGACGTGAACCGTTTCCTTCCTAGTGAGTGAGATTTTTAATCAAGCTTAAAATTTCTTAAAGTGTTAAGGTCACTGTATGTATCACCTGATTTCTAAAGACTAAATGGAATAGTAAAATCTAAAATTTAGAGAATTAAGCTAAGTATAGACAGTTTTTGGTGACTTGAAATCTGCCATATTCCTATCACAACATGATGATTTTATGTGTGCTACAAAATACCATATGGAAGATTTTTTAATTTATCTTTCCACGGCCACCAAGTGTTTCACTTTTAAGTTCAGATAGTGAGATATGACCTTTTCAATTTAGGTTACAAGTTAAGAAAAGTTACCCCGAAAATATTAGATAATTGGTCTTTTCCTTACCTAATAAGATTTAATTCTTTTTAAGTATTGTTTTAAGGATCTAGTCGTTTTGGGTTAAATTTTATAATCCTAACATCCACCTAGAGTTTCAGTTGAGAGTTCAAGAAGAGAAAAGAAGAGAAAAGACGAGAAAAGGAGGAAAGGATCAAAGCGTTCGCTCAAGAAATTCCATATTTCGCTAAGAACCTAGTTCTTTGAGGTATGTAAGCTTCCATAGTGTTGGTTTATTTCACCCACACGCAATCATGATTTATTCAGCGTAATTTCGTTCTTGAAATGTAAGGATTTAAGTTGTTGATAAGTTCTTGATAAGTGTTCTTGAAATTTTATTAAGTTTTGAATTAAGATTCTACTTGGGTCAACTTTAAACTATCACATATCATAGAGTATTTAGATTCACGTGCTCATACCTATCCAATTGAAGGTAATTGAATTCTACTTTCCAATGCCACTATTTTCGGCATATTCAACTTCTGAGTAAAATGTTTTGACTATTTAGTACCTATACAGTTTTTGTTATGAATTTATCCAACAACAGGAAATATTAAAAATAGTTGTTTTTATTATTTTTACCTTCAAGAAAGACGAAACTATAAACGAAATTATTACTAATAAAATTCTAAAAACAATCAGATTTTTCATGTTCACTATGAAAATCATATTCCTTTTCATAGAGATTTCAAGAAGCGAATCTAAGAATCTGAAAACAATGTTTTGGTCTTGATTGTTTACCTTCTAGCCTAGGTTTTTTCAATACATCTAATTAAGTGTTCTCTCTTTTCTTCAGAATCTTTCTTCTAGGTTATTAGTATACCATAGTGTTAAAACTAGTTCGTCCTAACGCCCTACATGTACTTTTCAGATTTTGGTAAAGACTAGTTTAAGATTTATCCCCCCTTACATGGAATTGTTGATATAATTGATTTGAGTTCATGAGTTTTGGTTCTTTTAAAAGATCTATTCTAATTATCAATATTGCTATATTGTTATTGCGAAGCTTCATATTATAACCATAAATCTTTTAAATTTATAATTACATTCAAGAGAGTTAAAGTGTAGATTTCAAGAAATTCTTTAAGTTTCAATTGTGAATCCGGTTTATATAATTATAAATTGAGCTAAGTTTTTAGGAATGTAATTGAAAAATAAGAAGTGTCACATACATCAGTTCCCTTTATTTAATGTAGACCTTTGAGTCAATTTGTTTCTTTCCCAGATTCAACACATGAACTTCCTAAGTTTAAGCATCTTCAAAGAGTGGTATGTTTCATTTCTACACTATGACTTTAAAGTGTCATGTTTCCTAGTCCCTCTTTGAGATTTACTCCAAACCATGTGAACTACACATATTACCCATTACTTCCGTTATTTATGTTCATCCATTATTCTCATGAACCTATAAGTCGAGCTTGAGTCCTTGAGTTAAGTAGTTCATGTTATAATTCCGCACGAACCCTATCAGTCGAGCTTGAGTCCTTTGAGTTTAGTATGTTTCATGCCCACAATTTTTCATGAAAACCCTTCGAGTTGAGCATGTCTTGAGATTAGTAATATCATTGACTCCTTGTGTCTTAAATGTTGAGTTGAAAGTATTGAATTCTATAATGGTTATTGTAACCCTTGAGTTGAGTCATTCAGTTCATAATACGACTTGGAAACCTTGTTTTAAGAATTCTTCTGACAAATTGGATTAAACTTGTTTTAAGACGAGCACTGAGTTGTAAAGAGTAAAGTTGAAGTTCATTTCTTCAAAACTATATGGAGACTAGTATTTCACAAGATTTAAAATGTTTTAAAACATTTAAATACGAACAGAAATTGAGATTTCCAAAGAGTCCTTTTCGCCTAGCTCGATAAGAAAGAGTAATAGCTTATAAATAAAACAAGAAGAAAAACTGAGATTTCCAAGATAGCCTTGAGCTAAGTTTTTTAGCACTCAATCTCAATTACAGAATAAGTATTTTTTTCTAAACATAAGAGTTAGTATATTTTAGGAGAAATATTGAGCACCAAATGGAGCAGCATGAGTTCAATAACTCAATCTCCATAAAATTATGTTACCACTATGGTTAAAAAAGGGTCAATCTACTTATTATATACTTTTTTTCCCACTAGACTAGTAGATCCACTAATTCGAGTTAGTCCTATACTCATGGCAAGATCTAGGATGGTCTTGGAAGCAGAAGATTGAAGTGGGTTTTTCATCATTAGATCTTAAGGATGCTTGTGTGTCGGTTAGAGAATCTACCACATAAATTATATTACTTAGTATATAAAGTAGGTCTGATTGTTATTTGCATTTTCATCATTAAAAACTAGTTTGTTTTTAATGTTTTATAAAGATGATTTATATCTTGCATGTGTACATCGTGCTTTAATTTTATTGAGTCCCTAG
This sequence comes from Solanum habrochaites, assembly GCA_027704765.1. Taxonomy (NCBI): domain Eukaryota; kingdom Viridiplantae; phylum Streptophyta; class Magnoliopsida; order Solanales; family Solanaceae; genus Solanum; species Solanum habrochaites. Next base: position 48,455 of record JAKWJA010002462.1, on the reverse strand, counting down.
AGTCGATATCTAATCTTTGAAGTTAGTATATAATCTTTGAGTTGAGTATCTAGTCCCGCGTTGAGTATCGATCATGGCGTACTTTATGATTTTGGGTAATTTTGATTATTTTGAGTATCCTCATTATTACTTGAGTGAGTAAGTTGAAAAGAAGGTAAGTAATATTTTCCAATTGTTTATATCAGTTCAAGCTTATGTATGCTTTAGAATTCCCCTTCCATCTCTTACAATTCACTACTGAGCCATTGTGCCTCATATTTTTTGAGGATGCAGACACAAGTATTCTGGATCATCAACAAGAGTTTCTCTTATACATCCGGGATAACGAGCATATGGTAGTCTCCTTACTTTCGGAGGATAATTATTTTTAGTTTAGTCAGGATTCGTATGTCTTGTTCGACTTCCATCCTTGTCAGTCAGAGTCTTCATATATAGTCATTATAGTTTGGGATTCTGTATTGTTCAATTATATTTTAAATTAAATGTTTTACAGAATTTTAGTTTTTCTATTCTATGGCGATTGAATACATTATTTTATTCCGTGATTTTCATTTGACTAAAAATTGTTATATTTAAGTCCTCATGAATCTTTTCAATTTAAAGCTTTAGAGTATTCTTTAATTGTTTTCTCTTATAGTCAGCCAAGATGAGGGTTCGCTGGGGGACCAACAATGTCTTTTCGAGTGCCGGCCATTGTCCTGGTGTATTTTCGGTTCGTTGACACAAACCATTGTCATTAGTATGCATAAACACGTCGATAGTTACGATGCAATAGGTAGGGCAATGAAGAATAATGTACAACGAAAAGTCTTTTCATATAGGACATAGACATGATACCCATTTAGAAAACTCTCTCTAGTTTGAATTGTCATAATTTACTATGTAAAATCAAATGATACTGTCTCGGATCCACTTAAAAAAGCAACTAGAGAGAAAGTTTGAAATTAGTTACATGTGGTTGTCAGGTATATACATGAAGATACGTCATTAAGATATCCATCTACTGATTTGAAAGAATACATATGACATATGTCTCACAGAAAAAGTACAAGGGGAACCACTTATAAAATGCGTTATAAAAAATTATAAAAAAATTAAATTACTAACAATATAACTTCTTGCTTGAAAAGTACACACGATTGTTCGTGTTCTTTGTTTTTGAGTCTTCCATATCATGCAGGGGATTGTTGGGTTTGTAAAAGGTGTGAATGGAAAACTGAAAGAGTTACGACTTTATGAGAATTGCGACTTTTATGAAAGGTTGTGACTTTTATGGAAAGTTGTTACCTTTAATAAAAGTTGTAACTTTTCTGTGTTGTTACTTTTACGAAGGTTGTGATCATCTCCTTCTATTGTGACTTTTTCCAAGTTCTGTTACTTCCGGTAAGGCTCAATAGAACCTTTTCACACTACCCCTTTATCTTTCTATAAATTTGAGGGATTTCCGCTCATTTTCAGACCAATTTTTTGAACTTCTACTACTACTACTACTAAATCTAGTATTCTAAGTGTACTTTACTGTCACTGAGTGCATCGCAAACCAGCGTTTTGGGTATCAATACTGTATTATTGGAGATCATTTACCTAGAAGGAATACCGTCAACCCTCGGCTAACTATAAAGAAAACTACTTTCCTTAAGGGACATCTGTGCATTCAGTGGACTTGATTTTTTTTTGTGTTTTTCAGATTCTAATTGTGTTACAATTTTACGATTTGTGAATTAATATTTGTTCTTCTGTTCTTTCACTACTTCATTAAAACTTCTGGTTTTCTGCAAAGTTTGTTTGAATCAGTAAAATTCTTTCACACAATTGACAACCTTTTCTTCTTTCAGAAAAATATTCTGTATTTTTTTTAACATTTTTCTGATTATAGGTTTCTCTATTAATTTATTTTCTAGTTGTGAACTTTTTCTTAACTTTGTTGTGTCTTACAAAATTCTTCAACTTTTGTTCTAAGTATCTTAGTAAACATGATGACAACACAATGGATTGTAAAATGCACTCTTCTGGATAGCACAAACACAAAGTTCAATACTGGTTGGAAGAGTTTTGGTTCTATAGAACAACCTAAATTAAAGTTGACAATGTTTTTGGTCTTTCATGTGCTGATATACCCAAACTTCTGTTTGGTGTCACCATATTTTCTTCTATTCTCTGAATTTTATGGAAGATTGCTTGACCACTTGTTTGGTTTTCCACTTTTAATTCCTATCTATATTTTGTTTAGCTATTAGTGTTTATTTTTGTTTCCTTTTTTTGAAATAATGTTATCTGATCTCTATACCTCTTCTTTCTATTTTAGTGATGAATGATGCCTGATTTTCTTTGTTGGACTAAGAATATGTATTGTTGTCTAAGTGAATGAAAATTCCATATTTCTTTTAGTACAGTGTTTTAATTTGATTTTTTTTAAAGTTTTTTATCACTATCATTGTGATCGAAACTTAATATAATAATTGTAAGTATTATTTTGGGATGCGGACAATTAACTAAACAGAATATCTCTCTTGTCCTTAAACATGAGAGTTGAAGGTATCTCATTACATACTTTTGTTTTAAGTGCCGTCCTTTTTTGGGATGTACCTATGCAAGAAATATACCCACAAAAGGGCCAATATAAATATTTACCAAACTTAAAGAAATACTCGCTTCATGGACTTTTAGGTTCTTCATCACTATTTCAAAAATAGAATTTTCATTTTGGCTGGTTATTTTTAACATATCAATAAAATAAATAATTTTTAGTGTACTATATTTAATAAATTTACATATTTTTCGAGATCTTACATTTTAATTAATTAGAACAATTAGTATCAGACCTTTATATTAAGTGTGTTTGTTCATAAGTGATGGAAAGTAAGATTATTTTTATTTAATTAATAACTAAATAAAAGTCAGCATAAATGGAGTCTACCACATATTGCCACCTGACATGACACTATCATAAGTGACTTTTTTTTTTCTTGTTTCCAACTCTGAATATTTTTCCACGTGTTGACATGACATGTTCTAATAGGAAAGAATGTTGGTTATAATAGATGAGATTATATTTTCCTAAGAAGAGGTTTTGCATTTGAATATTAATTCTGAACAAACAAATTCATAGACCACGTTTTTTTTCGTCAAATAAGATCCTACTGGACGACTCGGTGGTGAAATTTAAAGTTTATTGAATTCCAGAGTATGGAGCCCCATATATAAAACAAAACAAAATAGCCAATTCAAATTACTGTTGCTTCTACAATAAGTCATTTTGTAGATCGCTTGTACAATAACCGAGATGCTGCACAACAACCTTTCAACAAATTGGTGGAGATTTTCCGTTGGAATTCTTCTTCTTCTTTTCTCCTACACCTAAACTTTTGTGCATCCACCAAAGTTCTATAATTATACTATCTTCACCATGATTGCACCTGTCTCGTTGTACAATTTATCTTCTTTTTTTTCTTTGATTTATGTTTAAAATTAACCAGTGTGTTTGTTTGAACCAACTTTGAACAGGAGATATATAGAAAAAACATAATAAGAATAGTGACTATTAATCTTAAGTTTTGTACGATTACAAGGAATTCATGGAAAAAACTTATAGTTATAATTAAGGAGAACTGCTTCACTATAGGATGAAGATCACGTTTTTGATTATTAATTGTCTCATTAAATGTTTCATTTCTTTATGATTGCCTTTGTGCATTTTTTGAATATATAGTTTGCCTCGATCTTCTGAAATAGGACAAGAATTTGTTCTATGTTATAATGGTAGTCTTGGCTTGTTACCTTTAAAAATATTGATGAGTGTGTGTCGGATACTTCAAAAGTAGTGCATTTTTAAAAATCTGACATGCTTGGGGCAAGATTTTGGAGAACTTCAGCAACATAGATTTAAGTAAGTTGCCTAATTAGATTGTTGTGGGCATTTTTTTTTAGTAGTTATGGAAAAAGAGGAGAAACATTAGTGAGGTGTTTTGCAAGGATTTTCAAAAGAATTAGGATAATCGTACTATATTTTAATGTTCTCGATTTCGAGATATAGTATAACTGGTTCCAGAATTTACTTTGCACGTCGCAACAAGATTCTTCTGAAGAAATAAGACTTTTCCAGAATATGTTGCAAAAACATGTTAAACACCCTTGTATCTTGAGGTTCCTAGTTGGAGACAAGTATGTGGAGGTTGAAGTCAACTTTTGAGGTCAAAGGATGGGACATACTGTAATATTATTCAATCAGTTGTGGGCCACTTTTTTGATGTTTGGATACAATGCTATTCCCATTTTGATGTCACTATAATTTGTTTGAGTGCAGAGAATCGAATAGTATGCCATATAGTATAATATAATACTAAAACGCCCTTTCCCATGTCATAAAACACACCATAACTAAAAAGTAGACATTCCCCAAGTCGGATTATTCTGTAGAAATTCAGAGGATATTCCAGCAATCAGAAATCTGAATGAAACGTCCTGAGAGGGTTGATCATTTCGTAGAAAATCTAGGTGATGTTCATCCAGCAAAGGAAAAGAAGGAAGTAGGATGGTATCTCACACCTTCGTTCACAAGAAAGATCACAAAAGTGAGGATGTTTTTATTTTGGCTATGGACCCGAATTTTCAATATCAATTTTGGTTACAATTATCTATACTAGAAAGTTTAAGTTTTGCTATGCACACTAACATTCAATCTAATTGCACACAATCAGTCACTTTTATTAGATCAACAAGTCTTTAAGTTATTATTACTATAATAAGTAGTTTGTGGGGGGGTCGAAATGGACAAAGAAACTTTACATTGTTTTGTATATAACTTAAATTTCATTTTGGTATTGATACATGATCGTCATCTTTTAATTTGGGAATAAACAATTTATAATTTTCAGGATTCATCACCACAACAATCTAATGAGTGTTTCACGATCAAAAACCAAGACGGTAATGACAAACAAAACACTCTAAAGCAGATCAGAAGCCAGAACTTTTAAATCTAAGAACCCGTTCATTATAATCTTTTGAAACCATCTTATGTCTCTACTCTTCAATCAGTATGCTAATCCTACAACTACAATCTTGACTTTGCAGTGCTCTAATACTCTTTATCCATTTTGAAACATGTCAAAATAAATTTACTTAGAGCCCTCTCCTTTGGTGTAATATAATTTGAAATTTACTATGGAAGTATTTTTCTTTAGACCAATGGGCAATCTTTTACTTCCGTGTTTCCAGGAAGTGGATCTTGTCTGTCAAATACCTATCGGACTATGAATTCTAAAGTTACGTCTGAACGATTGGTCTTTGTAGATTGTCATAATAGTTCATGCAGCTAGGAGCACACCAATCACAATAAATAGTTTGAAGAGTTCTAGGAGTTCTGATAATAAACGCAGGTTGTGCAAACATAATATGTTTCCATTTCTCAACCCAAGTATTCACAGTAAGCAGGAGATTTAAAGCAACCTGCAATAGTTTCATATGAATCACAACTCAAAAAGTTAAGGTGATAGATAAAGTTTGAAATTTTTCTATATAAGAAATAGTCTGGAGTAGCAAGCTTTAGTTGTACTAGTAAAATTTTTTGATCATTTCCTTAAGGTTTATATTGGCTTGAAATATTTTTAAGAAGACATGTTGTAAGGCACAAGATTTAAGCATTTTCTAAGATTTTGGGTCATGGTCCCGTTATGACGTCGAGCAAAAGAGAAGATCAAAAGTGGATGCAGAGGATGATGTTGTGGAAATCTCAAAGAAGATTTAGCTTTAATTATTACCTTAACCTTCGTGTTCACAAGAACTATTTAAAAGTAAGAAAGAGGATCAATACATTGAGTAATTTACTTTGTTGGAATGTATATGCAAACCAATGATCTTTGGGACATGTCCCCCTCGCTCAATCACAAGAACAGTTCCTAAAACATTGTTATCAAAACAGAAAGTAAACAGATTTGAAGTAAACAATCTGTGGCACAAGATTTTACGTTGGGAACCTCCTTGTACACCAAAAGGTAGTACAATCCAACGACCTGTCACCCAATGACTTTTGTTGAAAAGATTTTCACTTATCTTCTCCGGAAAAAGTAAAAACCATTTACAAACCACACATCTAGATTATATCTCTCCTAATCTCTAACTCTAAACTAAGTAATACATACCATTACTTATCCGAGCCTAAGCATATCCAATACTGTTCACTATACTAACCTAAGTGATTAATAATAAATTTTTTTAACAGTAATACATCACCAACCAACGGTTACTACTTCTCATTATGCTATGCTCCGTATAAAGCTTCATTCAATCACACATCAATTTTGAAAAACGTTTCTTCTAACACACTTGAATGAATCCAACAAGTTAAGACAAATCGGAACTATTAAAACCAAAATACGAAAGCATTCCTTTCCTTTCCTTCGGTCTATTAGTTCCTTGATGTATATTTCTTGTTCTCTTGAGTTCTTTCCCTTTAGAGATGGCTGTCTTTTTATTATGCTTTGTGAATTTAGTATGATGCCAATCTTGAGTGAGTTTAAGGAAGAGAAAGGGAAGAGAGCGAGAATGAGAGGGGGAAGGAAAAGATTCACAAGGAAGGTTTAGAGAGAGACTAATATAAAATCAACACCACTCCTTTGGGAACCCCCATTTGGTGACCGGTATGTGCCCCCCCCGCCCATTGGCTAAGAGCATGTGTTCAGAAAAGGGGTGCAACCGACCAAAGGTCAGAGGTGACAAAAAAGCCTTTCTGACAGCTGTCTTGGTCGTCTTTCTTCCACATACCCAGTCTGAGTACCAGTACCTTGCCAAATACTTTCTTAGTAATTTCATAAGAAGAAGTGCTAGATCTCTCTCCTTTTGAATGAATTAATTAATTTGTTTTTGTCATGTTGACTAAGTCAACAATAAAGAGTTATTGACCGTTGGACGAACAACTTTGTCCATTCTAATTGGTGTAGAACGCTGATGCCTCACCAACCTCTAACACGACAACTTTACACTTGTACGCTATTATAAATCTGGAAGTGAGAACTCAGCCAGCGATCAGGTTCCTTCATTTGTGATACATTGAAACAAAAAGTCTCGTGAGCTCTTTCTATAGGTGCGGTACACTGCATTTCTCCCCTACCACCTGACATGACAACTTGACAGTTGTACCCACTTGAATTTGGATGAGAGCACTCTGCAAGGGACCAAGTCCCTGCATTAGTGAGGATCATCAAAACACCTGAATGTAAGATACTTACATGACAAATTAGTTGTAATACATTGATATTGGTTTTTTTATTTTGAAGAGAGCGGAGGAAGTTGTGGGATGCACAAGCAACAATCAGAGACTTTTTATAATAATAACAAGACAATAATGGATAAATAGAGCACTATAGCATATTAAAGAACTAAAACTTTTAAATCTAAGAATCCATTCATTATATCTTTTATGAAACCGTCGTATCTATCCATACCATACATTTTGGTACGTTACATGTTATAAACTCTGTAGAATTTCCAAAATCTTTACTTAGTTCATGTGGGTGCATGTTGTAATACTCATTTAATGTGTCATCTTTTATGACAGAAAATATAATTCAGAATTCCGCTCAGAGGACGTTATTTCTTGTGGACCGTATGAAATTTAATCAGTTGTATTTCCAGGCAAGTGGATCTTGGTCTTTCAAATGCACTATCAGGACATGAAATGCTTAAGTTATTCTGGTGGAAGGCATTCGTCCTAGAAAATAATTTGAAAGAGGGTGATTTTTGTTTTGATGAACGTGAAGTGAATTAAGGGCGCTCAGCTCTGTGTAGCATCATAATCTTCATGCAGCTGGGAGCATTCTAATGCACGATATAGTCGAATAAATGGCCAGGATCCACTGCTAGTAAAAGGAAGGTTAGCGAAAGTTGATAATTGTTCCATGTTCTCAACCCAACGTAGTCCTAACCAGAACTTAAGACACCAGACAACGATTAATATGGCTCACTACAAAATTTAAGGTGAAAAGATTAAATTTCTATATAAAATATTCTCGAGTATACAACATTTATTGACATATTAATTTCTGATAATTTTCTAAAGATATTGGATGAACTTTTTAAAGGAGGGGAACAATGGTGAAGGCACTGAGATGGAGCATTCTGCTTAAGATTTTAGGACATTATTGGTAGGGATATGGCAACCAAAAAGAAAGAAATCACAAAAAATACAACAAAAATATGATATTTAGCTATAAAAAAATAGTTACGACCACCCAAAATTGTCACTAATTATTCGCTTTTAAGTGATTAAAATTTATTTTCATGCTTAAATATATGGGAGGACACCATACTTTTAGTAACAAAAACATAAAAATTTGTAGCAAATCTTGTCCACTAACGTTTTCACCAAAAAAGAAGTGGCGTTTCATTTGTTAAGTAGTTGTTAGTTACGATTTTAAAGTTCTCGGTGCCACATATGTCGTCACTAATAGGGTATGTATTCATTAATAAACTAAGACATTCAATTCGTCAATTATTTATTTTTCGTGATAACTTACTTTTCGTTGCTTAAATATTGAGACAGATACTTTTAGTGACGTTGATCATAAAAAACTTGTTGTAGCAAAGTTTTGTCACTAGAGTTTTATCAAAAAAGTTGGATTAGCGTCATTTGCGTGTAGTAGTGTTACTCTCGAACTAAAGGTAATGGTGACACGTTATTTCGTCAACTAATAATGTATCGAATTAGATGACAAAATATATTTTTTACTTATACTTTTTTTGGACACAAAAAAAATTATCTAAACAAAATATGGTTGTTACAGTAGCGACCCAATTTAGAGTCGGAGTTAAATATTATAAATTTTAGTTATGAAAAATTTAGATCTAATTAAAAAAATTTTATTCTTCACTAATATATAAATAATTTTGTGGAAAAATATTGTATTGCTCTATGAATATATGATTTCGTGACAACAATAAAACGGCACAAAAAATATTGTAAGGTGTTAAAATAGAACGATTAAATTTTTGAATGTAGGAAATCAAATTCAAACTATTTGTTGCAAAAATTTCATCAAGCTAAACATTCAAGTCTTTTGTTTTTTTCTTTTGCTTACAATTGTTCATAATTATACGGAACACTTACAAAAAAGAATAATAACATGGGCTTCATAAGAAGAAATAGACTGAGTCTATTCGTTAGTGGGGAAGTGAAAATATAAACAAACGAATTCGGTTCGATTTTGTTAAAAATGAAAAAAGTTCACTACTTCAATTTTATTAATTACGCGTATAAATGATTTGATTGTAAATTACAATCCAGTAATAATATCTGTGCGTGGGCACGGTTCTACAAATGGATCACTACTATTTGTCATTTTTAACACTTATTTTTTATTTGAACATTTAACTATAAGGCACGATTATAAAAATATTAATTTCTCAAGTCAGTGTTCTAAGATTTTGTGTGTGCATTGATTGTGATTGTTAAAACTAATAGACTTAGTGATCTATTTGTTTTAATCTTAAAAAAATGTACATTATTTAATAGTAAATTCCACAACGTACGTAGAGTGAACTATCAGGGAGCTAACATCTACCTTACAACTTAGACTTTACAAAGGCTTGATAAATTTCATGGAATTTCTATTAGCTTTTTCCCATTTCAAAGTGTAGATTGAACATAAACTAAAAAAAGGGGAAAGCACACTAAAAAGAACTGAACTAACATGGATTCAAAAATAGATTATGATGAAAAGTACTAGAGTTATGGGCATCGATGTTCAATTCAACCGAATTATCATTTTAATAAATTAAAAAAAGTTTATTTAATTTTAAATAACTTTATAATTGTAAGAATTAAATTTTACAAAAAAAAATAAAATAAATAAAATGACAAATTGTATGAATATATCTAAAGATATTTAAAAAATACATAGTTTAGTTAAAATATAATCTACATTGAATGAATTGACTGTGATAAATACATGCATTTGTGAAGAGTTATAAATAATATATTAATATTGGCTTCGATAAAAGTTAAGTTGAAAGGAAGTGAAAGAGTACAAAATAAAACAAAATGAAAGAACAAGGAGAGAGTGTATAAATGGCCACACACTCTTTCCCTTCCAACATAAGGATGTAGTCGATTCGCACAGACAAACCTAATATGCGAGCCCTGACACGGCGTTTGAAAAAAATGAGATAGGAGAGATTATATATCACACAGAAAAAATAAATCATTTAATAATGATAAATTTTATTCCTAATACATTTAAGAACAAAGTAGTAATTGTTTGGATATAAAATATAGTTCATAGTGACTAAAATTCGATTTTTGTTCAAACTATGAATTCACATACTTAGAGAACAAATGGTTCGTCACTAATAAATAAAATTACTAAGCACGATTAGAATTTGTCGATAGGTAATAACCTTTTCGTGACAAATCATACTATTAACTACAAAAAAAAAAATACCTTATTTAAACAATTAAAATTTTCACAATGTCTTGAGATTTGAGGGAGGATTTTTTATTTTTGTAGTCATATAATACTTTTTAGCGGACGAAATACTTAATTGTGTTTGTATACTTTTAGATACACACTTACTGGACGATTGACTGACAAATTATTTTTTGTCAACAAGATTTTTAGTAACAAAGTATATTATAAAATGAAGAAATAATTTGTCCCGAGGACAAATCAAATTTTGTTTTAGTGAAAGGGACAGTGGATGATTGTTTCGATTGACGTTCACCAGACGAAATATCAAGGTGGAAAATTCAAGAGAATGTGAGCTCACCGTCTTTCTCAAGAAATCTCAAAAGATGTTTATCGGCTTACTCACTAAAAAACACGCGCGTATAGCCACGCATGAAACCGTGACTAAATGGGACTCAAATCGTGGCTAAACTGCACTTTGCCACGGTCGGTTTAGCACGGTCCCAGCGTGCCCCACTAACGGCGTCGCGAAACAAGGTTAGGCCACGGTTTTGGCATATGTGGTAACATTTATAAAACCACGGTTTGAATTAATTATAGCCACAGTCATTGCCATGGTTAAACAAAGCATAGTCAATATGGGAATTATTTTACATAGCCACGTTGAAAACCGTGGGCAAACGTAATATTTTTTTTTTAAAAAAAACACAATTGGGTTTCCTAGCATTATGCGGTTACCAAAACATTAATTAAAATAGCGTTACACTATAATCATCATATACAAATTATGTGGATCAAGATGAAATGGACTTATTGCAGAATTAAAGATACTTTGGCATCCAATTATTTAGCCACCATGGCATATAAACATCTCCAAGGTCTTTTCTTTCATTCCCCTAAGAAACAAAGTTTCCTGATGTGTCAGCAGAAACCATGTGCAAACAACTTCGCCTCCTCACAGATAAAGGCCACCCCCAACAAGAAACACAAAATTAGATTTCCGAATTTATGCAACGACTAGATTTATAAAAAACCAATTTTCAAAGGGTAGTTTTGAATCCAAATGAACTTCTATTGCGCACAATAAAGATGGCCTTCATGTAATATCCACAAGGTAACATGGGATTTATATCTGTGAGGCACCTACCTGGTGAAAATTCAACAGCAAGAGAATGTTATACACTTTACACATTTGAAATAAACGCACGGCTTCGTAATCGTAGCTACTATGTACACCAAAACAATGTCGAACTAACATTGAAATTTCAACAAGAACTTCAACCAAATCAGCAGAGAAATGGGATGAAATGAACAACTGTTTTTACATGTCCAGAAGACATACGAATATATACAGTAGAAAGAAAAATAACACAAATCCACAAAGGAGGACGAGTAGGCATACACAATTTAAGTTGCTGATATAAGCAACACTTCAGCAAATGACAATCATTTCCCCCATTTCGATTCAAATCACACATAACAAGGAAAAATATTATAAGTATATTGAGGGAAGAGGGTCTTAGTGGGTCATTTTTCTGGTTCATCTAGTTATGGAGATAGATACAATAAAAAACCAATTTCAAAGTGCAAACCAATTTAAAATAATATCAAATTTACAGAAAATAAAGGTAGATGGTACAAAAAAAAACAGAACTATATAATACCTTGATACAAAAAGGCAGATTGGAAGTTGTGACCCCCCCCCCAAATCAAGCCAAACAAATAGAAACCTACAAGACACGCTTCTTAGTGGGATGCCTAAGTAAAACCAGGAATGTACATCACTATGTAGTGTCCCAAATCTGGAGCAATCAATAAAATCACAGTAAACAATCTCCAAAATCAAAACATATCAGAAGTACACGATGAGGCTTTGTCTTTAAAAGTTGACAAAAACATTTTTATAATGGAGTGTAATTAAGGGTCGAATTTTTAAAAAAGGGGGGGGGGGGGGAAAAAACAGTCTATGAATTTAATGACATTTACACATTTGAATAACGCACGGCATAATTTGTAATGCTACTATGTACGACCAAAAATATGTCGAACTAACATTGAAATTTCAACAAAGAATCAACAAATCAGCGGAGAAATTGATGAACACTGTTAATAATTTCCAGAAGACATATCAAATATTACATTGAGAATAAACTATACACAATCAACCAAGGAGACGGAGTAGGATACAACTATTAAAGTTTGCGATATCAGCAAACACTTCAGCCAAAAATTGACGATCATTTTCCTTCATTTCGATCAAATCAACACATAACAAGGAAAATATAGACGTAATATTAAGGAAGAGGGTCTAGTGTATCATTTCTGGTTTCATCTAGTTAATGGAGATTACAATTTTAAAAACCATTTCAAAGTTGAACCAATAAAATAATTCAGAATTTAAAGAAAATAAAGTAGATCGGTGTAAAAAACATAAAAAAAAACAGAACTATATAAACGGTGATGCCAAAAAGGCGGAGATTGGAGTTTGTGATGTGACCCGAAACAAGCAAAAATAGAACCCACCATGAGGACGTTTAGTGGATGCTAAAAACCAGTCATGTAATCACTATGTAGGTAGTATCCAATCTGGAGAATCAAATAAAAATCACAGTAACAATCCAAAAAATAAAACAAACCATTATCAGAGTACACAAGAGCTTTTGATCTTTAAAATGTGACAACATTTTTAGAATGGAGTGTAATTAAGGGTTAGAATAGAAGTCTATGAATTAATACATACTAAAACACAAAGAAATAACATTCTTCTTATAGGCGAACTAAAATGGAAAGTAAGCCACATAAAAATTGATGGTAATTGGAATAATGGACACAAACTCATTGCCTAAAATGGTAGTATAGGAAGTTCCTTGGGTCAATTGTGTTTGTTTCAAAATTAAGTAAGTGTTTGAATTAACTATAAGAAGTTAGTTTTCAAATACCAGGAAGCGCTCAAGCGATCAATATTTAAGAAACAACGAATCATTGATAGCTCCGATAAAATCTAAGTAGATAGTAGAATTCACTTCCAAAACAACAAACTCCTCACTAAACACAAACACAACCAATGGCAATCCCACCCGACTCATGTCCACTCTAAAAAAATCCCATGGCAGGCTCAAACATATTTTTCTCATAATCTTATACTTTGAAACTGGATTTGATTTTATGTATGACTTTCTTGAGCCTATGGTTTCCTATTATGGATGCTTCATGATATACACTGTGTTTTGTTTTCCTCACCCTTGTGCACTTCACAGGTTCATAATCTTTCAAAAATATGTTAAAAGAAACTTGTTTCTAGATACAATTTCATCCTTTACAAACTGAGTACAAGAGGAAATAGGAGATGTTGTTGAACCCAACCAAAAGGACGCAAAAAAGCTAACGACAGAATGTAGATTCACATAGAAGCGTCCAATGGATGCACTTATGGCTCATCTAAAAATCAACATTGATTAAGTCAATAGACAATTAAAATGACAAGACACTGATTCTCTCCCTATAAAAAACCAATAAGAGCTATGTGATCTTATACACTTTTGGTCAAACATTCACATCTGCTTATTTACAGTAAAGGAATTTTGAATTCAAAAGAGTAGTTTGTTGATTTAATCACTAATACTAATAAAAATAGAAATTACTAAGAAAAAAGTTGATGATTCATTGAGTTATAAACAAACATTTGCTTAAGACAAACACAAGGTTAGTGACATGTCCTAAGACTATGCACCCTTTTCATATGTTCATTTGAAAGTACAAATAAACCTCAGGCACAAAGACATAATTGAGTTACTGGACAAGATTTCATTGGCAGGGAGATAGATATCAGAGATAGAAAACCCCAAATGGGACGTTCATCGATAATGAAGATAAGATTTTCTCATAGAGCTCCACATCAACTCCATTGACACCAGGTATAATGCTCTTCACTCTAATAAAGTTAAGCAAACGCGATTAGCAAAAACCGGTGAAAAAATATATCACATAACATTACATTGAGCCAGTTCCTAATTAGGTCCCAATACGGAAAAGTAAAAAAGAAACGTAAATAATAGTAACGCAGTGTATGGTCAGTTCAATTCAAAGATTACTAAGGAATCAAAAGTTTTCAAATAGACAAGACCTAGTGATTGCAAATCCTATTCACAAACGCACTTAGAACCCAAAAAAGCCACCATGGTTAGGATAAGGGAAAGTTTTCCATTCTAAGCAATCCAAGCCAGTTCCTCAAGATTATCAATATTTGATTAATTTCGATACATTTCATCAAACATAGGGAACCATGGTTCAGTCAAAGCAACATAATTAACCAACATGGTATTATCACACAACAACGAGGGCACATAGACAAAACAATCTATTTTTTCTCCCAGCAAAAACCTTGTACACCTGTACCAACCCACAACAAAGTTTTCTCAAGTTTTCATTTATTAAAGAATGTGATGTTGAACAAATATAAAAAAATAAGTACAGGTTTATTGCTACAAACTTTTTTAAAAAAAAATCCCAAAACCAACAAAGTTAAAAGAAATTTTACAATAAAGGAAACCCTCAAAGAAAAACATTGAATTGAAACAAAAAATTAACTTGAAAATCTTGGGTAGCGGAGATGGTTATCTGAAAGATTCTACTACTTTCGCTACTATTGACGCACTAGAATTTAGAATGTGCAAGAAGTAATCATTTGTTGATCGATCTTGAGTGGTTAGCTTCTTTCTTCTCCATTTTGTAAACATTGGTGGAAAAAGGTTAAGAAAGAGTGATGTAAGAAAAATATTTGGGGATTTCGGGCAAATGATATATTAAAAGAGAGGAGTGAAATTTGAAATTTTAAGTCCGCTTGATTTTGCCACGATATTTTAGCTTCGGTTTTACTCTAGTGAAATTTTTATTTCATTTGATGATTTTAACCCCCGGTTGTCAAACTGTTGCTATATAACTGCGGGTTAATAAAAGCCAGGTTTTGGTTACTGTAGTGTAATTATAACAGAAGATTTATTTGTTCCATAACATTTTAAATCAAAATATTGATTTAGAGTTTCGGATTTGACCAAAACCCAAAGAAAGTTGAAGGATGCATCACACAACACCAAACTAAGATGCTTTATGTTAAGAGAAGAGAAGACAGTACTGAACAAAGCGAGGACACTAACATATCAAAGAGGAAAAAAAACTTTCAATTCTTAGAATCCAAGGTTTTTTTAACTTTTTATACAGTCATTTCATATGTCGGAGAAAACCATAATCTTGTAAGCTACTTTACCGACTTTCCATTACTTCGGGTTTTTCAATCCATAGGAGCATCACTTATGCCCATTTACCATCTCATCTCTTTTGGCAGCACATATGTTCTTATTCTTGGAAATCATTGTGTTAGGTTGTGGAAGAGCCTGATATATTCTCCATGTATTCTCTGTAACCAAAATACATCTTGATCATTAATATATACCCCACCTGCCATGGAAGTTTTTCTTCATGGGGTTTAGTTACCATGAAAATATAGTTTCTCTCTTCTCTCTCAAGATCTCTCTATCGCTCCTCGAAAGTTCTGTGTTCTCATTCATCTAGTGTCGGTGTGTGGGATTTGATATCCTAACAACTGGTCTCAGAGGCTAAGGAGATTTCAACTTGATCATGAGATAGAAGTTCAAAATCTTGGAATCGAGAATTTTGATGGATGTTTTCCGATTTTAGTTCAAGAAGATGCAGATCGAAGATTATCTGTACCAGCAACGATCTTCACGAACGTTGACCGGGGTGAAGCCGAAGTCCATGACGGAGGAGAAGTGGAAGCTCAAGGATCGCCGGAGGCTCTAGGGGTGATCCGTTGCTTCTCGTTCAAGAAAAGTAAGAAAACGTGGTGTTCAACATGGGAAGGACGAAGACTACGACGATCTGTTCAAGGCACTGGTTCAAAACATATATGAAAAACCATCGGCGATAATAAAACAAAGGTCTATTTGATCACGTAGATTGTTCAATTTACAGGATGTCTGATAATGGATCTGTTTTTTTTTTTGATCGTATAATGAAGTTTCAATATGATTGTGAGGTCAACTAATTCTGTTGATATTTAATTCGAAAAGATGAACTTTAAGGGCATTGATTTTATGTATCATGCCGCGTCTTGGGATACTTTTGGTTGTGGCGTGTTAGAAGTCTCGTGGGATTTGAGAAACTTGAAGTTTGATGAAATCTGTGATGTTTGTCTTAGCGGAAAGTATTCGAAAAACGAGAAGTGGGAGTTCATCAGGCAGTGCTCTCAGCTTTGACCGAATGTGGAGAAGTCTAAGACGAAACGCCCAAAACACATGATCAATCAAAATCAAAGAATCGAGAAAAATCTCGGAACAGATCACAACGTGACTTGTTGGAACTGTGGAGAGAAAACAAGGGCACTTTCGGACAAGCTGTCAAAGACAAAGAGAGGAAGAAGAGAAACATTAATCAGACATCTAGAGATGACAATTGATCTATAAATTTCAGCAAGACGACATTGGGGATGCTCTTAATCCTTAGTGTCGAAAGCCCGGGTTGAATCAGGGATTTGGATTTTGGGCACTTTCCATTCGTCACCAAGCAAGGAGTGTTTCTCTAAAATTTCATCTGGAAATTTTGGAAAGAGGTTCTTGCTTGACAATAAATCCTTAGAGATCAGAGGAAAGGGGGGATGTTGCATTAATTAAAGACCCCCTCTGGAACACCAGTGAACATTGGAGGCGTCAAATATATTCCTGGGCTCAAGAAAAAATCGACTGTGTTGGTCAGTTTTGGAAGCGAGATATGAAGCAGAAGTTGGAAAGGTTGTGGAAGATTGTGAAAGGTTGCATGCTACCGGTAGTAGCTCGTCTGCACAAAATCTGGAACCGTGTACACCCTGAAGGTGTATTAACATGGTCACAGTTGCTGGAAGGGGGCTTCCGGTTATGTCTGTTGGCAACACAACCGACTTGGACAATGAGTGCTAAAGGATGAAAAGAGGCATGGGTTGAAAAAACAGAGCATGTGGCAGGGTCTGAATTCTGTTGTGATATGGGTCCTTTGTGAGAGTTGTGTTATGGGGAAAATAGAAAGAGTAAGATCACAAAGACTCCTAGAGAGCCAAAGAAAGTGCGGGTTGGAAATGGTCCATTGATATGTTGGGGAACATCTCCAGTATCATCACTTTGAGGATCAAGATTCTATGTACCTTCTTTGATGATTCTCAACAGAAAGAAGAAAGGTAGGGTTACTTCTTGAAGCATAAGTCACGTGATGTTTGGGTTCTACGTTTGCAACTTCAGGAAGTGGAAAGATGGAAGTTGGAACAGCACCAGTTTTGAAAGTCAATGTTCTAAGGTTTTGTAAGGAGGAGAGTTTGAAAAAAATCAGAGTTCAAGGCATTCTGGGGCAGCAAAGGGAATCAGGATTGATTTAGAACAGTTCCTGGTAAGGCAAGGCCCAGAATGGATTGCTAGAGGGCTGAAACAGAACACTGAATGAGCGTGTTGTGTAAGGAGTATGAGATGACATTGTGGGCTACCCAAAAACATTTTGGGCAGAGCTATGAGGCACAGCTGCATACTTGATCAATAGGGGACCAATCAGTTCCTTTAGGGTTCAAGATTACAGAGGAGCGGGTGTGGACAGGAAGAAAGAACTAAATTACTCAACTTGAGGACGTTTGATTGCACTGCTTTTGTCAATGTGGTCAGAAAAGAGGGGCGAAATCTTGATGCCAAGGCTGCTGTGAACTTTACTGAATAGGCTATGATTCTAATTTTTTGTTAAGGTTTCAGTTGACAAGAACAGAAAGGATCTAGGACATTTGTGACGTGGACATGTGATGAGTCTGTCCTTACACGACAGAGAGCAGAAGGTTCTAGAAGGATTACCAGAGCAAGTGGAGTTAAGGTTGAGTGGTGGATAAAGATAACCCCCCCCCCCCAGAGATGTTAAAGCAGATACTCAACCAACTCCTAATGGAAGAATCTGAAGTGGAGGCAAGTACACCGAGCAGGTGCCTAAGGAGATCATCCAGAACCATCAGGGCACAAGATAGGTATTTCACCTTCATTACAACTATCGATTGCTTGACTGATTGATGATGGGGAACCAAAGTCTTTTGGAGGCCCTTACAGGTTTAAGGATTAGATCAACGGGAGCAAGACATGGACTGATGAGTGAGTTTCACTTGAGAAGAAGATGACACATGGGTTGTCGATGATGAGTTACCTTGGGGGAAGGAAGAGGTTTTGCTGAACAGGTGGGTGTCAGAATCAAGACTAAACCAGAGAAGGCAAAAAAGAAGCGTTCAAGGGCTCGTTAGTGGTTTTAAAGTTTTTTTTTAAATTAAAAGGATATCACAAGGCAAGGTATTGATTATGCGTGAAATATTTTCTCCTGTGTGAAGTTAACATCCTATTCGATTTGGTGAGTATTGTTGCATCGAGGAAGTTGAATCCAGAGCCAATGGATATCTTAAAATAGTGGTTTTTACATGGAGATCTGGAAAAGAGATTAATATATGCAGCAATAGGAAGGATTTTTGGTTCAAGCAATGAACACATGGGTGGGCAATTGTTGGACTAAAGCAAGCACCAAGGCAGTGGTACAAACAGTTGAATCCTTCAATGAAAAGAGCAGATTTGTTGGCAAGCTAAAAAAGATCCTTTGTTGTACTTCAAGAAATAAATAATCGTATGTCTTTCTCTGTACTTGGGATGATTGTTTGATTGCAGGGATCTACGAGGACGATTAACAATCTGAAGACAAGTTGCTGGCAACGTTTTGTATGAAAAGATTTGGGTCCAGCGAGTAGATTTGGGGATTTTTTGAGGATTTCTCGGGGGTAGATCTTCAGTACTTTAAAATCTATCTTAGCAGTTATACATTGAGAGGTGTTGAGGAAGATTCGGGGTTGAATGATGCTAAAACCAAGAACTTTCATGGTAAAATCACTTAAAATTGTCAAAGGAGCAGTCACCCAAAGGAAAGCTATAGGAAGCTCGTGAGCATATGTCACTTGTTCATATGCTTCAACATTTGGGATGCTGATATTTGTGGGGATGTGGACTCAAAAAAAAAAGAAGAGTTAACTAGGGTACTTTAACCATAGGGGGAACACGCAGTTAGTTGGATGTTCCAGGTTCAGAAGTGTTGTTTTTCTCTTTATCTACTGAAGTGAGATATGTGGCAGGCAAGAGCTGAAGCTGGGGAAAAAGAGGATGGTATGGCTGGCAGGGACCGATTTATCTGAAGGACCGGGCAAAGAACCAGAGTGAGGAAGATTCTTTTACTAGATAGCCAGAGTGGTCATTACAGTTGGTGAAAAATCTAGGGTCTATCATTAGAAGAACAAAGCACATCAGAAGGCTGTACCATTTCACTCACAGGCAGTGGAGGATGGTAACATCTGCTGCAGAAGATAGAGGGTGCAAAACCCCTGGCAGATATGTATGACGAAATGATGTTGATGGTGGGAACACTGGGGGTTATAAAAACCTCGGTTGGTCTTCTGTATTTATTGCTACGGAGCTGATGGGTGCGGTGCGTAAAGATGTTGAGGATTGAAGAGATTTTTTTTTTAGAATGTATTTTTTTGAGATGAATCAGTCTGTAAGTGAGCGAGGAATTGTTAGGTTGTGGAGCCTGATTAATATGTGATGTATTGTCACATATTTAATGTTCACGCGGTTCAGAAGAAATTACTTTGAATTACTACTATATACCCCACAGCCGTGGAAGTTTATCCACGAATGAAGTTTCTCTCTTCTCTCTCTAGCTCTCTCCTATCTCTCTCTCTCTCTCTCTCTCAAAAGTTCTTGTTTGTATTCTTCAGTTATCAAGTTGTGTTGTGTGGTGGATTTGATAATAACAGTATTTTCCGAGACCAAATGTTTGCGATTTTTTTTAATTTAATGCTTAAGTTCTTGGCAGGGGATCTTGGTGCGTTCCAAATATGACGGGGGTATAGAAGGGAAATTATCTTTACTTGGAGTTCGTTTGTGTTGGAACAGTAAGTTAGAACATTTGGAGCTTCTTTGTAGTTGAACGGATTGAAGGGCAATAACCCTTTTAGATGTCACTATATTTTGTGCAGCCGAGAGGAAATCCATCGCATTATAAAATAGATGGAGCGTGTTTCTGATTTAAAGATAAGATTAACATAAAACATAGAGTCTAACTAGTTATGTTTGTTTCAAGTACAATCAAGAGAAAATGTGTTGAGTTTAAAGGTTGGCAAATGAAAATCAAAAGTTGCAACTTTTTATGAAGAGTGTGATGACTTTTTATGAGAGGTTGCGACTTTTATTGAAAGTTTGTGAAATTTTACGATAAGTGTTGGGATTTATGAAAGGTTTGTGATTCTTTTCCTTAAGATTGTGACTTTTTAAAGGGTTTGTGGACCTTTCCGGTAAGGCACCCAATAAGAACTTTTCACACTACCTCTGTTTTCTATAAATTGAGGGACTTCCTCTCCCATTTTAAGAACCAATTTTGGACTTATTCGATTAGTTACTACTACTTAAATCTAGTACTTCCTAAGGGTAATTACTGTTGTTGAGGCCTTGCTGACAGGCGTTTTGGGTTATCAAATACACTTGTGATGAGATCATTCCTATCATGTGGAGGAATATTCAAAATGTACTCGCATTACTAGAGTGAGAATTAAATTTCCTTGAAGGAAAATTTGTGCATGTAGGTGGCTGATCTATCTTTTTGTTTGTTCAAGATTTTGGCGATGTGTTACAGATTTTAGATTGTGAATTAATTTTGTTTTTTTTTTTCTTTTCTGCTTTTGCCGGTCATTTAACTTTGGTTAACTTGGTGTTTCTGCAAAGTTGTGAAATTAGTAAGATTCTGTAAACAACCAAAATGACAAAATTTCTGTTAGAACATATTTGCTATTTCTAATGTATTTAATGATTCTAGGTTCTCTCCAGTTTTAATTTTCGAGTAGTTGTTAAAATTTTCTTTCATTTTGCGTGTTTCCAAGTTCTTCAATTTTTTGTTCTATGTATCTTAGGAGTTACAAGATGAATAACCACACAATGGAGGTAAAATGCCTCTGTGGAATAATAAACACGATGTTCAGTAATAATTGGAAGGAGTTTGTGTTAGGACAACAACGTAAAAAGTTGGCGATGTTTGTGTCGTTATTGGGCTGGTAGACCCAACTTCTGTTTAAATCAACAATTTCCTTATCATAATGTTATTAAGATATTCATGATCACTTGCTTCGTTTCCTTACTTTAAACTCCTATCTATATTTTGTTTAGCTACTAGTATTAGTTTGTTCCTTGTGTTTTAGATAGTAGATTGGATCTCTATTGCCTCTCTTCTTATTGTAGTTGATGAACTAGCCTGATTACTGGGCAGACTAAAGGACGCATTTAATCTGAAAAGATTGAAAGATATCATTCAAATAGTTATATCTATGCCGGTTGATTTAGTTTACTAAACTAAAATAAAGGAAGGATTGTATTGCTATATTAGTGGATGATAATTTCCATTTTATTTAATGTTTAATTTGATTGTTTGACCTTTGATCACTCTCATTGGCATTTTGAAACTTAATATGATAATTTTAACGGCTTATCTGGAAAAATTGCCAGCAAAAAATTAATTGAGCGGATAAGTGTAAACAAAAAAAATACTTATGTTTTCTTAGCCTCTTTGGTTTGGGACAAAACTAGGCAAAAGTAAAAACCTACTCACAATAGACAAAAGGAGTGTAGCGTATGTATGTGATTAAAAAATGCTCAAAACTACTACCATATACCTTTTAATAACCTCAATACTATGAATTAAAACTTCTATACATACAGATATATATAATTATTATATATACATATATATATCTATATATATATATATATATATATATATATATTTATAGATATATGTATTGTAGGTATGTATGTATGTATGTATGTTTGTATGTATGTATGTATGTGATGTATGCATTTGAGTTATCAGTAATTCATTTTTTTGAATTAGATAAAAGGTATATGTAGGTATGAGCAATTTTTTAAATCAAAACAATTCTATCAATTATATAAAAAATATGAAGTGAATAAACAAAACTTAAGAATATTAAATGATATATAAAAATTAATCCCAAAATATTTGGTTTGCAACTATGTTCTTGAAGAACACTTCGTCCACACCCTTTTTCGCGCGGCGGCAAGTTTTTTCAATTAACTGACATTGTTGATTAGGAATACGGGAATCTTTTTTTTTTTCCAGATCTTAGTAGCCACTTGAATTTAGTCTATGATGTTCCCCAAGTCACACTTCTTGTTTAATACCTAATCAAAGGATATGAATCTTTGTTGGTCTGCGAATCAGATAATTCGCGTAAGGAACCATGGTTCATCAAGGGGAAGGTTATAGGATCATTCGAGTCCCGTGATTCTAGCACGATCGCTTTTATTGACTTATTTCTTACTTTAATTGTGGTTTTTTGGCATTGTCTATCGTTGTCTCTCTAAAGGCTATAGTATATATTTTAAAATTGTTTGCAGTCTTAAATCGGAGTGCATAACTACCCCATTCTTGATCTTGGACATTCAGAGACATATTTGTCTTCCTCCGAAGTTCCAATATTCCTATTGTAATCTCTTGATTTAAATTAATGAAAGTTTAATTATTAATAATTGATAAGGTCCGTCACTCATCTTCTAATTATTTAGTGTCTCAAAAAAGATATTTAATGCGATTTCGTGTAAGTGAAAACATATACATATAATTGTGCAAAGGTGTTGCGGTTCTAAGGTTAAACGAAAAAATATTTTTTCCTTATAAAGACAAATATGTACACACATAAATTAAAAAAATCAAAAAAATAAAGTAAAGTGATCTAATTTTACTTTTTTTTCTTAACTTTTATTTTTTATTCTACGTGTCTTTCTATCCTTTTTACCTTTCAGTAGTATTATTATTATGATGTTTGTTATTATGCTTTCAAGGATTCTTATTTTTCATTTAATTATTTTCAATTTCTGTTTTGAACACATAAACCTTTATGAAAAAAGTTCGTTATTTTTCCTTGCACATTTTTTTAACAATATTTTTATAAATCTTTCCTTTTATTTTTTTTTCGTTCGGTTTTTCTTAATTAGATCTTTTCTCCACGTGTTTATTTTTTACACTTTTTTTTTACTATAATATTCTTTTTCTCCCTCTTTTATTCAATTTTTTTCTTCCTTTTTTTATGTCGTTAACATAAAAAAGAACAATTTATTAACGAACATCTTGACATAATGAATTTTTAAATATTAATTCTTTTTAGCATTTCAAACTTATTGTGTCAGAATTACACATATTTCATTAAAAAAATAGAAAATAGGAAGAGACTGGAAAATGGTGCTACTTTAAATGTTTGAAATAGACTATAGGTTGTTAAACATTGAAATGAAATTTGGGCTACTATGACAATTTACACTAATCGATAGATTAAATATTAAAAGATTTCAACCTAAAATGGATACAAAAAAAACTTTGAAACAAATTCATATTTAAATAGTGGTTTAACCCACATGTGAATTGAACAACTTCAATATATTGCAATCAAGTTTGTATAATCATGTATAAATGATAAAATAAGAATTAAATGTTACCTCCTGCGAAAATTTTCAACAAAAGAAAACAATCGGAATAAGGAACCCACGAACTCGAAACCACGACAGTTAAACCTCAAAAACTTCATTGTTTATGAGTGAAGAGAAGAAGTGTAATTAGGTAGATAAGATTTCTTTGGTAATATTTAAATCATAACATTTAGAGTTTGATTTTCAATATGAACATTTGATATATCAAGTGTTATAACAAAATCCTTATAAAAAAAGGTTGATTTTAAAAAAATTTAAAAAGCATTTGTATTGTTTAAAAGAAAAGCCTAAAAGAAAAAAAGCAATCTTTTTTTTTAATTGGAAAATAGACAAAGATTCTTGTGATTAAAATAAAAATCAAGAATAATAGATAAAAAACTTTAATTTAGCCCAATATTAAGGGATTCACAAAAAAAAACGGATTAGTCATTTCCTTAAGGCACACCTCAAATAAGTGCTATCAAATTTAAAGTTAATTTAATTTCTTAAAAATGCTCAAATAAAGTAAAATCAAATTAAAAATCTGATTTTTTTTTATATCACGTGTCTCTCTCTTGGTTACGGATTGAATTTCTTTGAAGTGATTATAGTTATTTTTCTGCCAAAAAAATTTGTGATTTGTCGTGAAAACAAACAAATATTTATGATATTAGACATGATGGAAGATAGGATCGCATGGTAGTATTTTTATAATTCCTAAATTGTTTTTGGTAAATATTCTTAATATTATTTCTGTTGTTGTTTCTGTAATACTTCAATAAATATAGGATGCATTATAGACGTTTCAATTTTACAAATGTGTTGGTTTTTAAATACTTTAGCGTGCAACGAAAATATTAATGCATTATTTTAACAAAAAAATTCGGCAAACTGATTATTATTGCATGTAAATTTTATTAATAGGGTTATGCAAATCTGAAGTGTGATTTGGTTATGAATTAAAATTAATGAAGGTGGGTTAATCTGATCATTGTTATATTAATCGGTATTAATAAGGTATGATATCGAAATGTTTTTGTTGTTGTGGGAATGCAACATGAAAAAAACACTGTTTGTAATGTATTGAAATTTTGTTGTATAAAGTTAATTAATGGGGTATGAAATGTGTAATAAATGGGTAATGACATTTGTATTAATTGGGTTTGAAAAGCAACTCTTGTAATAAGTATTTTCTTTCTGAAATTGTTGTATGAATTTAATTTTCTTTGTCTTAAAATTTGTGTGGTATGAATTGTATGAAATTTTGTATTGATTGAGTATGAACAGGAAAAATGGTTATGAACTGTGTAATAATTGGGTTATGAAAATGTGTAATAAATGGATATGAACGGTGTATTAATGCTTTTGAAAAAAAAGCAAGTTTGTAATGCATTTAAAATTTTTTATGAATTATTGAATGTTTATGATCTTTATATGATGAAAATTTAAAAATATTTAAGTTATAATGTTTACACTTTATTATATTTTATTGTCATTAAGAAGTAAAGATGAAAAACATGTCATTCCCTTATTGAACCTCTACCCTGCGAGAGTGACATTGGACGCTATCCAAAGTTATATTTCGAGCCTACTAAATTGATGTCACCGATCCAAAGAGATTAGTTGGAAGACCGTTAACTTGAACGCTTGGAAGGATTTTGCTGATGCTGGTGAAATTCAAAAGGTCAAAGATACTGTAAGAGGATGTCGTCAGGTTTGGACACAACGCCAGAAGACATGTTCAAATTATCCTGGACAAAAAAATTAATTATTTTAGTTTTTACTTTATGTCAAACAATTTTTATGTGTTTTGTATGTTAGAAGCATGTTTTGTTTTATGGAGTTTCATTTGGCTAAAAATCAAGCTTTAGTAATTGTGATTTATGAACTATGGCCACTAATAAATCACATTGAAACACAATTATGCCAATTTATCATTTATACAAGAATCATACATAGTTCATACGAAAATCATGATATATTAGAAAACAACTTTATTAAACATTATAATGGTTACAATGAATCTCTTGTTATTTAAACATAGTTCATACATAGCTCAATGTAGTCGTACAAAGTTCATTACTATGGATCATTAAAAAAAATGTATGTATTTGTCATACTAACCCGATTAATAAATGAAATTTTGATATCACTGTAAGTAGTAACTCAAGGATGTGGAAATAAACAGGCTTCGGCCAGATGGGTGGAGGAAATATAAGGGGGGACCTTTCTCCCTAAAGGCTATCATTATTTCTTGACCGGTTCATGTGGTCAAACCTGGCCAAGGACCAAGAATGTCTATGTCGTTTTACCTTAAGAACGAAGGCGACCAATGAGTGGCAGCTGCGAGACTCTTGCTATTGTAAATAGACATTCCTAATAAGCACTTCAGTGAAGAAATCTTCATACAAAACCCTACAAAGAGGAAACGCCATACTGACAGACCATTATATTTGTATACAACATTCATGACAGTTGAAATAATAAACGAATAAAAAATTAGATAAAGATTAATACTAGTCTATACATAGCTGTATTAAAATTTAATTCATTGAAATATTTCATTTTGAAATGACAAATTTGACTGTGAACTATGAAGGCATTGGTTTTTATGATTTATCAATTATACTAGGATCTATAAAATTATTAACTTAATTTGTTAATTTCATATGAAGATGATCATAACTAGAAAAAAAACATATGATTATTATAAGAATTGAAATGCTTTTTTAAAAACCATAATCATCAAATTGTCAAGAGTTTAAAAAAAAAACATGGTAGTCCAAAAAAAAATATTGAAGGTGAATAAAACTATTCGATTTTCTTATTTGTGGGTCTGCTGTAGGATAATTGGTAGGTGTCCGGAACATGTTTTTTGGTGTGAGAGGTCCACGTATTTGGCTAGCGGACCGTACCAGTAACTTCACTATCATTATTGTTGCCCTTCTCATTCTTGATTTTTCATAATGACACAATATTGTGGCATTACCTTGTCGTGAATGTTGCGTTCGATATCAACAACAGACATCAAAAAACAAATAGTGATGTATCAGCAAACAGAGATGTGTACATACCATAATCGATGTAAAAAAAATGAAAGAAGAAATATATAATAACTAAATAAAGTTGTAAAATATAATTAAATCAGTAAAGTATATATAAATTGCATACTTGGAACATCAACGCACATCTCAGTTCATACAACATTTATACACAAGTCATACAAATCAATACATCAATTCACATAGAATCATTTATATTCATACATACTACTACTGTTAAAAATCTACTCTGTGACTTTCAAACTACAAAAAAATACTGAAACAATACTAATACGTCAATTCATACAGAATATAGAAACGGTTGAATATCTCTTCCATAAAGGAGTTTTTGCACAAAGGATATGGGAAGAGTTTGCAGGAAAAATTGGAATCAAATACGAGAACAACTCATTGAGGAACCTAATAATAAAATGATGGAACTACACGACAAAAAACACTATGGCATCATACATCTTAAAGATCATATTTCGCATAATGCTATGAGGATTATGGAGATCCCAGTCTAGCTCTAAATTTGACACAAAAGCCTTCCATTCTTAGATCAAAGTTCCTGATCACATACAATATTCACCAACTTATCAAAGCTAAATTCAAAGGAATTCACACTAATGAAAAGTGGGAGGACATATACCTTATTTTTTGGAAAAGATTTGCTAAATACAACTCTACCATGGTCAAATAAATATATCCTCCTGCACCCCTATTAAAACTCTACACTGATGGTTCGTGCATAGAGGGGAACTATGGAGGAGGAGGGGTTCTCAGGAATAGCAAAGGCAATGTCTTGAAAGTGATTGACAAGCTAACTTTTATCACACTTTTTGAAGACTTTTACGAGGTGTTCCACTAACTTTCTTCGACATTGTATAAGAACTTAACAAAAATACTTTATGAAGATCCTAAAAAGAAAAAAATATTATTGAATCTTGTTGTGAAATAGAATTGGGATATTAAATTTTTCGGTTGTTGGGGATAACGTGCTCTCACCATTATAAGTTGTGAGGCGTGAGGTGATGAGTGGGCTGTTAGGGAAGAACTGTTATTTATCGTTTATAGGCTGTGATAGAGGTGAGTTTAGTACTTGAGTAACCTTAAATGTGTTGGCAAGTGTAAAAACTCAAACGCTAAAATTTAGTTTTTTAATTTTCAAAAGGAATAACTGTACCATCAATATATTTATTATTTATATTTTAACAAGAACTGTAAACTATTATAACTTATAATCTGTGTAATAATTTAAAGATTTTGTTTTAAAAAGGTAAACTAGTAAACTAACAATAAAAATATTAATTAGTACTTGAATTAGCTATAGTTATTTTTAATTAATATATTTTCTATTGACATGTAATAACTTGAAAAATAAGATCGTATGAATAATTATGTTTGAAAAACATGTTTATAATTCGATATATATAACCTTAAATGTGTATATGATATTATTTTTATAGAAGACAAATATAAATAAAATGTGATTGTATTTTGCTAATATATATATTTTTTTAATGTTTGTGCGTGTTTTTTTGTTTCTCCTTGTTCTGATCTTGCCTGTTCTAATGTATATTTGGTGCTTGTTTGTTACGGAAAATCAGGATGTGGGGTTGTGTGCTGTGTGGGGTGGGAAATGGGGTAATGGGTAGGTAAAAAATTAAACAAAAAACTCAACTAAATTAATATAAATAAATAAAATGGTTAAATAGCTAATAAAAAATAATAATTAAGAGCACTAATATATAATATATATATATCACATACCTATGTACTACCATACATATGTAATTTTATACATATGTTGTATTATATATATATGTATGTATATATATATAATATAACATACCTATATCTATAGGTAATATATAAGTATATCTATAATGTATATGTATTGTATATGTATATTATATATATGTATGAATTTTTTCATATTATCTTTTTGAACAATAAAATATAAAACTTACCTTAAAATAATTATATTTGTTGTTTTCCACTCTTTAACATAACCTTTTAAAGGGATAATGGCCAAGTCCTCCTACAAACCGATGTACGAAATCCTCATAGACACACCTTCTAACTATTACTATACTAAGTCCTCTTCCCCCTGAACTTATTTTCATTGTAAAATTTTTATAGCTCTTTTTTGACCACGTGGCACTATCTCGGGTCCCAACGATGGTTGCACTTTTTTTCACAACGATGCCACGTAGCTTAAAAAGGGGTATAAAATTACGTATAAAACAAGTTCAGGGGGTAATAGGACCTTTAAAAGTATATATAGATTGTGTCTCTGGCATTTCGGGCATAGGTTGAGGGTACGTATGCATTATCCCAACTTTAAAATAAGAAGAAAAACTACAAAATGTTTACTTTAATATTTATCATAATTAAGCTTTAAAACAGAACGGTATAACAGTTATGGTCGGAAAAATAGGTAATCTGCTTCTACACAACTTTAATTTTTTACCCAGAAAAAAAAAAATGCAAAATTTTATTACTGTGATGTTGATATAGTTCTATTAGTACTTGGTACTCATTTAATTTTGAAACCTAATTAAAGTAATGATTACTTAAAGAGCAAAGACCCATAGTTGTCTCTGACCTAGGACCTAGATTATATTTATATTAGAAATTTTTTATAAAAACATATTTATATATATTAAATTTAAGATATTCTTAATATACAAAATTTACTTTGGTTCGAGAATTTTTTGATTTTTTTGTAAATTAAAATAATCATCAAATTATTCGAAATTGTTATACACTTAAATAAAAGTCCACATTTTGTTGAAAATATAACAAAAATGATTAGATTCGGTTAGGTTTGGTCGATTTTTCATTTCTTTTGACACGCGTACTTATAACTATTTTCCTCCCTTTATCCCAATTTTTTTTGTTTTCCATATGTTATTTGATACCCATGATAGAGCTCGACTATTGGAAGTTTGTGCCGCATAGGGTCCATTAAAGGGAAACCGCTTCATATAAAGGATTTTGCATACGACTCGAACCTGACACATCTGATTAAAGGAGTAAAAACCTCACCCGCTACACCACATTCATTGGTTGTCCTCCATCCAAATTAAGTGTCTTCTTTTATTTTTGTTTTTTCCTAAAAAAATTTTTTTGGTGCTAAATTTTTCAGAATAAAAAATCAATTCCGAACATCCTCCATGAAATCACAAACTCAAAAGGCTTCATACAAAACATAAATGTATTTTACCATTATTGTTCTTCAATTTTGGGTGTCAATTGAGACACTTAAATGGTATAAATTTGAACAAAGACGTATGAGCCTTATGTAACAAACTATGTAGGACACTGTATCCGTAACTACTTGATCTAACTACCTGCCGACCATTTCAAAAGGACTTGGGAATTGTTCTGACATGGAGGAGGGAAAAAAGGTTGCACACAAGTTCAAGGTGATCTTGAGTGTTGGCAAGGCCGCTTGAACGTGCAAGGCTTACGTGCGGGCTAGAGTCATTGGCAAGGCAACGTTTGGCTTGACAAGGGCAAGGCTGTGGAGACTTGACATGGAAAGAACAAAGGCGGTTTCACGTGAATTGCCTGTAATAAACTAGTGCTGGAGGACAGCTAAAATATTCTAAGTGTTGGAAGCATGGCTGAAAATATTCTAAGTGTTGGAATGTAGCCTGAAATATGCTAAGTGTTAGAATTTAGTATTCGGTTTTCGTTTTATAAGAATGTAATTTGAATTAGATTCTATCTGTTAGAAATATAGCTGTTGGAAACTTAGTTTGAACCTGTGAATGAACAAGTGTACGACAGGTGCTTCGTAACTGCCGCACTGTAACTACCAAGGGCACAAAATTTTTTATAAGGATAGAAATTCGTCTAGGCTAGACGGTGTTTTTCAAGCCTTAAGATAAATTTGTGAGAGGCCTTCCTTTGTATTCATTATCAGATTAATAAAGGTTGGGACAGTTCCCCTGTAAAGTCTGTTTGTTGTTTAAACTTTGCTGGGCTACAGTATTCTCTATACTTAGTTTCAATTCGTGGGTGTAAAAATAGTCTGAGTGTTACCGACGTTTGGTAAGCCTTCCTAGAGTGGTGTTTTGGTAACAAATACATCGACCTCTTTCAATTTGGTATCAGGCAACGGTTCACGATTGTCGAAGAAGGCAACTTGGGAACTGACACGGAAAAAAATTTAAGCATTCGTTGGTTTACAGATGAATATGTGTTTGGGAGACTCTACGTTTGTGGATTTGTTTACACAATTCCATTGATTTGGAGCCGTGACGCTGATAATGTTTTCAGCGGGTAGATTGGTGGATCTCGACATGAATTGTTGATAATCATAATCACTAAATCTTGGATTTTTCTACCACACACAGGCAACAACTTAGGGACTCGCAGCAGGAAAATGAGAACCTTTGTGGCAGAAGCTCCTTGTATTGTGGTCGGGCTGTGGCTACGTTTAGCTCAAATCGTGTTGAATCAATCTAAGGTTAAAATTCCGAACCTAAGAGGGCTTTAGTTGGTGCAAGAAGTGCAAAAGAACTGGAAAATTCATTGGGACTGGAACAGTATTTTACTTTGCAAGGTGCCTGATGCCGATAGTTAAACTACAACCAGCAATGTACTGACGAGTGATGCTAAACTTTTGGTGGGAACTCGAAATTCAGATGATGTAAAGGAAATTCATGAATCATTTCTTCCTAGCAAGGCAATCTTTGCTTTGTAAGGGATAAATTTAAAAGGCTAAGGCAGACGTGTTCGTTGAGGAAAACCATTAAAAATTCAACCTCTGTGATTTGAGACATACAAAAATGTCTAAATTGATGATACCTTAACGCAACTTCATTTTGGGTATGCCAGGCTGGGGGCTTCAAACGAACTTTGGATCAAAGTTAAAGATCTGTTCGGGTGGCATTGCACTGCGGCAAATTCGTCTGATTATTTCGGCCTACTCTTCCTTTGAAAGATGTTCTCTCTACTTCAAGAAAACTATAAAAATAAATGATAAGAAGGGAATGTAATCAAGGATAGGCGAAAGGACGTTACAAATGACAAAGTAAAGACACAAATGAAGGATGGAAAGACAACCCAGATAAAGAGGTAATTCTAAGGGTGTTTGGACTTGTGTGGCCTCATTTTTGCAAGTCTTGTCCAACCGTGGAAAGTAAATGCTTTGCTTGCTGGAAATTGAATCAAAGGGAGGAAAATGAGGAATCGTGGCTGCAATGGCACCCATTGGTATGTCCTTCAAAACATTTACAGGATTAATAATATTGGAGAAACGTCTAGTACTTCAAATCCTCATGCTTCCTAATTCCTATAGAAATGATGACAGTGAAAGAACATGTGTGATGGCAATGATTGAGCCAGAGCCCTCATCTTTGTAGAATTTAGCATCCTAACAAAATTGGGGCTGAATTTGGTTTTAATCCCTTTCTACGTCCAAAACAGTCCATGCTAAGGCACATGCCTTGTGGTAATGGCTTATTGCGTGTCTGTCCCGACTGGGTAGTTGTGTGGACAACAATAATTTGATGGTGGATGCCCTTGGTGAATTTTGAGATCATACTTGGGATTTGATTTTCTAAGAAATTCCAGTTTGTTCTGTTTCCATTTCCCTCACTTAGATGGAGTGATGGTCATGAATGGAAGCAATGCGGATTTCTTAAGGAGTTCATCCCATTTGAAACATTAATAAAGTGTCAAAGAACGAATGACACGGATGGTTTTGTTGTCTGCTATGTCAATCGACAAAGGGCTGCAGAAATGTGATTACACTATACTTTGCGTCCTTGGGTTGAAGTGAAACCTGATGTAAAGATGGAGTGAGTTCCTGATTGTGTTTTGCAGAATTGCTTAACAGTAATGCTATGTTTATGGGACCGCCTGAATTCCAAAGAAATACTACGCAAGGAGGGATATTGATGTCATAAAATTGATTGCTGTCTGTACGGTTGCTCCCTCATAGGCTTCCTTATCATATGGCTTCCTAATGATTGGTTTGAATTACGCAAACAATTGAATGAGTTGTTGGATTGATTCAAGCCATTAAGCTTCCATATGTGCCCTGTTTTATTTCAAAGAAACATTATGGGAACGATGCGAATGTGTGTAGACTACATACATGGCGCTGAACAAGGCCACTATAAGAACAATTTATCCCCCCGGTTCCATTGTACAGGATTTGAACGGACTTTTGTGTAAGCATGTTGGTTCACAAAACTTTACCTTAGGGGCCCGGGTTATTGGCAGGTTAGATCAAGCAGAGGGTGATGAATCACAAAACCACACGTGTAACTACTATAATGGTTTCATATGATTTCTTGTAAATGCATTTAGGCTGAACTAATGCTCCGCAACGTTTTTCGAAACTAATGAATAATGTACTGTTTTTGACTATCTTGATGACTTTGTTGTTGTCTATCCTAGATTAATATTATCATTTATAGTCCCGAACATTGTAGGTCACATTTTAATCCACTTAAGTTTGTTTATGTCTCAGTTGAGAAAATACACCTTATGTTAATATGGAAAAGTTTTGAGTTTGTCTCAACCAGCGATAAAATTTTTGGGGAAAAAAATTCTTGTTAGTAAAACCTCAGTTCGAAGGATCCTAAGAAAGTGCAAGCCATTGATGATTGGCGCAAACCTCTATGTGAAGGATTGAGGTTGAGGTTCGTTTCTTGGCTTCGCTAACAATATAGAAAAATCATTGCAGTTTACTCAACCGGGCAGCGGCTTTGACATATTTCATGAAGAACGGATACAAGTTTTGTTTTTGGTCTGAACCGATGTGATGAAGCATTTCAATTTCAAAATGTTGAAAGAAGGCTATGAATCTGAACAATACTCAAAGTACTTACTTTACTTATTTTGAGGTTACATTTGAAGTGCACATTGAATTGCGTCAGACAAAGCAATTGGGTGGCGTATTAGTGCAAGATGATCATCTAGTGGCCTTTGAAAGTAGAAAATTAAATGATGCTGAACAGCGATCCTCAACCCATGGAAAAGAAATTGTTGCGGTGGTACACCTCTTTGCATGGGGAGGTTTGGAGATTATCTCATTGGTACTGTCGATTTGTAGTAGAACTTGTATAAGTAGCAAAATCATTTTTCAAGACACATAAAGTGAGTCCTAAACAGCAACGGTGGCAAGAATTCCTGGCAAAGAAATTGATTTTCATGTGGGACCCCCAAACCAGGAAACACAATGCAGGTTCTGATGCGCTGAGTAGAAAAGAAGTGTTTTTTTGCAGTTTAATTCAATTTCAAAACGCGGAAACTTGATTTCTATGATAGGATCGGTTGTCCTCTGAAAAGATACTTATATGTAAATGGGTGGGGTAAAAGTGGCAAAGATGGGCACACGAGGCGTATTGGATCGAGGACGATCCTGCTCTTTTTAAAGGTTGGAGAATCGTTGTAA
This sequence comes from Solanum habrochaites, assembly GCA_027704765.1. Taxonomy (NCBI): domain Eukaryota; kingdom Viridiplantae; phylum Streptophyta; class Magnoliopsida; order Solanales; family Solanaceae; genus Solanum; species Solanum habrochaites. The sequence continues at coordinate 14,017 of JAKWJA010002462.1, read as the reverse complement.
CTAACAAATAAGGGCGGGTTGCGCAAAAGACGTATGCAGAGGCCTCATGAATTCTGCTTGGGCTGGACATCCAGGTGTTGAAAAGATGTTAGCCTTAACTGTCTCGCTCGTGTTTTTTTTTTGGCCAAAGATGGACGACGCTATAGAGTCATACGTCCAGATTTTCATGTTTGCAGTTGACAAGCTGAAACGTAAAAAGGAAGCAGGTTTTTTGCAACCTTTGCATGTACCTGAAAGGCCATGGCTATCAGTAAGCATTGATTTTCATTTCTTTCCTTCTGGATTCCCTAATGTAGATGGCAAAGCTCTATCATGGTCATAGTTTGACGGTTTTCAAAATATTCCTGTTTTTGTTGCGGCACTGAACTAGGTACATATGAAGTTGCTGCTAGATTTGTTCTTACAATAGTGGTTAAGTATTTGTGGTGTCCGCTGACATGTGAATGGATAGAGCATACAGGCTCACTGGTAGATTGTTGGACAACTTTGTTTACTATGAAGGAAAAGAGTTAAAATTTTCTACTGCAAATCAATCCACAAACATCTGGACAGACGGAATAATTAATCACTTGTTGACGAATACTTGTGCAACTATGTGACAATGCAAGCCACGGAATTGGGGTAACACCTTTTTTAGACCTGGCCAGTTCTGCTATAAAATGCTTCACAATTCGTCTCAACAGAAATGAACCCTTTTGAAATCATTTTAGGCAGACAGCCTATGCCACCACTAGATGTTGCAATTAAAATAAGGGAAAGTGTCCAGCAACATACAAGGTTTGCAAGAGACAACCTGAAAATGTTATTGGAGGCATAAAAGGGATAGCTTTTGCGCAGCTCAGCGGCACCTGAAGAAGTATGCCTGATCAACATCGTCGCTCAGTTTGAGTTCAAGTGGGTGAAAAGGGGTGTTACTTGAAACTTAACCCCACAAATCTGGAACAGATTGTAAGTAAGACCAGACATCCCGGGGTTTGATTTCCGACGGTATGATGGTCCATTCGAAGTGGTGAAACGATTGGGCGAAGTTGCTTATAAGGTTAAAGTTTCCAAAAAGGTTTAAAATTCATCCCACTTTCCATGGAGTTTTTTAAATCTTACTTTGCAGCTTCAGATGATCCCGAACAACCCGGTCAAAGAGGCTTCTCCATCGTACCTAAACAGTATGATGACGAAATTGGAAGATCCTTGATTCACCGTATTTTGGGCCACAAGTAAGAAGAATACGAAGACAAAATTCTTGTGTTCATTGAAAGGCAATAGTCAGCTGAAATGCAGGTGGTTTTGTGAGAATGCAAAAGACTTAATGGCAGGTTGATGCTCAAAATCGAGGACTATTCAAACCAAGTAATCGCTGATGGACAATCTGAGTTTCAGTGGTGCGGTTGGTCTGTTAGACTCGTAAACGAAAAAAACTACTTGATCTAACTACCTGCAGACATGTCCAAGGACTTTAGCATTGGTCTTTTGACATGGAGTGGAAAACAGTGCAACCAAGTTTCAGGTGCTTGATTGTTGGCAATGCAGCTTGAACGTGCAAGGCTTTACGTGCGGGCATATAGTCATTGGAAAGGCAGCGTGTTTTGGCTTGACCAGGCAAGAGGCTTTGAAGACTTGACAATGGCAAAGACAAAGGCAGTTTCACGTGAATTGCTGAAAATAACAGCTAAGTGTTGGAGGAAAGCTAAAATATCTATGTGTTTGAAGATTGCTGAAATATTCTAATTGTTGGAATGTAGCCTGAATATTCTAAGTGTTAGAATATTAAGTTATTTCGTGTGATAAGAATGTAATTTGACTTAGATTCTTTCTGTTGAAAATAGCTGTTTGGAAACTGTAGTTTGAAACCTGTGATTACAAGTGTCGGACCGGTGTCATTTGTATTCTGCCACATGAACGTCAGTGCCAGAAAATTTTTATTAATGCTGGACATTCTCTAAAAGTCTTAGAAAGAGTGTTTTCAAGCCTTAGACAAATTCTTGAGCCTTCATTTGTAATTAATTATAGATTAAATAAGTTGGACACCCAAGTTCCTCGTAAAGCGGTTTGTTGTTTTAACTTTGCTGCTAAGTATTTCTTACACTTAGTCAAATTCGTGGGTGTAAATAGGCTAAGTTTTACATATGTTTGTAAGACTTTCCTAGAGTGTGTTCCGGTAAAATAAATCGACCCTCTTTCAGCACCATATATTATACAAATTGTCTTGTTGAATGTTGTGATGTATAGTCCCTATGAGTCCTACAGGGTGTAGTCATATATTTGCCTTTTAAATTTTTTGTTTTAATAGTAACACAAGTAGTTTCCAATATTATTTTAGATTATACGTTTTTTAAAAGTTCTTTTTTAATTTAAAATGTTATGTCAAGTCAAATAATGTAACAATGAATAATTTTTTTATCACCAGAGTAGAAGAATTTGGCCCGCGCCTCGCGCGGTTTTTTAAAATAAATGCTAAAACTCATTACTTTTTTCCAAAAAAATTATATCGTCCTCTACTTTATAAAACGTAATATTACCACTGTATTTTATAATGAATTATATTTAATTATGAAGATCGTTTTGAGATAATAATTGAAATGAAAACTTAACAAAATTTAACCATTTATAAACTATTACATGAGGGATCGTAATTATTAATCAACTAGGTAATTTTGTTCTGCGCTTCACGTGTTCGATGTAATAATTTGAAATTGACTTGCAAATAACTTTTTCTAATATCCATACATTAAAAATAATGAGGTAAAATAGGTTCTTAAAAAATATTAGCAATACTTCCATATGAATTATTGTTTATCGTTATATATAACTCAGAACATTCGATGAATGAATTAATTCAATACATAATAAATCATTGGGTCTTTAAATCAACATTAAAAGGAAATAAGAAGAAGATAATGTAATATGTGGTGTATATATATATATAAATGCATTCCCTAATTAAACTAAACATTTAAGTTGTTAGATTATACAATTGTAATATATGTGTCTTAGAAGAAAATTTCAAATATTAACAATGCAAAAAAGAAGTTACGCTTGAACATGAAAGCAAATTCATAACTTTTTAACTTGCATACTGACATTTCCCTCATTTTATATATATATATATATATTATAATATGTAAGGTTATATATAAGTAACTTTTTTAAGTTATAATTTAAATAGATTCAATCCTGACATTTGGAACTGAGTATAATAATTATTGTTTTTAAGAAATATATAAGTAAAGTAAATGACAAGTTTCAAAAATCATTAACTTATGATTTAAGAGAATCAATTTCCAAATTAACTGAGTCGCCACTTGATTCTTTACTGCTCAATCAGTTGAATAGGTTCGAATTCAAATGTCATTCCGAAAAGGTGTTAGGTAGGAGCCCTTGGCATGTCCGTAACTCACGGTTGACCGGCGAATTTGGCTAAAATGCACTTTGAACTCTTAAAATAAATTTTAAAATTTTTAATTAACTAAGTTAAAACAAATTCAATTTTTACTTACCATTTTTTTATTATATTTTTTCCTAAATTAAATTTATCCTAAATAGGGAACTTAAACTAAAGAGTTATTCTAAAAAGGAATAATTTTTCAACAGTTGACAGAAACTATAAATAGATAAAGATTAAGCAAAATCTATCTGTATAAGTATCTGAATATTATTAAATATTTAAAAATACAAAAAATAACTATCGGTTGACAATTAATTAAATCGGCACAAAAATGTTAGCATACAGTCATAATATTGAGGAATGAAGAGTAGTCATTTGAACTTGGCCATTTGCCCAAATTCCACGAAATTGGGCTTTCAGCCCACCTGTCTTAGACTGAAATGCCCTCAAAATGAACTTGGGCCCAAGTTGTTGGACCTGTCGAATTCTTGGGCTTTTGGCTCCTCTTTTCCTTATTTTCCATGATATACATTATGTGTATATTTGATTTATACATCATGTATACGGATGATTTTTGGACTCCTGAGCATGCCATTCCTGATGATTTTATATTTCCTACGTGTTTACCCTGCAGTAGAAACGTTTTGACCTGTATACTGTATATTCAAACTGTATATCACTGTATACATCTGATATATCGACCTGTTCTTGAAATTTTGGAGTCCTAAAAAATTAAGTTTCAGCGAACTAATGCTGATTTTGACCTGTTTTTAAAATTTGTCCTCATATTCCTGTTTTGGATCTGTATATTACTGTATATGGTGTGTATAAACTAGTTTACAGCCTTCTCAAAACTTGTAAAAATCAATTTTCAGCAACATATTTGCTGTCTTTTGACCTGTACACCGGTTTTGAGGGGTTCTAAGACACGTACATAATGGTTCAAGCTTTTGTGTCTCAAATGAATGATGCAAGAATGAAGAGAGAGTCCCAAAATGAACTCGAGAGGAGTGTCACATGCAATAAAATAATGAATTAGAACATGAACCGATAAAATGATTAAATGCATCTTGAACAAAACGGAAATAAGAGATGTCAACTATTTTAGAGATTCGAACTAGACCAAAATAAATGGCTTCAATGACAAAACCCAAGTGAACTCAGAATAAGAGCTTGCAAATCTTATACAAGTATGACTCTAAGCCATTGCACACACTGCATGCATATATTCCTAGTAATCCATCATACCCCGGGGAAATACCCACTGTTGCTCAACATTTAAAATTTAAAACAGTTGTAACGGAAACGATGTGGGCTATACACTTTGATCAGATAAACTACTAAATAACTGAGATCTTACTGTGGTAAAGTTCAATCTTTAAACAAAGGTTCGAGAATAATAGAAGGGAGGGGCTTTGCCAAATCAATCTTAAGTGAAGTGAAGTTTTAACAAATCATCAAACTAAAAAAAACTTTTCCTCTCAAATACTATCATGTTGATATTAAAGTAACAGATAGTATTAAATAAATAGTAATAATATAATTTCGTAGTTACTGTGTACGAATACTAGTCCTATGAGGATATTACTCCTTAATCCTAGTCCTATTAGGATTAGTACGTCTTCTTATATCCTCCATAAATATCTCCCATTTATTCCCTTATTATGTTTATTACTTCAATATAATCAATATCCTATCATCGTATCAAGATCCAGAAAACCTAGATCTTCTTTTCTTAGGTTTTTTTTTCTCTCTTTAAGGGCAACCGTCCGTTCCCATTGTCTCTTCTCTTGGGCTGCGGCAGCCATGCCAACCGAGGTGGAATGCGTCTCGAGTCACTTCCTTCTGGCGTTAAACCTCCTTCTCAGGCATCTTCATGCCCGGATTCCCGAAAAATTATCAGACATAAACTTACCCGGCATGACAAATCACCGTTTCTTACGATCTTACGCCTTGAGTCCCCCAATTACCTTCTCAATCGTCGATGGAAGCACAGAACCTCCGCCGGCAAGTCATCACCGCCCCAGACAAATCAGAAAAAAAAACCAATCAGCCCATTCGCCTGGAAAAGTCGTGGCTGCCAGATCCGATCCTGTTTGATTGGGGGGGGGCGGTCATCTCTCCCACGTTCAGAAACCGTTCGATCCTCACATTGCTTCAGCCCGCTGGACGGCCCTCGACAACACTCTTATGCCATCAATTTCCCCTCTCATATTTTCAATGCATGATCATCTCCACACATTCACCAAAGGCACGAAAACTATGGCAAGAGTATTTAGACGAGGTCTCCACCATTCATCACACAATACGACACCCTCGACGCCCGTGGAAAACACATCATTCCCCGAAAAGACTCGTCATGTGCTTCGTTCTGGGGAGGGCTCCCATCAGCTTACTCCTCCAGTAACAGGGCGGTTTCGCATCAGTCCAACGCCGTTGACCGTTGCACCTCTCCTAGTGGGCTAAAAAGTGAAGATCAACGTGATCTGGAGAGCAACTCTTCTCCGAGAGCCGCTGTTATGGAGCGGCCACCGGGCCCTCGACGCGCAAGCCAGAACTATCGCGGGGAGGTGGGTGGCGCCGGCAGAGGACCCGGCGGCTACGGCAGAAACCGCGGAGGCCACGGACGCACGGTCGGCAGGGGCAGTCGTCTGCCGTACGACGGTCCGCATCACGACAGCAACAACAGCCTGGACTTCTTTCTGCAGCTGTTTGCATTCATCCTTCCAGGCGGCCGGGATTGCACTTACGAGCAGGATCGTCCAACTTTCAAATTCTGTCAAACAGGACACACAACCCGCCAAAGAAAAACCCCGCTGTTCGTTGCTGGTTCTCGGTATGAGGAGAGCCGAAATAACGTGATAACCGTGCCCAATTATCATCTCAAGCCGGCCCTACTCCTCTGGATGGCTATTGGCTACTGGGGCCACATTTCATGCGTTACTTCTGATCTATCCAAGCTTAAGTCTCCAAATCCATTCCTGCTCCAATGGTAATTACTGTTGGCAACGGTGAGTCCCAATATTTATCACACAACTGCACGGACCTTAAAACCCCCAACCGCACTTTCCAACCCCATCCCCGTCCTTGTATTTTTTTGGGGCTATCATCCCTACCACCTCCAAGGTTATCGCGTCTTGACCACAGAACTCATAAAGTCTACAAATCTCGTCATGTGTCAAATTTGTCCGAAAATGAGTTTTCCTACGAGTCTCTTTCCTCCTCCATAATACCATCATTCATTGGCGTCCTTCCGCCTTTTCCAACATAACTCACAGGGTCCCTCACCACCTTCCGCCACACCTCCACCCACTCCCACCACCCCTCATCACACCCCTGTTCACGTCACCACAATACACCCGCAACCCCCACCACCCCAACTCACAACCAACCCTAACCACCCATAGCCCACAATCATCTCCCAGTCCTGATCCGTTTTTGGTCTTCCCCGCCACCCCCGATCACCCCGCACCCGTGCCCAACCCCCAAATATTCAATCCCATGTTTAACTCCGTGGCAAAGACCGGTATCTCGTCACCAAACATCTTCTGCTCCTTAAAAATGGCCTAGTCCCCCCATACTACCCAATACAAACATTGCATCCTTTCATTCTCCGATATGTGATTCCCCACCAACACCTATCTCTGTTGTACCTCACTTCTATCACATCCTCTCATCTTCAGGGTTTCGTCTGCTGGTGCTTCAGGGAGGCCGTATTCAAATATGTACTTGTTCACATTTTCCTTCAAGAAAAACTTGGATTCTGTACCTAAGCCCATGGGGCGGCACCCAGTGGGATGTAAAAATGGGGGTACAAAATTAAAACACAATGCAGATGGGAAGTATTTCCCAGTACAGGCTCGTTTGGTTGCTAAAGTTCTACAATCAGGAGTATGGCTTGATTACTCCAGACAGTCAGTCCTTGTAACAACCTGTTTACAAATCGTTTTGAGCATCATATTTTATTTCTGGAAAAACTGACGTGAGTAAACCGGGCGATGTAACTGGTAAGGTGAATGAGGGAAGGGGGCAAGGGGAGGGGTGGTGGACGAGATAACGTATGAAGAAGGGGAGGGGGAGGGGGGGGTGGAGTTGCGAAAGGTATGGAAGAGGAGTTAAGGCGATGGCGAAGAGAGACGGGAGAGGCCGGGGGGAAAGGGAACGGAGATAGCAAGGATGAGAGGAAGGGGACAGGCGAGGTGTATTAGGAGGGGGGGGGTGGAGGGGGGATGGGAGGGGGGGGAAAGGGGAAGGAGGGAGGAAATGATGGGAGTTTCTGGGCGAGGGTGGAACAATTGACGATCCCAGCGACGGACCTTCATAGCACACGACGTACCTTCGAGGGTCCTCGTTCCAACACACTTGAATTTAGAATTTGGGTTACTGAGACCGGTGGCGACTCTCTGAACGTCACGACGGGGTGGCAGGAGGACCCTCTCAGGCATGAGGGGCCTTCACAGACTCTTTAATGTATTGGAGTCTCTGAACTTTGTGACGGAAGCAGCAGACGGACCGTCGACCGGCCTACGTCCGTGGACAAAATCAGGCACGACGGGCCGTCCACAGGCTTCGGTACCACTGACTGGGTCGGATTTCTTTAAATATTTTCCGGGGCGTGTTGGACTATTCTCCGCTTCTAATTATAAAGTTTTCGTGGTTGACATATTAATAATCCAATTTCTTGAGGGTTAAAAGGCGATAACCTTAAATTATTATGGGTTCGTTTTGTCCAACTTTTATACTTAATTATATGTTACTTAGGGTAAAATAAAGAGGGTTTGCATAAAAAAATGAAAGAACCAAGAGGAGAATGGATCGAGAGAGAGAAAACGAAGAGGATAGAAAAAATTTTGGGATTTGCTTGCTTTATCAAGAAATCTTCGGTGAGGTAGTTTAGGGTTTATGGCTATTCGTATAAACGCTTAATAAGCGAATGAATATGTATGAGTAGTATTTAAACCCTTCTAATGCTTAATTGTATGCTTGTATGAATGCCTTACATAATTGTAGATAAAACAATCATGATGAATCTATGAATCCAATCCTTGAAAACCCTAATCTGTCTTGGTTTAATGAGAGTGATGATGCCTTGGTATAACAAGAAGGCTTGATAACGAAAGGTGATGAGAGTAGTGGAATGTTGTCACGAACCGCAACGTAGAACTAGGGAATCGGTGTCACGAACCGACCGTAGAATTAGTGAACGTGTGTCACGAACCGACAACGTAGAATTAGTGGAAACGGAGTGTCAAACGAACCTGACCCATAGAATTAGGGGATCGGTGGTCACGAACCGACACGTAGTATCTGGAAGGCGGAGTGGGGGGGGGGGGGGGGGGGGTGGGTCACGTACCGACACGTATAGAAATAATGCATAATGAAATCTGAAAAGATGTTAATAGACTCAATCTATGAACCTAAGTCCCAATTGGTATGGCATTAGGCTTGAGTCCTCCTGGGTGAACTTGCGTGCTTATAATGATTTATAGAACTTGTTGTTGCTACCTGTTAGTATTGTAGTTGATTTATCAATTGGTGTTCTATTTTGGTGGGCCGATGATACCTACTCTTACTTGTGTTTTGTACTGCCCCCTACTGGTATGTTCGCTTCGTGGGGGCATGTGTGGATGCAGCAAACGTGCATCTCTTCAACTCAGCCGCAACTCTAGCCAGGCTTCATCAAGCCAGATTTTAGGTGAGCTAATTGCTCTAGCTTTACTGGAATCTTCCTCGTCATGTCTTGAGCCTTGAATTCCGGCATGGACTAGCTTTTTACTTATTTTACTTCTTATCTACTCTTCGAATTAGTAATTTGAGGATCGATTTTCTTGTGGTGGATGACTTCCAAAGTTTTTGAATAAATAATATTGATTTTATAAGTTTTTAATCAATTTCATTAATGATTTTAAGTCTTCTGCATTATTTTTGTTATTTTGGTTGAAACGTTGGGGAAATTGGATGGGTTGGGTCGCTCACAGAGTAGGATAAACCCCTCAATCGCGGCCCATTTTTTGGTCGTGAACAACTGTATCAGAGCATTAGGTTCGTTGGTCTCATCACCACAAGGAACCAGGTCATAGAGATTTGAAGAACGGTAGGGGGGACGCCTCTCTTTTTCTTTGAGAGGCGTATAAGACTTGTAGGAAATTCTATTCCTCTTTCTTCGTGCTATTACTTGGATCCAATTGGTATCTAGGTGAACAAATGGTATTTGAGGGACCATCTCACATCTATGCGCAGATGGTTAGAACTAGAAAGACTACTACGGTCAACACCAGCCACCGGCAGGACAGGATTCGTCTGAGCCATCCATTGGGCTGTAGCTCGCGGAGGAGTCAGCAACAAGAGGTCGTGGTAGAGGTTCGTGGGAGGACGTCCTCGTAAGGAAGAGGACAAGCACCTACCCCATCTGGTTAATGGGCGGTGACCTCCCTCCACCGACTGAGAAATATTAAAGAGGGTGAGGAAGGGGAAACTGAGCAAGTGCAGAATGGGAACTAACCACCCCCAACCTACCCCAGAGATGATAAATCAGGTTCTGCTATATCTTAGTGGTTATCTGAATCCGGGCCAAGACACCTCCTAGTGTTTTCTGCACCAACACCTTCCGGGGCGGAGGTACAACATGCCTACTATTGCTCCCCCGCATGGATGCCTCATTGGAAATAGGACAACGTTTCCTCGTTTGACTAACAAGGGCCCTATAATGACAAATGGATCAACTGTACTTTTCAGTTTTTTGTTGTTTTGTGTGGTTTTTTTGTTGTTGGTTTTTAAAAAAAAAAAAAAAAACCAAAAAAAAAGTACTTTTGGGGGTTTAGTTTTTTTGTTTTTGATTTTTTTTTTTTATGTTTTTTTCTTTTTTTCCGGTTGGTTATTTTCTTTTGATTTTGTTTTTTTTTTTTGGTGTGGTTGATTTGATTGTTATGTTATTTGTTGTGGATTTTTTTTATGTTTTTTTAAGTTTGTGTGGTTTTTTTTGTCTTATTTGATTGGTGGGTTTTTGATTTGTTATGGGTTTTGTTGTGTGTTGTTGATATGTTGGGGGGTTTTTTTTGTTTTTATTGTGGTTTGGGGGTTTATTGTTAGTCTTAATGCGTATTTATTTTGTTGTTTTGTGTTTTTTAGGTTTGTCAATTTTTTAGGATGGGTGTTTATTGATGTATTTTTGATTTGATGTTTTTTGTTGGGGTATGGTTTGGTTTTATGTTTTGTGATTTGATTTTAGTTTGATGTAGAGAGGATTTATTTGTGTAGTGTGTTTGTGTTGGATTTGGTGATTATGTTTGTTTTTTTTTAGAGTTTTATTGTTTGGGTATCTAGAGGTGGTAGGTATGTTGGTTGTGTGTTTGGTTTGGGATGCCTTGAAATTGAAACCCTCCAGTCTTCAAGGTGCGATCTGAGATCCTATGATTTGCTGTTGACATGTCAATGATCTACTACACAGATGGTAATAGTAGAACGTGTTTGGTGTTGAGTTTTGTGATCTTATCAGTTTCAGGGAACGCACAAATGTGGTGGCGGTCACATGTAGTGTCACCAACAAAGGCACCACCATGAATTGGGCATCATCTCTACTTGTTTTAATGGTAGTATATCCCCTCCCCCTATCCCCCGAACTTTAGGGGTAGGAAAGAGATGAGTGTCTTGAGCCTAGAGCAAGGTAGGATGTCGGTTTACTGCATATAGTCTAGTTTCGTTCATTATTCCAGGTATGGCACCCCAACTTTGTTTCAGTTCCACAAGAGAGGATGTCGCCGTTTGTGAGGGGTTTAGGTCAGAAATTACGGATTTCAGCCTTACAGGTAGCGGCTACGTCAAATCCTTAAGAAGTGTAGACTTATGGTAGAGGTGGATGGAGTGAATCCAGATGATTCACCACAAACTTGCATCGACTCTAAAAGGTTTCGAAGGGAGGTGAGTTTAATGGTTCTTACTCTAGAGGACAGGTTTCAGGAGGTTACTAGTCCCGACCAATTCAGCTTCAGTACAGCTGTAGTTGGGGGGGGTCCCTCAGACCGGTCAATATTTCTCTAGTTGGAGGTTATTCCCAAAACCTCGTCATTCTCACAAGACCTATGCTAGACCCAGAGAATTTATGGATTTGGGAGACTGGACTATTAGGAGGTTTTGTCTCAAAACAAGTTATAGAAACCCCCAATAGCTATCTGTAGAGGTGGGTCATTGTAGGGCCGTTATTCTTGAGGACGAGGTGGCCGAGGTAATGGTGGTCACCAAAACGGCTGGGTACGGTCGCAAACTGGAGCCACTCTTTCAGCACAACTCTCTCTGTCATGTTCTCGCAACGGCATCACTCAGTGATAGGGGCCCATTGTTAGCTCTTTCCCTGGGCTTCTGAAGGTGACACGTGTGCCTCATAGATGTTTTCTCGTTCTCATTTCCGTACAGGAATCCTTTTTGGGTTTTGTGATTGCATGGCTTCTGTAATTAATTTGAATCACTTGCTCCACATTTTCATATTATCGTTGTCCTCGTTTGCTACTGGCTTAATTTAACATTGTGAATTGCGTGACATCCGATTCGTGTTTCTACTCCGGTGGTAGTCTTGAAGTTTGAAAAAGGTATATAGGTCTTTTCTGGTGCGTTTGTGGGAGCAATACTCCATGTAGACTTGTTCATCTTAGAAAAAAACAAACAATGGTATGAGTTCGATGTGAATTTTGGGTATGACTTGGCTTTCTTCCAATTTTGGGGCAATCTTAGATTGGTAATGCTAAAACTTGTAACGTGTTGGGCCAAGTCCTGCTGACAGATCCTTTCAGAGTATGGTAGGGTAACTCACTTCCAACTCTCCAAATCGTATCGATCGTCCTTTCTTCGTGCCTCAGAAATGGTTAGCAAGGGTGTTTTATAGCGTTTTCTTGGCACACCTCAGGATGATAACTTACCCAAGTACCCCCCTCCGATTGAGTCTGTTTCGGTAGTTCGTGAGTTTTTTAGATGTGTTTCACTGCAGACCTTCCTGGTATGCCACCGGATAGAGATATTTGACTTCTGCATCGATCTTGAACGCGGTCCTCACGCCCATTTCCCATACCTAACCCCCGTTATAGAATGGCTCCAGCAGAGTTAAGGGAGTTAAAGCCCAACTTCAATATTGTTAGGGAAAGTCTTTATTGACCGAGGCATCCCCTTGGGGTCTCTTCCTCCTGTTTTGTTTGTTAAGAAGACAAGATGGGAGTCTTCCGGATGTTTCTAGAGTACCGGCAACAAATAAAAGTAACCGGTTAAGAACAGGTATCCTTTTCCTTCCATCCTTTTTCCTCGCATTGATATTTTTCGATCAGTTCCAAGGTGCTTGTGTCTTCATCTAAATCGACGTGAGGTCTGTTATCATCAATTGAAATACTGGGCACAGATTGCCAAAGACTGCCTTTCGAAACCAGGTAATGGGCATTAATGAATCTTGGAATGTCCCTTTGGACTACGAATGCCCCTGTGCTTTCTGATCTTGATAAACGGGATTTTTTAAAAGCCATAATCTGGACTCGCTTTGTGATCGTATTATGAGGATATACTGATATACTCCAGAGTAAGGAAGGAACCATGAGGGAGCATTTGATAATTGAGATTGGGAAATCTTGAGGGAGAAAAAGGCTTTATGCCAAATTCTCCAAGTGGTGAGTTTTGGCTAGATTCAGTGTCCTTCTTGGGGCACGTGGTTTCTAAGGATGGAGTGATGGGTGGATCCTTCTCAGATCAAGTAGTGAAGAATTGGGTACGACCTACTAATGTGTCAGAAATAAGAAGCTTGTTTGGTTTAGAGCCGTTCCTAAACCGTCGATTTGTCACAAGTGGATTCTCTTCTATTGTTCCCAATTGACCAACTTGACTAAGCAGAATGTTCCATTTGTATGGTCGGGATGATGTGGGAAATCTTTCAGAAACTCAAGAACCTTAGCTGACTACGCACCTATCCTACCTTTCCAGTGGAGGGTAGAACTTCATTGTTTATATTGTGAGGCACCTATCTGTTTTGGGTGTCGGCTAATTCAGAAGAAAAATGTAATTGCTTAATGCTTCGATGCAATTAAAGGTGCATGACGTAAAATTATCCGCCCACGATTTAGAGTTTGTCTGCGGGGTGTGGTTTGCATTAAAGCAATGGGGGGAGACACTATCTATAATGGGGTTAAGTGTGAAGTCCTAGACGGATCATCGTAGCCACAGTATGTCTTTAACTCAGAAAGATTTGAATTTTGAGACGAGGAGATGGATGGAACTACTGAGGACTTACGATATACCATCTTGTATCAAACCCATGACAAAGCTAATGTTGTGGCAGACGCCTAAGTAGAAAAGCAAGGAGCATGGGTAGTTTAGCTCACATTGTCAGCCTTTGACGCCCTTGGCCTAGAGAGGTTCGACTCTGGCTAATTGACCTTATAGGTTGGAAGTAAATGAGAAGGGGGGGTTTTTGGCAGGTGTGGGAGGCAAGACTTTCCTTGACAAATTAAGGGAAGCAGTTTACTGCAGAAAACTGATTCGGAATCCGTAAGGTGTTGCGAGGAGAACTAAAGAAGCAAAATGGATGGAGGAGTCGTGTTTGAAGAATTAAGTTGGAACGGCGGTATGTGGTGCCCCCCCAGTTTATGGGGAGCATTGGATTTGGTT
>JAKWJA010002461.1:0-19046 GCA_027704765.1 Solanum habrochaites | reverse complement strand
CTCATTCTGAGTTTCATTCAGATGAGTGTGACTTACAAACCCTTTGACACATTTCTTGAAACTCCAAAAATCCACCGTCTTGTTTTCCTACAGAGTTGGCTATTGTGATTCTCAAATTTGTCGAAATCTTTTCTGCACAAGTATGGTTCCCCACTTCCTCGTCTGGTCGGTCGAACTCGTTCGTCATTCCTATTTTGCTCAATTAGCCATGACATGACATGACATTGGCAGGTTGTAACTTACGTTACGAAATGTAAACGACAAATCAGGAGAGGAGGGGGCGAGTAGTAACGATACCCAAGCAAGTAATAAACAACGTCAAACTTAAGAGGCCTTATTACATCAAAAAAATACAAACTTGTGGGTCACGGCACAGGGCATGTCGTCCTTTAAAAACACAACAACATCCAAAAAATCAAGAGAAAAATGCGAAAGAGAAAGAAATGGGGGTCAGGGCCTCCCGGGACGACCACCGATGTTAATATGGGATGATGCAAACAATTTCCTTTCTACAAGTAGTAGGGGGCATCAGGAGTTTGGCGGCTAGAAGTCCATTTCTGAGCATCTCCCCTGGTTCCGCATCACGATTCCAGCGGCTCAGCCTCTCCTCGATAACAGCGTGGAATCTCCTCGAAAAACGGTCACAGATTCCTCCCCATTGTCTTTAAGGCTCGGATGTTCGGGACTGGAAGGATTGATAGAGAGGCGGGGGAGCGGCTAGTTCAACACTGATCTCTTTCCGTGCTCAATCTTCAAATAATCATATTGTGGGATGTACCCCAAACAATACTGTGATCCTTGAGCAGATGCTGGGAATTGTGCGCGTGATCCCTTGGGTCAGTCTCCCATAATCCGAAGCTGGTTCGAATCCGCTCTGCCAGCGATTACCGTCGCTTATCATCATGTACACGGCCGACATAGGAGTCTGCGGGACCAAAACCACTCGTCTTGGGGTGGATTTACCAACTCACAGTGTTAGAAAGTCGTGAACCTTGCGGCGTCTCATCCAAAAACGGCACTGTTTTCCAGATTGCCCTCTTCACCATGGAATAACATTTCTCATTTTTTCCACACTCAGTTTTATCATTTGGTGGAGAGTGGAGGGACGGATCCAGCGGGTGGATGTAATGGCCATTTCCAACAGGAGTATAGCATGGCTGTCGATGTCCAAACCTGGGAACTTTCCTCGAACTCCGGCGAGGTGGTCCATTTGGATTGACAGGTTCACAGCTCCAAAAACAAACAACGTGTATCTAGTGCACAACGTCGAACGCTCTAACATATGACCTGTTTGCTCCAACTTCCGGAGGTTTTTCAGGTCCGAAAATCAGCTGCTTCAATTGTGGACAGGGGGCATATGTTAAAAACAAGATCAGTCGTACAAGAACACGGTTGATGAACTTTCCGCGGACAATCACGGTGATGTGTAGAGCTTGTTGTGGGCCGACCTTCGGCCGGGCAGTTCATCGTCCGCGAGAAACTGATGCGGGTGGTCCTCCGAATGACCTGGTGATATTAGAAGTACATTGTGCTGCTCGTAAAACCCGCAGGGCACATATGTGTCATCCAGGGCTTCATCAAAGACTGTCTGGGGACCACAGGGCCCACACCGAAATGTGGGCTGGAGTCTTCTCAAGTGCGTGACGATGGAGTAGTCTTTGGGCTGCACCTACTCCAGAAACTCCTCAGCTTCACGCTTCGCTGATCGGTCTCTTAGCATTGATGCTTTCTTTTGCCCTCCGAGAGAAAGCTCATCAGGAGTGTACATCTCCAGATGCTAGTATGCCTGAGGACAGACGTTGCTATACGACTTGGTCTTGGCGAGAGTCTTTTGAGGCTACCGTAAGGCATATACCTTTGCATGGGTCAGAATGACGCACGTCGTCTTTCAATGACGCTCAAAGATAGCGACAGCCTTCCAAGTCTTCATGAACAACAGGAGGGAATTCTCTTGGCTTCAGTGTCACTTTCATCAGTTCTATCATGTTTGACGTTTCCACCCCCATGATTTGGCAAAGGGTTCGTTGTGACCGTTTGGCGCGGTAGGCTGATGAAGGGGGAACCACTTTTCCTGGTCAATCAAGTCTGATCTGGGGGCTTGGATTGATACAGTCTTCTGTAGTCATGTCCAACCACTGGTGGAATGATAAGCAATCTTGATCCGGTTTGTAGAATCTGGAATTGACACACGGGCTGTGGCGCCCCCAACAGGGTGGACTGTATCCGGCCGGGCTAATCTTCGAACCAATTGAGTTCTGCGTTCAGCCAACGTGTGGTGAAGTTATGGAGGGCTTCTTCTCAACCTGGGCGAGGGGAGAATCATACCTGCTCTGTGAGGGGGCCGGGGACTTGTTGGGAATTGCGGGGGAGTGTGGCGTGGAGCTAGGATCTTGGGTTGGTAGGGATTGCTTGGTGGTTTGGCATGGGGCTTGGGTAATTTGGATGGGGCTTTGCATATGCTGGGTTTGTATTTGATATGCGTGAGACGGTGATCGATAACTTGGCTGTACATTAGCGCAGCTAGGAGCGACATTTTTGTAATGGGGAGGGAGGTACGTGATAAGATTGGGGGCTTAGTTTGGATCATTGGGAGGGAAAATTGGGGAATCGGGGGTGGATTCTTGATTATGATACAAAAGTGGATGGTAGGATGATGAGGCTTTTGATGGGGGAGGGAGCGGCCTTGGGGAAGTGGTAAGTTTCGGGGATTTTTCTTACCCCGTGTGAGATAGCATTAACCTCCTCTCTTTTTTACTACCGACGGAAGCAATGGCGACTGAGACACTGCGGCTATCTTTCCCGATTCAGGCCATCTTCGATAGTCTCACCTACTGGTGGACTATCCGGCCGAACCTGTAGGCGGCCGAGTAATAAGATGACTCGTCATAATACGGGCTCCTGCACCGTATTGAAACCTCCACAATCTCCCTTCTCTGGCATTGGAGGCTCACCCTCGCTGCCTCCTTCCTACATCGTACGCGAACTCTCGATACGCTTTCTGTGGGTTCTGGGTCATCTTCTCAAAGGAGTACCGATCAGGACTATTCGACCGTTGTGTACGCGAATCTGTAGATGAACTCCTTAGCCAGTGCGCTCCAACTGGGACATGGTCGAGTTTCGTTGGGACGTGAACCATTCCAAGGCTTTCACCGCTACAGGGCTCGGTGAACAACATCATCAGCACACGGCGTCATCTTGCCAAAATCCCACAAGTTGGCACAGTACGCTTTAGGTGGGCCATGGGTTGCCCACCCATCCGAAGGTATCAAACTTCGGGTCTATCTTGAACCCTTCAGGTAGGTTAAGTCTGGGGGGATGCATATTAGTTTGGATGGTAGCTTAACCCGGCGACGTCTGGAGTTAGGAGTAATTTGACAATTATCTCATGGCCCTATTGATGTTCCTCTTTATGTCTTACTTCGCTTCTTTCCACTTGTCCTCCACATCTCTTCTTGAGTCATAATTAATGGTCCAACTCGAGCCGTGCACCTCGATGCTCTGCCCGGGAGGGGACTTGGAAGTGTGATTCTTTGGGGAGGGGTGGTGGAGCATGGAAGGGGATTGGACGTTCTGTGCGGTTTGATAGTTTTTGGGATAATTTTGGGGATTTTGGGTATTAGTTGAAGTTGGGATGCGGTGTTGGGGATGATTGAAGGCGGTGGGGACTTTGGTTTTGACTTTTGAGGGTAGTGGTTGTTTGATTATTTTGGGATGTGGGCATTGTGGAGGATGTTGAGACGTGGTGAGGGAGTTTGATAGGAGATGAGGGTTATTGGGGGGTTTTGGGTTTTGGGTCAATCTATCCCGGAAGGGTGTGACACGGGGTTGGGCTTGTCGATGGACGGTTGGCCGTAGGTCGAGTTGGACGAGGGGAAGTATGTAGGAGGTCTCGCGGAGAAAGTTGGGGGCCGAAATCGGGCGGAAGGAAGTGCTTGCCGCCTTTGCCTCTTCTACCTAATGTCAGCTAGTTGGATTGAATTCAACTGCGCAATAAGCTCGATTCTGCTCTGCCAGGAGGTAGGAGAGCCACCAGCACGTCTGTGAGACTGTGTCATTGTGTTTCCATGTCTGTATTGTGGTTGGTCCGGGGAAGGAATCTGCGGGACCTTTTGATCTGGTAGGTAGGGGTGATCTGCCAGCTTTATACACAATCAGTCAAAGGTACCTGGAGGTGAAACAATCAAAGGCAGATTTGTTAGTGTATATTCGGCAGTATAAACGAATAATATCACACACGAGAGCAGATAAACACACAAGTTGCTTTGTTTGAGGATATCTAACCCACGAATGCGGACGGAAAGAATTTGGACAAAACAGGGAATTTGTTGTTTTTTTTTTTTGACGTGCTAAGGAGGCCTCAATCACGTTGAGCTACGGTCTTCTTGCAGCTGCTTGTTGTCCGTTGGTCGATTCGTAATCTTTCGTATCATGAAGGAGACTGAAAAATTTTAAAAGTAGGGGCGGGCCGGGGCAGGAAAGGTGCCTCCGTCTCTCCAGGGAGGCATTCAGCCCCCCCGTCGTTCGCGATTTGCGGTGCCCCCTTTTCCTCCCTCTTTCATTGTGCTTACACGGCCTTGACCCAACCACCCTTGGAATTTCGGGCCGCCCCTATTTTGCCGGTTTCTGTCTCGTGGTGCGGCATTCATTTTCTTCTCAAACAGTCGGGAATGGAGGCTGTAGACGATTTCTTCTTCTCATCCTCCCAATACTTCACGACCGGGGCCCACTGTTACCTGTATTTATCACAGCGAGGGTATTTTCCGCCCTTTGAGTGGTTGCGGGGTCGCAAATTCCTCCGCGGAGCGCCACAACCTTCTAGCCAACAACACAGCAGTCTCGATATCTTCTTCGCCTCTTTGCACCTTTTCTTCGTGTTATCTCCAAACGAAGCAAGTTCACCTTTTCTTTAGGCTTTCGGTTCCATCTCAACCTCCTTATTTTTTATTTGCGACGCCCGATCCTCATTCCAAGGTCGTGACCGCCGCTTGTAATGCGTGGTCATCAGCTTTAAGTCCTTCCTCCTTAATCTTCTGGCATTCTCGAGTGAACTCGCTTGATCTTTCTTCGCAATTCCTCCTCAGGAGCCTCTGTCGGGACGTTCTTGGCCATTTGGCCAGTCGGTGATTTTGCTTTCCTGAGACAACGGAACAGTGTGTAGGTTTTGTGGTATAGGGGAGATCTCTTTTTTTTGTTTTTGGGTGAGAAACTCTAAGACTCGAAAACTTTGGTCGGACATTTGCAATAGTGGCTTTGTATAGTTTTGGCGCAATTTTGGATAGGAGTGAGTTAATGATTATCCTCATTCATTTGCAAAGTAACAAAATTAAACAGTTTAAACAATAATGCGTTCCTAAACTGCATGTGACCTTTGTGCAAGGGTAGGGCTAACGAATTGAAGGTGTATAGAGCTTTTGGGGATTTTTAAACCCGAGTATTATCCCCCACAATTTGTATTTCATTAATAGCATCCCAAAATGTATGATAATACAAAAATAGTCCTGAAAAATACAAGTACAAAACCAAAGTAAAATAAAAACAGTCCCACGAAGGGGAGGGGGATGGGTAAAAATCAGGCCTCCTCTGATATTCGCAAGTCTGGCCTCTAGCGTATGTTGACCTCTTCCCACAATGCATATTCTATTCGCCCAGAGATGATCTTTTCCAAGCGAGCCCCCTTCTGATGACTGAACCCTCTATCTTCGATTGAAACTGTCATCCATGCTATGTATTAAGCCTGTCATGAAGGGGTTGCACTTTGCAAGTTCTTGTTTCAATCGAGCTATGACTTTGGATCTTCGGGAAAGAAAAAGGAGTGCGACGGTGGTTAGCTCTAATTCACTCTTTATCAAACTTCCGTGAAGGCGGTGAAGTCGGACTGAGTTGGCCTCCAACACCGGGCAATCATGTGGGAAGAAAGAAACGTTTGGACCCACGGCTCATTGTTACCAGCAAGACTCTTTTGTAAAACCATATTGGTACTCCTCGAACATGCTGGACGAAAACCTATTGGTACAGGCTCACCCAACACTCTCGCGATCTCACATCCTACGCATGTCTTCAGAAAATGCAAAACTCGCACATTCTGTGGTCAGTACGAATTTCCTCATAGCTGCAATTGGAGGGCCATCTTGTTTCCCTGCTAGTGCCCTCAGAAAATTCGACGGGAGCATTATGGTATAGTTCTCGTAATCCGCAAATACCAATAAGGGACTTTTTCAGTTCGAACCACCATTATTCTAGTTACACCAAAAAATTAGTTTCTATTGACCATTGACGTCTTCTTCTCTCAGCATCGAAGCCTGGATACCAAAAACTCTCTCTCCATCTGGTTTGCAACGGATTGTGATAAACCACCAGTAATTGGACTATGTAGCTCGTCGGTGTATTAAGGGATCTGGTCTTTTGGGTTATGAGTTCTGATTAAAGAGCATCACCACCACGTAGTATCAAATTTACACCCTTGAAAGAAGCGTTCTCCGTTGACACTTGTCTAAAGCCCTGTAGATGTCGGGGCCAGAATCAGGGAGCTAAAGTAATACTTTGTGATGTTTTGTAACCATCCAAAAAAATGGCATGAGGACCATGACTACGCTAGGATTAATAGTGTAATTTGAGCCTTGGGGAAAAACCATGCGGTGCCGAGCAAAAACATATTGCGGAATGAAAGGGGACGCGCCTCTTTCATTTTTCTTTGAGACGAACTCCTTCTTCATGTTTCTATAGCCCTTGCACGCGCCCAAATCGATCATATAACTTCTGAAAGGTATATCGGTCCAGGAGCTTGTCATCCACTCGGGCTTTAACCAAGACAATTCTCGTTACTTTTGGCAAATCCATGTATAGGATTTAGGAGATTGTATATGGATGTCGTTTCCTTTTGTGACATGGAGACACTTTCAAAACTGATAAGAATTTCCTATATCTCGGCGTCAACCTCCCTCTTCCGGAATAGAAAAAACCATATTCTCACTTATCCAGATGTCACATCGTTCCAATTAATGGTAGGCCACGCATTCCTCTTACAAAGATGGCAAGATGACCATGTGTTTCTGAAACAATCCCTGTATCTTGTTTTTCATTAACTTCCACCATACTGTGAGAAAAGGGTTCAGGGACAGTAAAGCATTCTGTTTTCAAGGTTTGTGTGCCGGATTCATATACACAAAATAGCGAACAAAATTAGTCAACCACCCACCCCGTAGGACAATATAATCGTTTCTAAATGCATTATAACATCCTTCAATTAACACACATAAGCATGATTGTCGTTGGGCAATTAGGCCAATAGACACACGGTGGGATCTTAATGGGCCAATGCGACTTTGGGCGTTGGGTCGTCCCTAGTTCAGATGCTTTACGTTCGGGATTTGGCACGGCTCTACGCTAGTTGACTAAGAGTTGCTTTTGAAAGGACCGGAACCAAAACGACAAGTTGGGCTGATGAACCTCCGCGAACAACCATTGGTTAGCCCTAACGACAACCAATAAAATTGACGATGATTTCGGAAATAGGGTGAGTAGAAAAAAGTCGTCGCGGTTCCGCCAAACCGTCCTTAATATACTATATGTACATATCGGGGAAAGCCAAGGAGAAATGCATTTTTTTTCGTAAAAATACTAAGTAATTTAAACAATTCAAACAACAAATTACAAGTTAGTTAAATAATTGAGTCTTAGGTTTTAAATCCTCCCTCCCCAGCGGAGTCGCCCATTTATGTTTTATCGAAAAAGGTGGTTTGAAAAGAGTTGTTTTATTTCAGGATATTTTTACTTTTAGGAAGTCGCCCACTAATTTTTTAAGAAAAATCAAGAAAAACTCGTTGCTTTAAAAGACAAGTAAACGAAAAAAATCTTTTGAAAACATTTTTTAGGGTTGGGATTCTCGATTAGCGTCTTAGGAAGGGTTTAAGGCACCTAAGACAATGTGTGCCGTTTAAACCGGTTTTCGGTACGAAACTTTATTTGACTAGTTTGGTTTTGAAAGACTTGCGAAGTTTTTATATGAACTTGTTAGAAAATCACTTAGGCGAGATTCACAGTTTTTTAAAAAAAAATCTATCTTGCCAAGTTTTTAAGTTTTAAGGTTAAATACTAATTTTCAAACTAACTTGTAGAATTTGAATTTTTGAATTTATTAGAAAATTTAGACCAAAATTACAGTTGAATTTATTACCGCTTTGAGATTCCGTTAAGGTAAACCTTCGTAAACTTAACCTCTAGAACGTCAAATTTAAACTCCACGTTTTAAAATTCATTTTTTAGTTTTTAAGGCGCTAAAGTGAAGCGTTAGGTGGGGTTTGGAGGTTTTCATTCTAAGCTAACGAATCAAAATAAAAGTAACACGAGCAAAGAGAGGATAGATGGGGAAGAGGGAGGAGAGAGAGATTTGAAGTGGGGTCAAGTTGTTTCGTGTTTGTTCGCCCTTGACCGGAAACTTGGAGACCCACCTGCTTTTGGGTTTTTAACCACATTCTTTCTTCGTACCTGTTCCTAGTCTAAACATACAAGATACAATATACGGAAAAGTAAAAATGATAAAGGGCTATGCCCAAAAATCCCAAACTTAATAACTAAATAAAAAATTGCTATACTCCTTCCTCCGAGCACCTCGATCTTCATTGGCGTTCGAATTTTCGCACGCCTGTTGCAATTCTATTTTTACACCTATTTAAAGGTAGAACATTTCTATTCATATCAGTGTATATAGATGTATTCAGCCGTTTTTCAACTTTCGAGAGTTCGAAAAACCTTTTTCAGGCAAGCGTGACTTTGCTGCCATCAACCCAGGTTTCCGAATTAGTCTCCGGTGCACATTTTGACCGGTAATTCATGGATATAAACTGTGTATCTGGCCGGTTACTACAGATTCCTCAACAACTGCAACTGTAGTCTCAGCGATACACATGCCATTATTTCGAATGCTTCATAATTTTGAAGCCAGTCTAGGACTCGAAAAAGTGTTTTTTGATCTTAGTCTCAAGGAAGAAGTGCACGAGATGTGGAATAAGTTTATTGGGGAACGCAAAAGTGATTTCACATGCAATCAAAATACAAAAAAGATAGCAAATTTAAAGCGAAAAAACTAATACTAGAAAAGGTCTTGCAAACAAGACGGAAGACAAAAAAAGATGAAACTACTAAACAAAACATTGACCAAACAGAGATATAGTAAATGATAACATGAAATCGAAATTGGGAAAAACCAAAAGACGTTTAAAACTAATTAGAACTTTATAACAAATAAAACAATAACGGGACAGGGGATGCATGTAAATAACATGTGCATCCGATCCGATCTTAAGGGATGCAGCCACCCCTGGCCCAATAAACATGGAAAAAGGCCAAACACGATATGTATTAATCGAGTCGACTCTAGCATTTTCGGAAGAGCATTCACATTACAAAGGACATCAGGAATAAGATGGAAAATAGCGAAGTAACAACGCCAAAGGGATTAGCAACAACAACATCGGTTGGCAACTAAGGACAGCTTCACACAAAAAAGAGCTATGCATTCCTTAGCGTACAGTCCAAAAAGAAGGAACCGAGAAAAAGAAAAGCTATCTAGATGAAACAACAGTATCCTTAAACTTAGAATGAAGAAAAATACCCTACAAAAACAGTACCTAGGCCTATTAAGACGAATAACAAGAAAACTTCTAATCAAAATTTACGAATTCGAATAACAAGTTCAAACACACGAGGTTATAAAAGAAACTGACGCAAATCGACAAAATTATATGTAAAGTCATTAGCCAGCGAAAACTCAATGGATTCGATCATCAACCAGGTCATCAAAAATCCCATAGAATTAGACAACTCATTCATTTCCGGCGATTTTTTTTTCCAAGAAAAAACTTTTTTCTTTATGTCAACGATTAGCATAAACAAAATCTAAACTCAACTATCCTAAAGCTAGTGGAGGAGGATGGCGAAACTTTTCATTCACCTCAGCAAGCAAGAACAATGTGACGACGACTCCGATAGAACGAACAAACTTAGACTAAACGATAAGATCTACACTAGATGATCGCAAACCCAATATACGAGCGATTTGGCCGAAGAGTAAAACATCAACAGAAGCGCAGAAGTAAAAGTAGTAGTAACAGAGGTGAGGAGAAGAATATAACCATAGAACAACAAACACAGTCGTGTGTATTTCAGCCAGCCAAGCAAGTGTATAATACCATACACAGCCAACTCAAACCGTACACTCAAATCCATAAAGAAATTTAAACTAGAAAGAGAAGGCTGAAAAGGGTACCTTCTTTGGAGCAGCGGCTGAGACGAGGAACAGAGCAGGGACGAGCTTCCACGACCGAAATGAGCTCCAAACTGTTTTGAAAACGACCCGACAAGCAAAGGGAACAGAATCGTGACTTCAGTCTCCTGAGCTACGTGACTCTCTCCCTCTCTTCTGTTCTTACGAAACCGACAGTGAAACGCACACAACAAAAGAAAATCTTTCCGGTTGAGAACACCCGACCTCTCTTCTAAAATAAAGAAAGAACCCGAAAGTTTCACAAACCCTTCCAATAATCTTTCGACTAAAAGCCAACAATGGACGAACCAACACAGTTTTCGACAAAGTTCCAACTAAAATTTTCGTCCGAAATTCCAACAAGTTCTTACTCTATGAAATTTGATAAAAAATCTGCTAACCCTTTTCGATGAAGAAAAGGGGTATTTATTAGAGAGAAGAAAAGCCCCTCTTTTCTCCTTTTTGGAATCGAAATCTGAAAATACCTTGAGTCAAATCCCACAGGCAATTGAGTAGCGGCGAGGGTGACATTGACAAATCCGACCTATTGACAGCGGAGGTATGGGTCTCTGCGCTCGTCTTGTACGCGAAGAGGAGGTGGAAGGGAGAAGAGTTGTGGGAGAAAGACGACGGTGAGGATGATCGCGGAGGAGAGAGTGAGGCAGAGCGTGGGGAGATGGGGGGGAGGGACGCGATGGGGGAGAGATCGCGTCTATTTTCGCTGGTGCGGTGTGTTGGGGGTTTCTGGAGAATCGCGCGATTTCAGGGGAATTTGTCGCGTTTCTTTCTGGGCAATTATGGTGTGTTTTTGTTTGGGGAAATGGGTGCGCTGCCTGGTGCTTGTGGGAAAGAAGAGAAGAAGAAGACCGGGTGAATGAACACGGGTCGGGAGCGGGGGGTAAGGGAAACAAAGGAGGGGCGGTGGGAAAATGGGTGGGTTAAAATAAAAAGGGTTTGGGGTTTGAGTGAAAATAACAAAGGGGAACTGCGGTTGTTGGGGGTTTGAATGGTTTGGGATGAGGAAAGGAAGTGGGCTGCTGATGTTTTAACAAGTTTAAGGAGTTGGGCTGGATGGAGGAAGGGAGTGGGTGGAGGAAGGGAAAAGCCTTAAGATACAATATACATATATTATATAAATATATGTATTATATATACATTCTTCGTATTTTCGCAAATTTGATATAAAACCAATAACTTTAAATAATTTGGAAAACTCACGGAAGCTCGAAAATTGAACTCTATACCGAAGCGGGGTCAAACATTGGGTGTCACAAGAAGAATAAAATGAAGGCTATTGATAAAGGATCAGCTTGGGGAATTATGGATTCGACAAGAAAGATTTCGAAAGATTATATATTATTTCTTATTTTTTTTTTTAAATTAATTAGCTAAAGGATTGTACGACAATGTTTTTTTTAGTTCACTTTTTGATTTCTCTTGGTTTGTATTTCTAAAAAAGTTTTAAAGGCAAAATTGCGCCGTTTTAAGCGACTTATTACTACTTAATTACGCATAAGAGTTGTAGAGTTTGTTTATAATTACCACTCACAAACTAACATTATAAATTAAATTATGGTGGCTGCCTCGAGTTTGTAGAATTAGCCATCATTAGTATATGTATAAGTTCGCCGGAAATACAAATACATATGTAAATATACAATTATCTAATTTCAAATATACAATGCAATTACCTTCTCTTCCACTCTCTGTACCTCTCGCTCGCCTATTATCATTCTCTCTTAATCTAGCTCGCTCCTTCCTCTTTCTCCCCAATCTCGCTTGCGTTCTTTATACAATGCATATGCATAATATACAATTATTAACCAATATAAATATACAGTTCACCCTCTCTCCCACTCTCTTTGCTGTCTATTGATCCTTTCTCACTCCCTATCAAGTTGGATCTCGATCGCCTCTTCTCTCTCCTCTCTCTCCCAATTGGATTGTCATATATCAAGTGCATATGTATAAATCCAATTACTAACTAAATAACATATACAATTCACCTCTCTCCCACTTTTTGCCCCCTCTCTCGCCTCTCTCCTCTCTCCCAGTCTCGCTCGCTTCTCTCCTCCATATAACATGTAGCTACTAATTGTAATCATCGCATTATAACTATAAAGAGTAATTAAGCTATTTTTTAGTGGCCTTACGTGGAAGTTCCCTTTTATATTAGCTATAACTATAGATTGTTTTTTAAAATGAAATTTGATTATATTCTGATTTCTTTGAATTTTTTTTTCCAAAGATAAGCAGCACATTAAGGTAATTTGTTGAGTGCATTAAGAATCTCCCAAACATCTCTTCAGTTCACGCCCTATATATACATAGGTCTCTCACATTGTATTCTCATATCTTGCCTAAATATTTTCCTTACATCGCGTCTTAAATGTTTCTTTTTATTTTATTTTTGTTTTGATAGAAATGTTGAAATGAATTTTTTCCTTATGAAGTAGTAAAGAGATCCTAATTATTGATAATATCTCTGGTAATTATTTAGTCAAAACAACTATAAGTTTTCGGTTTCACAAGCCAACAGAGTACATTTAGTTTTTCAAGGGTTGAATTTAACATGTTATATCACAGGTCCTAGAAGAGGTCGAGCTATATCTGGTTGAATCAATTGGTAACAATTCTTGAAATCTTTCAGTCTAACTTAGGTTTAAGTGGTAATTAATTTATTAAATTGGTGTTAAGGAGTTGTGTTGTTTTGAGTCTTTGACTTTGGATGGTTGTTCTTATTTTGGTCAACTCATAATTAAAGGTTGAACCAAGTTTAGAACTCTTTTGATTAAAGATTGTGTTGGCATATTTAGTTGTATTTAATAATCCAAAGTATTAACACATTTCATTATGATGGTGAAATAAAGAAAATCAATTTTTTTTGATTGATTTACATTATAAGATGTGATATTGATTTCTTGTACTACTAAGGGCTACAACATATTAGTGAAAATGATCACATCTTTTAATCTTATTGGATCAACAACCTTGATTTTGTTAATTCCATATGTTAATACTTGAATTATCAATAGTGATCAAAATTATGTCAATATAGCTACTATTCAAGAGTTTTAAACTTGTTCGAACCTTGTATTGTGAGTTCACCAATAGAAGAACAACTCTCCATAGTCGAAGACTTGAGAACCACACATCTTTAAACCATAATCTAATAATAAGATACGAATTGAACACTAATTATACTTAAAGATTTCAAGAATCATAAATCTGACGATAGGTACAAGTTACATCTATTCAATTTTAGATTGCGAAGAGTTTCAATGTGTATAAAATCACAATATAGGTGGTAAAACTTCTCATCTAATATTATAAGATGTAGGTAAAGATCTTCTAGTACCTTTGATACAACATGTTGAATCCAACTAGAAATAAGAAGAGTACTTTGTTGGCTTGTGAAGTTGAACCGTGTATATATTTTGCCTAAGTGATTACTTAAGACATTATTAATAATTTGAATCTCTTTTATACCTTTCAAGGAACAATTTATGTCAAAAATTTTATCAAAACAAAGATCACAAGCATATAATATGAATTTTGAAATGGTTTAGCAAAAAAAGTATAATGCTTTAATATTGGTAAAAAAAATGAATAATCATGATTTCTGAAGAAATCAATGACACTGACATTCAAGTGAATGAAGAACTATCAATAAGTTCTTCGGATAATGGGATAAAGTTGAATCGATCAAACATTATGGCGGATAATATTTTTGCTTATAACGCTGCACTTAATATTATGCAAGACAGTAAGTATTTTGAAGCTCTATCTATCGAAGAATGTCGACGGAGATGTGATTGACCAAAATGACAAGAGGCAATTCAATTAAAATTGAATTTACTTGCTAAACGTGAGGTTTTTGAAATTAGATCCAAGCCTAATATGTTTAAATCATTTGGCTATCATGAAATCTTTATACGAAAAGAAATGAGAGAATGAAATTGTTAGATACAAGACAAAGACACGCCTTGTCGCCCAAGTAATTCCTCTCAAAGAGCCGATGAACTATGAAGAAACATCTTCACCGATAATGAATGCAATACTTTCGATATCTCCTGAGTTTAGCTGTGCATGAAATTCTAAAATACATCTAAAATTCCTGAAGCATATAGTTTAAAATCTCGGAAAATGTGCTTAATGAAATTACAAAAATCATTATACGACTTTAAGCAATTAGGGCGCATGTGTTATAATCGCCTCAATGAATACTTGATAAAAGAAGATTATATAAACGATGTAATTCATCCTTGTATCTTGATTAAGAAAACAATATCAGGTTTTGTTATTCTTGACGTTTATGTTGATTATATAAAGCTCAATGGAAGCCTAAAGAGGTTCAAAAGGAAATTGAATATCTAAAAAACAATTTGATATGAACGACCTTGAAAAGACCAAACTTTGTCTTGTCTACAAATTGATTACTTAGTAAACGAAATCTTCATCCATCAATATGCGTATATTGAAAAAAAATTAAAACGATTTCACATGGACAATATACATTCATTAAATACTTAAATGGTTGTTCGATCACTTGAGGTTGGAGTAGGATCCGTTTTTGACCTCAAGAGGAGAATGAGGCCGTCCCCTTGGTCCTACGTACTTATCTTAGTGCAATTGGTTCACTTATTTTCTGCTATGCCGACATAACCTTAACATAGCATTTTCTGTTAATTTATTTGAAAGATATAATTTTTCCCCTACACGAAGACATTGGAATGAAATTAAACATATATTGCGATATTTTAAAGGGACTAGTGATATGGGTCTATTTTATACTAACAACAGATATTGCAGATCTTGTTAGTCATGCAGATGCAAGTTATTTATCTGATTCATATAAAGTATGATCACAAACAAACTATTTGCTTGCATACAGAGGTACAACTATATTATGGGTGATCTACAAGCAATCATGGGCCGCACTTTTCTTCAAATCATGTATATAATAGCTATTCACGAAGCAAGTAGAGAATGTGTATGATTGAGATCAAATACATTTCATCACAAAAAGATTTGGTTTGAAGTGTGATGTCAAGGTACCACACTGTTTTTTGAAGACAATGTTGCATGCATAACTCAACTAAGATGATGCTTCATAAAAGGAAATAGAACATTTTAGCAAAATTATTCTTAACCATATCATCTTCAGAAAAACAATGATATTGATAAACACAATTCTTTTCAAGTAATCTCACCGATTTATTTCATCAAATCTTTACTAGCCCCAACTCTTGCGAAGATGGTAGACCAAAGATTGGAATGTTTCAAACTAGCATCTAAATCGTGGTCCTTTTATCGGAGGAGTAACCTACGCGCTGCACTACAAACTCTTTTTTTAGTCCCTAAATTTTTGTTTCCATTGACTTTTCTTTCTGAGAAAGTTTCTATTGATGAAGCAAACAATGCATATTGAATGTCTTGTATCATAAGAAGAAATTTTTTTGTTTCGTTCACGTCCCCTTTTTTTTTTTACATGGACATTTAAGGGAGAGTATTGTAAAACTAATGTGAATGTCATGTGGAGCGATCAATTTGAGAAATGTCATCACTTTCAATTTTAAATTGGTGACATGTAGGGTTACATATTTGAGACATATCATCACTTGACCAAGTCGATACTTCTTAATGGCCAAGTAATAGTTTGTACATTACTTCATACACTGAAATAAGAGAGATTGTAATAGATTACCCTCTCTCTTTGCTTGTTCTTATTTTAAATTAGATAATATTGGTTTTTGCTAGCTTATTAGTTTATATCATAAAACATTTATTATTCGTATAACTGCTTTATTTTATAACACTTTTGAGACTATTTTAATTGGAGAATATAAAAAAAGATATAACAATTAAGAATGAGTTTTCGTAATATAATTAACATTAATTATAATCTTCATTTAGACAATAAAGTATATAAGCTTGATCGAACGAATATTTATTTTATATCGCACGAATCATCGTCTCTAGGATTTATGATTTAAGATATATACAACTGTTCTCCATAAGAAGAAAAAGTAGATTAAGTTTCCCAATTTTAATGAGTAAATTCATTTTCCAGCCTTTTTTTTGTGAACATACTCGTAAAAATGTATATCCATACTTATATAAATTTCTGTGAGCTTATGTTTTATACATTATCAACGTTTTATGTTCATGTTTATGATCGTCTAAATTAAATTGGTGTTTTTACATAGAAGTATTAGAGATTGACTTTTGGTCCTCTTATATGTCATGCCCATTCATTATCTTGAATAGTTTCTTAGCTTAAAATGTTTTGAAACTTTAATTTTTTATATCTTAAAGTTGCTGAAGTTTTGATAAAGAAAGGTAGATAAATAAATAAAATAAGTATACATATTTGGTATGTTAGTGATTTATATTTATTAAGATTTTCCTAATTACAAAATTATAAGTGAATAAATACAATGAATACATGAAAATAGTCTAACGGTTGAAATTTCGAATCAAAACAGCAAAGCGAAACACACAATAACAACATTGTTTATAAAAGAATATCATATACACTTAACATGTTTTCTCAAATATAATTCATTATTTTTTACAACTTCGCTATAATTTAGTTGTTTTCAATGGTTTGTTAGATCAGATATATTACATTAATCCATTATTCAACAAGAGTCATTTGAATATAACTATTCCACTATGCAACTTGTATTTTGTTTCCACTTAATTCTTTTTTTCATTATCTATACTTGTAATAGGAGTATATAATATTACTAACTTGCATTAAAACACATGCACTATAATATTTTCAGAGACAGCATATTATATACAAGGATGCTTAAAATAAGAAAACTAAACACATGAAACAAACAATAAGATTATTTAGAGAAAGACTTACTACATTTTCATTAAACAAGATTCGAATGAAATTTTGAGTCTAATAGTTGGTGGGATTGTTTTGAAATTAATTTTTCATTAGTGAAACATACAATTAAGCAAACCTCATTAATTTCTTCTTACATAAAAATAAGATATATTGATTTAGTTATAGCACTAATTAAAAGATAAATTCCACAATTTTAATCAAAATTCATTGTTTGTATTAACAAATATATAAAATATGTATAAAATTTATCCAAAACTCAGTTACTAATATTTAGTGTCATTATTATAGATATTTTAATTCACATAATTAATATATGGCTTTCTAAATCTAAAATCTTCACACTATCGTATATAGACTAGTAGAATTTATGTGAAAAACTTATATACATATATATTTAAAAAACTATGCAAATAACTAACGAAATCCAAATTTAATTTATTTTTTGTCTAATAAACAAACCTGCTACCTGCATAAAATAATAACTTGATTTTTGTGAGAATGATTTCCAACAGTAATTTGTGTTACTCAATTATTAATGAATAACATACTATAATTAATATATATACATTAAAAAGGTTTTTTTCATTTTTACATATGTTTACCGATTTTAATATCACACTTCGCCCTACTAAAATTGTCTTCCTTAATTGACAACTTGCATGGGATACACGTATCCCAAAACTCTATCTATATAATATATTTATTATATATATCTCCTATATATATATATATAATATATCATAGATAATTATATAAAAATTATGATTAAATTATAAATCAAACAGAGATGAAAATTCAAAAATATTCAACATTTAATATAAATATATTAGAAAAAAATTGGTAAACAAAAGTAATACTTTCTTTCAGTGAAATCAAGATTTGAAATGAATTTTTAAGATGTTGGTCGATTGTTTTGAAATTAATTTCTACAAAGAGGAAATATATACTAAACAACCTCTTTAAACTTCATCTTTCCTCAAGTAAAAATGCAATATTTATTTAGGGAAACAGTGTCCGGAAAAATATACTTCAATATGATGAACTGGTTTGTTACGATAATCTAAACTTTCATAGCGGACCTTTTTATTCCTCAGCATAATTTAATAATATATTTTAAAGGTATATATGTGCCCACGTGGACACCTTACTATGCACTATTTAAAATATGTATTTTTATTGTTTTTATAGGTACCCCTCCGTGGACACATTATTATTTATAATCATGCAATATTTTTATGTCCATGTGGGCACATATATATCTTTAAAATACACTATGTAATAATGCATGGGGTAAAAGATCATTTTCCAGTGCGATATCGGAACCACCATTTTGTCAAGTTTAAATATTTCCAAAACTTTTTTTCTGATTTAACTATATAGCTAAAAGACAAATTTAAACAATTTTATGTCAAATTCATTGAGTTATTAATAAATACTACCAAAATTTGTCTACATTTATTCAAAACTAGTTTACTATTATTTAATGTCACTATTAAACATTTTAAAATTTACACACACACAGAGAGACACACATACACGCGCATGCATGTGCGCGCGTACAAAACGGATGGGTTGAATCCAAGAAAGTCGTACCACCTAAGGGGTAGGTGAAGTGTTTTTAAATTAATTAAGAGACAAGTATCAAAAACACACATAAACTATATCATTTTTTTGAGTTTTATCCTTAAATTATTGAAAGTGTGAGTTTCATATTTAAACTATCACTTTTTAATTTGAGAAACAGACCTCTTCTTTTATAATCACTCTCATCATGGTGTTTTGATACACTTTCCTTACCACATCCATCACTACTTCCTCTCACCCCTCACCCCCCCCCCCCCCCCGCCCATTTTTTTAAGTTTTTATTTTGTTCAAATTTCTTTTATAAAAGAATTTAAAATTTTTTTTCATTTCGTCCCT
>JAKWJA010002460.1:0-32581 GCA_027704765.1 Solanum habrochaites | reverse complement strand
GGGGGGGGAGAGGAGGGGAAAAAACAACAAGGTTCTGGTCACCTGCATATGAAGTTAAAAAGTTCCGTGTCGTCATTGTCAACAAATTACGAAAACTCGGAAAATAAATATCTAGCAAAATCAAAGATAGCGATTGATCTCATGACTCAAACAACAAGATTTGGTTTAAAGGAGCTATCATTACCAGTCACATTCAATAGATAACATACTCACTATATCCATCCCCGTCATACCCCCACCTCAGGGAATAAAAATCATTGTGCTTTCAATGAATTTCATTTCTATATGGAACAAAAGGAAATTTACTGAGGTCCTTGCAAGATCTGAATTATTTGGGTCCCGCAGGCGGTTGGGAGAGTGATTTGAATCCAGTTTAAAAGATTAAGTCTGGGGGCTTAGTGCCAACGACGCCCCAGGAAGCATGACCATTTGATGGGATACCGCAGTGGTTGTTCATAAACAAGTTGGGAGTGAATATGGGAACTCATCAAGAGAGAAAGAAAAGATGGTGGTAATGTTACAATCAGAGAGGGAATAAAAGATTAAATAAAAATTGCTACGTGGCCAGTGTAAAGTACATTCTTAAATTTGATAATTTGTACTAAAAGAGGAAGTTGTTTGAAAGTTAAACAACCACCTATATTTTGAAACTATGACTGATCTTAAACTTTGTACTATAACTTGAAAAAAAGCTCTCTATGTGGTTAAGACCAAGCACCTAAGGCGAGGTGGTTATGAGGGGGGCAGATGGTAAAAATTATCTGTAAGTGCATGGTCACACAAGCGAAAGAAAACCTGACAACACGATTTTTCTCAAAAAGTAGGAAAAGACTTGCTAATCCTCCAAGTGACTGTACGACGGATGCATCTTTAGACAAAAATAATGCAACTAGCTATTAACTGGGCATTTCAATGACAATGGAGTATGAAATGGAGCGATGACGGGTAGAGCTAAAAAAAGGACTATTTCCAAGGACTTTAAGATAAGCAAACATCGCATGTACCCGGTAATTCGCAGCAGTAAGTATGTTAAAGGGGAGCTACTCATAAGGTGTGAAAAGGCGGAGGATTCAGAAAACAATCATGCCGCTAAATGCCATATGGCGTACCAAGTTATGGGATCATTGAATGAATAGGTTCAAATCGCCGCAAGTAAGTTCTGATAAAGTGAAGATTGGGTCCTTAGGTATCTTATATGCTATCTGAACCTCACATTGTGTTTAGTGTATGATTCATGTTCTTGATTTCATGCTATCTATACGAGGACCTCAGCACCAGTTGTATAAAAGATCCTACTCTACCTAACAGGAACATAAACTTGGGACTCTACTTCAAAAATTGAATAGTTTGTGAACTGTAAGGATATTTTTCACTAAGGTCAACTTCATACCTCTTTGGAAACTAAGAAAATTTGTTTTAGGCTCTATATATTGCCGAATTTGAATATGTTTTGTTGCGTTATGGTTTGTGCCTAAAACTCTATGGATCAACAACGGGTCAAGAAAATTCGGGTTGAACCCTAGGTGTGCTCCATTTTGTTTGTGACAATACTAGTGCAAGTAAATATAGGGCCACAACCCAGTTCAACATAAAAGAACGAACACATTAACATTTGATAGCATGACGGGCATTTAAGTGACAATGTATAGACTGGTTTGTCTTCAATGAATTTTTGCAGCTAGTTACTGAAACAAATCATAGATATCTTCCTTAACCAGGCATTAGCAAGAGCACTTTGGAAGGACATATTTGAACTAGGGATAGAGATAAATTGCCGGTAAGCCCCCCATGACTACTACATCATACTATGTATAAAGGGACGAATATCGATTGAATTTGTAGATAATCGCCTACATCAATTTTAAAAATATGAGAAACTTAAACAGGGAGAGTATTTAGTTTCATGGAAAGGACCCATGAAAATAGGAAATATGGGGTTCTCTAGATCCTAAATAACAAAGCATAGTATACTTTCGTTGATTCACGATGCTAAATTCGACAATTTAATCAGCAATAACATTCCCTTCACATGTCACTAAGAAAAATTGTAACCACCATATCAAATACCCTACCTGCACGTCCTTTTCAAAAAGCTGAGAAAAACCCACCATCATTAAGGAAGTGTAATACAACCTTTTATTACAAGTAAACCTTTACAACATTATTGGACTTCTCGTATAAAAAAGAACCACCCAAATTGGATTCCAGTACCACTAAATACACCACCCCTAACAACAATCTGAATCCCTCCTGTACTAAACCATCACTCCCCTTACCATTGAACACCACAACACAGATTTCGCTCACCGCCCACCCCCCAAACCCCATCAATACTACTCCATATCACAAGTTTTAAAATTGTAATTTTTCGAGACAGGTATGCAACATCTATTCTACTCTAATTGTTTTTGAATTCCACTAGAGATATAGTCAGCTCATTTTTTCCACACTTTACAACTTCGTCTAGAGGGATTCTCTCTAGGGTTCTTTTTGAAGTAGGGATTTAGGCGAACACACTAAGACCCTACGGCTGAACCTGTTTCCCCGCTAGGCAGCCATATGGTGCATCTAGTAAGGGAGAATTGCTTGTTGTTAATTACATAATTTGAGGGAATTCCATATAAGTTCTAAATGATACCATCCCTATTGCCCCATGTCGTACCTAAACGGACTAGGTCAAAATTACGGAAGACTACTAGAATCTTGTGCTCATGGCCAACAGGTATGAACCTCGAGACTCTTCCTACTACGTTGTTTTATGGTGTATCCTTCTCGTATTACCTACTCATTACAGAATCTCTTAATGAAGGTATCCTCAAACGACCGTTTAAAACGCAACAGAATTCCTGGCCCGCAAGACCGCGTCATTTATCCCGCCGACTGGGGCACCTTACCCTATAGAATACTTGTTACAGATGATTACATGTGTTAAGATTTATGGCTTCCTCTCTAGTCGTAACTGGACTAAATGGCTGCTCTACCTACTCTTTCCAAAAGGTACTAACCCGTACATTGAAATGAGTATACTAGCTCTAGTAGTCATGAGATGTTTGTCGTACTTCAAATCCTCTTGGGGATGAATCATAGCGGAAATGAGGAGGGATGAATTTGGTGTTGATTTAGGTGATGATATTGAGGGTATCCTAGACGTCAGACTTCTGGGTTCATACACTTTATGCAACACACTATTCTCCACGGTAGGGTTATTACTAGATTTGGTGGTCCTAAGATGTGTACCCTTCTGGTTCTTCTAAAGGCACATGTTTGTACTAACTTGTCCCTTCATGGAAATATGTGTCGACATATGGGAAGAGAAAAAACTCGATTATTTCAAATCAATGCATCTGGCTTGTCTACCTCTAATACGTTGGTACAACAGTTCATGGGTGTCTCATTTATTTTTCCCATTCTTGCATGATGGCACAAATTTTGAGGGTTTCCGTATAGGTTTGTGTCCTATGTAAGAGGAGTTATCCCATAGTATATGAGTTAACCATCTTTCGTAGAGATATCGCGCCTTTGTGTCATGATCCCAAGGGCCAACTTAGAATTCCATCACCAACGTAGACCACGATGTCAATGTTACCACCAACTCTATAACCCCTTTGATTTTATTCATAAGATTCTCTTATCATGACGTCCAAAAATGTACTGAGGGCCAATTTCATATGATCTAACACTATGGAGATGTTTAATTGTATGGTTATCCATTTTCCCTGGTCTTATCTTGTGCATATGTCATCACATTTTGTTTAGGACAAATTCATTCATTTTTTGAGGTAATGACTTTTTGTTTGGAAATGACTTTCTTACTTTGGGGCTAAATAAGGCATGAAGTATCATGCATCCCTCCATGGGAGATTAATGCAGTCCACTTCGAGCCTTTTAGGCATATTTGCTCTGCTAAGGAAGCAATTTGTTGCGCACTAGATTGTGTCTCATTTGCAGCATAATCAGTTTCATATCTCTATGGTCTTCAACATTCTGTTTGGAGAACGATGTTGCGCCGCTCTTCACGTACTTTGGTTTTAGTTTCCAATTGTTTTAAAGCCTTGATAGTGTTTGTGATTTCTTTGCAACCGACCCTGAGTACTATTACTTCTATTCTTTATTCATATATATCTTAGATATCAGAAGGGGGTTTGGTTTAATTATATGATTAATGTTCCTATTATTAACAGGTTACTACTTCTAGTTTCTATGTTCGTGTATGCATCTTCTTTCAGCGGTTGAAATGCAAAAAAAGACATAAGCAACACAATTCATTGGTTTTTCATTCGTCAAAAAGGGGATATTTTTTATATCAGAGATTAGGTTTTGAAACAGCGACAGGTGCAAGAAAACTATCCCAAATTTGACCATAGGAATAACCAAATTCAAACTGGTATTAAGAGAATCAAATTTGAGTGTGGTCCTGAACTAATACAGTACTCTTCATTCCCATGAGGGGAACAGGACCCACTACAAGTATTCAATTCTCATGAGGAAGAAGGAACCCTGCAAGGTTTGTTGAAGTATAGTTCAAGTAGAAAGGGACTCTTTGTTCTATAAACATAGAGCAAGGTTTTCCTTTCTCCAAGAAGTCCGGGACTTACAGTATATATCCATGATAAACGAATAGTCTTACTCTGAGAGATTCAAATTGAAGTTTTTGGTTTAATTTCTGCGAAAACCAAAATTGAAGAATTAATATTTATTTCTTTTAGTTTTGTATTTTGTTAAAGTTTTCAATAATTTTGTCTTCTTTGATATTAGTGTAGTTGATGTTGAGTGGGGGCAACTTGAAGATCTAAGACATAAGCCTAGGTTTTGAATCTAGGTATTAAAGTTTACAATTCTTTAGCTTACACTGATTTTGTAACCATTTTAGTCTGAAGTTTTGTTGATTGATAAAAGTTTTGATTGTGAATTATTGGGAAAGCTGCAAACTTCTAATTTTGAACAACTAAACGATTCTAGAGGCTCATATAACCAATAAACGTCTTAGAAGAATAATGTGAGGTCATATTTCCCAACCCACATCTTAATATTTATAATGGTATACCGCACACTATTTCAGAGCGACTTAATTGTATGAAAATAAATGAGTCTTTGTACATATTAATTTCTCGTAACCACCCAAGTTAGGTGAAAAAAAATTTAAACTTACGTTTATTTTAATACCTTTTTGAAATTTTGCTTGAGATCAGTCTTTTTCAACAATCGCAATTTGGTTGAAACGGAGGTTGCCGTGACAAGCTTCGTTAGGAGGCCTGCAGATCCAACGATTATCTTGAGTCTATGCGCAGGTTACTAAGTAAAATAGAGGGCAAAATCGACAAAAAATACACTTACTTTTCAAAGTTGATGTCATGAACATTATAACTATAAGTGGAACCAAACCCAGGTCTGGTCGTCAACTTATCTATAGTTTTCTCCAGGTTTTGGAAGCAATCTTCCTAATCTGAAGTTTAACATAGTGTTAATTAGATTTATGTTACGTAGGATTTAGAGAAAAGTGACTACAACTTTAAAAAAAGCATGTTTTTGGAAAACTAACTAAAACACATGCTATCTCTAATGTATAAACAAAACAAATTTTTTGACAAGAAAAGTAACACAAATCATGGTACAAAATGGGACAACATACTTGTTATATTTACGTGTAAGATACTCCTCTTCTACATCTATATCCCCCCCCTCCCACCGCGTGTAACTAACATACATCCTCCAACAAAGATAAAATAGAAATTAACGTCACTCTATAGATAATATTTAATTAATTACTATCGAGGTCTTTGTGTTTGT
The DNA here is from genome assembly GCA_027704765.1 of Solanum habrochaites. Classification (NCBI taxonomy): domain Eukaryota; kingdom Viridiplantae; phylum Streptophyta; class Magnoliopsida; order Solanales; family Solanaceae; genus Solanum; species Solanum habrochaites. The sequence goes on along the minus strand of JAKWJA010002460.1, from coordinate 26,794 downwards.
TCTTTTCACTGCATAGTCCTTCTCAACAAAGTCGTATAATCCTTTTTCTTTTTGTTTGTATTGTTTCATCGTCTTTTTGGTTTTGCACTATCTTCATTGGGATCTTTTCCTGGCCTTTTCAACCTTCACTCCAAAGATAACTTGGGAATAACAAAACCCATTAATCGAGTCTATATTTAATATTTAGAATTCAATGCTTACCTAAAGTCAGAACATTTCCTCTATAGTACTAATGGTTTAAGTTGAAAAGCAAAGAAGTCTTAAAATAATGAACAAACAATTGCAATTAATTGAAACAGTTTTACGATATGAAAGCTTTTTCCTTATAAATAAATACAAAGTTAGAACATAGTACATATGAAATCTTTACCACTTCAATAAACCATGGAAAATGAATAAATTGGGGGACTTTTTTTTTTTTAGAAAAATAGAAATAGGATAACATTATATTTCCCAAATAGTACAAATTTCAGATGAAAAAATAACCTTTTCATATAAGTTTGTTTTGCCTATCTAAACATAGATTGAAAATTTAAGTCCATTAAATAATAGAAAATATCTCATAAATCATTAAACCTAGTTATCTGTCATTAATTCAAAATCTAGTGAATGTACAAACACCAAGTCACTAATGAAAGCACGGGAATGTTGGTATTTGTGAGGATTTGCGCTAAAACACTAACCTATAGTGCTAAACTTAGGTAGGTTTACATCGGCATGTTGAATTATTAATGAGACAAACATCATCTTTTAACTATTCACAAAGTTGAATATTTCGGTCCCCCATGTTGTTCAATAAACTAACATCCTAGTCAAAACAAAACTTTTTTTCAAAAATCTGTTGTTATCATGTTCTTTATGCACTTCTAACAAAAAGAACATGAGATTATCCTACAACATCCTCCCCCGTTGTACTAACACCCAAAGAAATTTAATGAATCATTTTCTTCTTCAACTGTTTCTTTCTTTCTCTGCTTTGTTCATGGAACGAGCCAGCCTTGTTTCTTCAATTTTGTGGAAGAATTTGGGGAACCGTCACGATAAATAGAATGGATTTGAGGAAGTTGGTGTTGAGTTTTTATCTCCATACCCAGCAAGTTACTGGTGGATGTTACCATGAACAACCAGAATTCTTTTTTATGAAAATATGAAATTGTTTTTAGAATGAAATTTTCCATTTGTGAATCATCTAATGATAAGTTGTTAGTATCATCAACCTCTTTTACAATTTTTTAGATATAATTCAAGAACTTTAATTAAAGTTTATACTACCGTTTTAGAAATTTTGAGGTTTGTATACTCATCAATTAAAACCTGTCATTGAATTTTATAATTGGTTTGAAACAAATATTTTGATAACTTTATTTACACTAATATGTTAATTATGGATCCTCCCCCTCCGGCCGTCTATGATTGAAGAAGCACACCATTTTTCCAAAACAACAGTATTGTTTCACACAAATAACACTATCAATTTCAAGTCCTGAGATGCTTCAAATGTTTTGAGAGAAGGATTAGAAAGTTTGTTTGATAATACTTCAATCAGCGAATGGGCAGCCCAAATATTGATTGAATACTCAATATTTTATTAAGCATAAGAAAGGATTTAAAATAGTCAGTTTTGAGCATATAATAATGCAAATATATATAATTTTTTGTTAGTTAAAATTTATGCAACTAATGGAAGGTAATTATTTTCATAATGGTAAAAGGATCTCTTCAAAATTTTCACAGAGAGATATTTTTTTTTTATTTCAACTTTAATTTTGGTCTTAACCTTTTTGTATAGTGTGATGATGAGATTACATAACATTATTTCATACATAATACGAAGAGAGTTTTGCCCACATCAAAATGAGTAAAAGAACAAATGAAATGATTTCAAACTTCCATGATAGGAAAATACATAATTATTTTCTAAACAGTCGTAACCTCTTGTTAGGTCAAATGTAGAATAACAAGTGAATAAAAAGTCGGAAGTAATGAAAAAAACAACATTTAAATATTGAAGAGTTCAAACTCAACCATAACCAGCTAGATCATTGTCTTTCATTGGTAAGAGGCAAAATGAGACAAAATACAACGTATCTCCTTCTCACAACCCCCCTGAATTTAATGAGAAAATACTCAGTTTAGTAAAAACAAATTGTCTAATGCGAACTGCTAGAAGCACTCCAAAAAAATCAAGAAAAAAAATCTATGCTTTAATCAACATGCAATAAATTTTAGGAAAAAATATCACGTCACAACAACATAGACGAATAAACCAGAAAAAAATAAACGAATGTTGAAGTCTGAAACTCACTTTCCTTTTTAATTTTACGAGGATGCAGAATTTGGTGTTTTTGTTGGAAATCTCTCTCTCATCGCTATCCTAATATTGCTTATCTATCTATCTAGATCTATATTCTATACTATATCTATATGTATATATAATAACCCCAAAAGACGCTTTGCATTTGGTGTATTTACTATAATCTACTTTGGATTTTGAGTTCTTTCTGCTTCTAGAGTCGAGAAATACGAGGTCCATTTTTTTATTTCGAGCTCTATCTTTCATTTCGTTTTCCGCCTTTTTTGTTGCGTGAAAATTGTCTACATCCCTTGCTCTGCATCGTCATTCCCATGTGTGTGGACACACTAATCATAACTGTTGAAGCAATTACTATATATGAATAGTTATACATAATTTATTGTTACTTGATATTTGTCCTTTTGATCACTTTACTTATGAATATACATACATTTTTAATTTCTTTGTACTTAGGGTGATATACTTCTAAGAATAACTTAAATATAATACATTTATTACATACAGAAACTAAATCAAACATGTTGATTGATTCAAAATTGAATATATCTTGTCACATAAATCAAAGACGGATGAATATATGAATATACATACATTTTTAATTTCTTTGTATTTAGGGTGATATACTTCTAAGAATAACTTAAATATAATACTTTATTTACATAAAGAAACTAAATCAAACATTTGTTTTGATTCAAAATTGAATATATTTTGTCACATAAATTAAAGACGGTTGACAATCTTCACATAAATCAAAGACGGTTGACAATCTTAGAGAAAATACCTCTCTACGGGTACTTATATGAAACTCACCAAATCTTGAGGCTTGTCAAACACTATTTTCAAAAGATTATTCTGGAGACAATGCTGTAGCCCTAGAATTAAATAAGCATTTCGGTTATAATGACCCTAAAAACTACAGAGATAAACAAAGAAATTAGGAGAGGATTATGTGTATATATATATATATAGATATTAGATATATATACTCTATATATTCAATATCTATACTATATATCTATCTTATATATATTCTATCTATAAGCGATTTATTTATAAAACACTAAATAAAATGTCTAGAAGTCTAGTTGAATATTAAAGATTTTTTACCTGAATTGCCAATGAAAAATAACACAAGGAGAAAGAAAACTTTAAGCAAATATTTCCATCTTTAAGTTTCCTTAATCTTCTATAGAAAATTTGTGAAAATGAGAAGCATCAAGGTCTCTTATAAAATAATATTAATAATAACAATAATAACGTAGTTTATAAAGTAAATATAGACCGTAGCTTTTCTCGTAATTATCCATCAAAGGTCAATTAAACAATCAACTCAAAATAGACTTGTTTATCACGCAGATTATTCATTTTGCTTTTAATGTGTGACATTATCATTTTTTTCATTTAAATATTCTAACATTGCATTTAATATTATCAATTCAATGGAGATGTATCAAAATGAATACATGAACTATATGGACTCAAGGAGTTAAGAAGTTGTCTATGTTCAGGCAAACCTAATTACTTTAGTCAAAATCTATTTATATAAAGAATTCATAAATTAAAAGAAATATTATTAATTTTAGTTTTAAGAATCAATCTTTTTAGCAAATAGTGATACTTTTAATCTTTCGACGTTCAACTAATATTATGTTAATTTATTTTTCATCAAGGTAAAATTTTTAATGATCCATGTGAACCCTCGTGTGGCAAGGTTTATTTTTAAATCAAAAAGAGAATGTGTGCATTGCACCGGCCCTTTGAGTGATTTCTCTAAATAAGTATATGATAGTTTAGAAATGAAACTCAAAAAAATGATAAATTTTTCATATGGAGGAAAACATTTTTCAAAAACTATTTTTTCAACTTTTTCATAATCGATAGGAAAGAATGTCGCTGAGATGGATTATAGTGCAATGGTAAGACTGTTCTATCATTAGCTATATGCAGAAAATCTTGATGGGAGTGTCACTCCCGAATGGGTCCTGTAGTTCTCCAATGTAGGCTCCGAACACCGAGTGGAAAACCTACAAAAGGGATTTGTAAGAATGATTTATAAAGAAGTTCCTTAAAGATGAAAAATAGAAAAGAAGATAAAAACTCTTCTAATTATATGCACGTAAAATAAGTGGCGTTCCACATTGAATATGTCCTCCTCATGCTCCAACAAACCTCATCCTCGCCTCATCCTTGTATCCCCTATCCACACCCCTACCAAGACCCAACGTCACTTCCATTAGTACTTTTTTACATTATATACAAATACATTAGGATAATATTTTTCACATACCTATTGAAAAGAAAATAAGTAAGTGACCCACTTATTTTCATTGGTTTGGAACACACCTAAAGAGGTAGAGTATAGTTCCAGAAGCTCCTAAATTATATTCCATAAAGTATGTATAAGGTTAGAGGCTAACTAAATATATATATTTTTTGTTAACCCTTATTATTAAACGCATAACTAAGAAAAAAATACTAAAGTATGGTAGACAATTATTAAAAAGATATGGCTTTGTGCAACACCGTCATTTGTTTGTCCTCAAATAAGTACACATTTTATCATCAAAGCATGACTTCTGCTCCATATAAAATAATCTTTTTTGCTCTTTTATAAAACAAATTTTTTTTAAAAAGGAAAATTTATCAAAAGTAGTACTTTCGGCCTATATAATATTTTTTATAGTGAGACTTTGAAAATATTTTATAAATGTAAAACCTCGAACTGTTTTTTCAAAGCTAAGAGACAATCAATTGCTCATAGACCTGCGGCAACTCCACTCTTTAAATTTAAATTGTTATTATAACACCTGAACTTCGAGAAAGGCTAAAGAGGGCGACCGCATGCAGTCCGCAAACTCAAATGGACCATGGACCCTTCACAGGACCTAAACAGATCTGTTTAGGGATCCCACCCGTTTAGTGGGAGGTAGCCCACCCGGTCCACAATTGGCCGAGGATTTGAGTCACGTGGATGTGACGCGCAAGACGGGTGTGACTTATATGGAATGTGTATGGTCCTTATATGTTGACCTCGTAGCTTTAAAAGTCCAAGGTCATTCTTTAAATTGGGAATGATTTTGGATACAAATTAAGGTCAACTAGACCCCTAACTCCAAGTTGAGTTGAAAACTTTCTAACGATATAATTTCATATCTAGATTTACTTGGATCAACTTCAATGTCATACCTCTCAGCCTAAGAAATTAGGTGCTCATGACCTAAAATTAAAATTGTCTATGGAGGCCCTCTTCCAACTTCCCCAGTTTGCCTTCATTCAAGTTTGACGTAAAAAGTATGCTTTTTTGAAGTAAGACCCTGTTTAGACAGTCGAAGTTTATTAGATCAACAGCTATATGGTCAGTTAATTTTTCACGGATCGTGGATCCCTAGAAAAATCTTTGAAGCCTTCCTTTTAATGCACTCCAAAAACAAGTTTTTAAGTTGGGTCATTTTGGTTATCTCCCTATATTTTTATTCTTATTCATAAAGTTTTCACCAAGACGTTTGTCAAATTCCATTCGCTAACAAACACACCAATTTACTGGACTTAGAAAGTGGTTATATTTTTCTTGTTTTCATTAACGGCTTCATGTGATTAAAGAAGGAAAGGTACCTAGAGGGAGAAAAGTTAGGGTTTCAAGTGTTCTTCGAAGTTCTGTTCGTTGATTTTGGTGAAGAACTTTATGCTTGCTAGGTATGTAAGGCTCTGATCATATTGTGAAGTAGTTCATCCTCACACAGGGCAAACGGGCCTACGTCTACTATCCACTCAATAAAATTGGGTAATTTACGGTTTCTATCCTATAGATTTTAAATATTCTGGAGATGACTTGATGTCGTAGTTATAGTTCTTGATAATGTGGTTTAAAATGTTTAATTCCGGGCATTCTTGAATTGTATCTTTTACGCAGTTGAGCGTTCATGCGTTGATCGCTCATTTCTATATGTCAAGCAATGATCCTATAGTTGAGTCATCTTGAGATGAGTAAGTATCGTTGAGTTATGTATTTATTTTTTCTATATTGTTATTGAGAATCCTTGAGTTGAAGGAGTGTTTATGTCTATATTTAATAATGAACCCCTTATTTTGATTATGACTTCTGCGAATATTTAACTAACCTTGTTGGTTTACCAAGAATTGAGCAAGAGTGTAGAATGAAGGTTAAAGAGGTATTTGGTAGCGTCTAATCGATGTGCTACTCAAGGTGAGATGGGCACCATGAAAATAAAGACCACCTGGATTTATGTGTCAGTCCAGGTGCCGATGGAGATGGTCTTGGAACTTTTGATAGAACATATCCATCAGTGTTTTTCAAATTGTATTTTCTTATAAAGCTGTGCTATAATAACAACCTAGCTAGGTTCGTAAACGGAGAATTGGGCAAAATTACTTGGTGCATTGGAAATTGATACCAAGAATTGTTAGCATGGATGGAGTGAGATCGATAAAAAAGGCAAGATCATCTACTAAGGGTGGTTCTCTACACACAAGTTGGGCTCAAAGTCAAGGAAGTGTGAGGAGGAAATTGGTGTGTATCATTTTTCTTTATGTTTTTATATGTTTTATCTATTGATATTTAATTACTCTTGATTGTAACTTTATTATTTTTATATGTAGGAAAAGAAACTAGGAAGACCGGTAACTTAGGCTGAGGCATTTAAGGTAACATACATTCTCCAGACGTGTGGGTTGAACTACGAGCTGAAGTGACCTATGTAAGCCTCTAATTTATAAAAATAATTACTTATTTTCTAAATTTATATTCTCATATAATAACATTCAATATAGAATCGATATCTTCAAGCTTTGGAGGATTTACAACAAACTCTGTCGGAAGAAAATCTTGGTATGCCACTTACTCAAGAACAAACTGAGAGAGTTTGGTTAGACTTGACTGGTGGGCCGAGTAGATATGGGTATGCATATGGAATGCCGGAGAAAACCTTTCGTGAATTTTCTTCTGCGTTTGAAGGCCTAAATAGTTCATATCATGATGATTCGATGAAGAAAAATTTGGCTATGAAGCAAAAGATTATTGAGCTATCTAGCCAAGCCGAAGAATCACGGGCTAAGAAAAGGCGGTTGGAATTACAGTTTGCGAGTCTTAAGGCTCAATTCGATGAATTACTTGCTTCAGGAGGGATTCCCCCTTGTTCCGGTGATATCACTTTCCCTCCTCGACCTCCTCAATCTCAACCTACTCAATATCTAGTGTATGGTCAACAAAGAAATATGACACATGAGTCTAGTAGTGATGAAGAAAATGACGATTATGTGATAAACACACTACCACATTAGTGAAGTTTAGACTTGTGATAGATAATCTAAGTATTAACTTATGGATAATTTGTTAACTTATTTAATTTTGTGATGGAAATTATTTGTTTTGTGAATACGTGATAACATAGCAATGTATTAGAGAACACTATGGATATCATGATTTTTTTTTAAATAGAGAATTTGTTGAGGTGAGTTGTTTGAATGATAAGAGAATATTTAGTAATGTATTGGTTCATGATTTGGAAGCTCTTTGAGCTTGATTTGGACTGACATTTAAATGACAGGTGATGAGCAAGCGCAGAAATAATAATTTAGCTGTCAGTTTTTTTCAGAAAAAGAGACCCATGAGGTCTCTTTTTTGATTGAATTTTCCAGAATTTCCCCATTGGGGGGGGATTTAAGAGACCTCATAAGGTCTCGATGTTAACATCTTATATTTTATAAATGCAGAAAAGAGATCCACATGAGGTCCTGTTTGATTATATTTTCATAAATTTCATGATAGGACCTCATGAGGTCGCTATTCAATAAATGCAGAAAAGAGACCTTATGAGGTTTCTCTTTAAATATAAAATTAAATTAAATAATATAGTAGTGACTATGAGGTCTGTTTTTCCAAATCTTAAATTAAATTAAAAAATAATATAAAGTGAATCATGAGGTCTCTTTTCTTAAAATATAAAATTAAGGAAATCATATCATAGTGGGGACACCCTTCATGAGGTCTCTTTTTTAAAACATAAAATTAAATTAAATAATATAATAGTGACCTCATAAGGTCTCTTTTTTAAAATATAAAAATAAATAAAATAATAAAATAGTGACCTCATGAGGTCTATTTTTAAAAAAAATTGGACAATTTATTGGTGACCTACTGAGGTCTTCGTTCGGCGACCTCATGAAGTGTCTACAAAAAAGTGACCTGCATTATAGAGACCTCATGAGGTGTCTTTTCTAGGTCTATTTTTGCCCTTTTTTTAGTAGTGAGTCTGGTATGTAGAGTTACCACCATGATGACTTGTTCAAAGACGTAAACTCATTTTCTTAGATGATCTTTCAATGTTCTCTAGTTAGGCCTTTTTGAAAGTTGTTCCAATACATTATCATTTGGCTTTACATGGTCAATTGTAATAATTCCACCAGAGAGTAGTTTTCTAACGGTATTATGTCTATGTTTTGTATGACGAGACTTTCTGTTATACGTCTGTTGCAGCCTATCTATTGTATTTTGACTATTGAAGTATATGCAGACTGATGCCAATGATTTGAGCCAAATATAAAATATTTATTAAGAAATTTTGGAGTCTTTCAACTTATTCACCGACCTTATATAGAGCGCCTAGCTCATACATCATTGTAGATCTAATGATATATGCTCCTCTACCAAGAGTAAATACATATCCACTCATAATTTTTACTTAATTTGTTTGGTGGTCCAATTTTCATCACTATATCATTTTAATACTGCTGGATATTATTATGATGCAAGACATAGTTTGAGTATTTCATAAATATCCCAAAACTCTTTCCATTATCATCCAATGAGTTCGATTAGGATCACTTGTGAACCGACTCAATTCATTAATAGCACATGCTATATTTTATCACGCACACTTCGTGATATACATCATACATCCCAATACTCTAGCCCTGCAATTGTGAGTCACTTTCTCCTTCACTCTTTTGAATGCAAAACTTACATTTATCAGAGACTTGACAATATTGAAATCCAAATATTTGAACTACTCAAGTACCTTTTCAATGCAATGAGACCCTGACAATGCTAAACATTATGGAGTTTTAAGGATTCTTATACTTAAGATCGCATCAGCATCTCCAAGATTTTTCATATCAAACTTGATTTTTCTAGCATACATTTAGTAGCATTTATGTCATTAGTGTCTCTTCTTATGATCAACATATCACTAACATACAATCAAACAATGACCTTGTGATTTTAATGTAAACACATTTTATCATTTCCATCATTCTTAAATCCATTTACCAATAGAATTTGGCCAAATTTTCTTATGTCATTGTTTGACTGCTTGTTTTAGTCCATAAAGTGACTTAACAAGTTCGCCCACTTTCTTTTCTTTATCAGGAACCACAAAACCCTCAAGATGTTCAATGTAAATTTATTCCTCAAATTTTCTATTTATAAAATTATTTTCACATTCATTTGATAAATTTGGAGGTCATATACCGTAGTTAATGTAATTAACATCTAAATGAATATAATTTAGTTACTGGAGAGTACATGTCGACAAAATCAAAATCTTATTTTTGTTTACAACCTTAGACAAAAAGTCTTGCTCTATATTTGTCAATAGTTCCATCGACTTTCATTTTCCTTATGAAGATTCAGTTTGAACCCAAAGATTTATTTTCTAGATAAAAATCACTTAACTTTTAATATGGTTGCTCAAGATTGATTCGATCTCACTATTACATCATCTTTCCAAAAGGATGAGTCTAAGAGATAAGAAATGTTACAAATCATATTTGAAGAACGTAGGTGCATTTTACATTTACTCTGTCTCTAAATCATTATTAATTAATTTCACCTCTTGTTCGTCCCAAGGGTCGTTTAGACTTCCACTAGGACTATTCAAGTCGAAGTTTACAGTCCACAGGCTTAGCCTATTTTAATATTTTAGGAATGGAGCTTGGACTATGGATTAGACCACCCCCACACTTTGAATGATTCAAGTTGAATTCTCTTCCTTTCATTTCTAAGATGCGAATAGATTGTGTCCTGAACAAAAAAATGCTTCTTTATGAAAAAGACAATATTTTTGTTGTTCCCTGCGTAAGGGATAGAGTTCCACAAAAGTTAATCACCGCCGAACGTATTTAAATAAGCCATTTATCATTTCTTTCAATGTTCACTTTTCATTAGATTGAGGTGAAAAAGGCAATAGTTTGGTGTATAATTTCACTTTTCAAACACATTTTTGCAAAATGAGATTTATACTCTCCATCCCTATGACTTCTTATTTTTTTTTCAACTGATTTTCAACTTCAATATTATATTGTCTAGGTGTTTTTATTGTTTCATCCTTACCATTCAACAAATAGACAGTCGTTTCTAATGCAATTGTCAATAAAAGTAACAAGAATGTTTTTCCACCATGAGATGGTATTGAATTCATATCACAAATGTCAGTGTAAATCAATTCTAAGGGATTAGAATTCCTTTCAACAGATTTATATGAATGCTCAACATACTTAGATTTCACACAAACTTGACATTTTTTATGTTATTGCCACTCAAAGTTAGGACAAAACTGGAAGTTGATTCAATTTCTTATAAGATTTTGTTATTGACATGTCACAAACAGTTTGACTCAAGCAAGTAAGAACAAATAAAAATAATGAGTTTGAAAATTTTTCTATGAGGTAGCTTTTTCTAGAAAATATTTGTTCATATTTCTTACAATTTTGTGTGATACCAACATTGCATGTAGTTATCACCTAGTCAAATATCCTTTTCAGAAGGAAGTTTTCATAACTTTCGACTTGATTGTTATAGAACTACCCATGAACAAAATTTTATCGGGTCCAATAATGACAACATAATAAAAATGCTTCTTTTACAAAACATGACAAATGACTATTTGTCAATATTCATGTAATACAAATAGTTATATTTAATAGACATCAATTTTCACAAAAAAAAAACACAACATTTTAAGTGACACTTTTTTATAAAAGAACACAATCATTTTGAACAAGTACACATATTATTTGTAAGTTTCGTGCTAGACATACCATATATTACTAAAAGAGAAACTCAACAATCACAATATAAAATATACTCCAAGAATTTTGGGGATCTAACATAAAACAAAAGTATCATAGAATTTCATTATTTGTGCTCCAAATTTAAAATTACACACTAGATCTAATTTTATCTTTGTCATATGTAAAAAAACCCTGAAAAATAACTTACTCATGTCAGATTCCTTAATTAAGTTATAGATGTCCATTTTTTTCTTTTAATTTATAACATTTTCAGAATATATATTTAAGTCACTAAATATTAAAAATAATTCCATAAAGAAAATATTTTACTTCATATTAAGTCCCTAAAAAGAAAACAAAAATAAAGAGACAAAATTAAACACTTGTCTTTGACTAAAAACAAGAAAAAATAGTAAAAACAATTATTGATATAGTTACACTATTTGAGAAGGATGCTCTGTGTGCACGCGTGCGTGCGTGCATGCATGTGTTTGTGTGTGTGTACGTACGTGCGTGTGTGCGTGCGTGCGTGCGTGTGCGTGTGTGCGTGCATGTGTGTGTGTGTGTATGTGTGCGCGTGCGTGTGCGTGTGTGTATGTGTGTGTGTGTGTGTGTGTGCGTGCGCGTGTGTGTGGGGTGTGTGTGTGTGTGTGTCTCAAGAAAGAAATCAATAGTATCAGAGTTTCTTTATCTGAAAAAGTATCTTAGACGTATAAAAATGATCTTCGTTCTTTTAATTTCTTGAATCTCATTTGTTTAAAATAATGTTTATTTTTGTTATTTTTGAAGAATAAAATTTCAATGATATAAAATTTAATGGCTGATTTTTATCATGATATGATAGATGAAGTTTTTGTCTTGTTGATTAATGATGATAAAGAATTTGTTAGTGAGAATTTATCTACTTGAGTCTCACGAGTATAAAGGTAAATATGCACTGCTCCAAAAAAAATACATATAGAACTCAATTTTGTGAGATATATTTTATTTTCATGTTACTTGTTATCTTATTTTTTTAAAATTTGTATTTCGCATCATCCTATTTAGATCCATTACATTTTTAGATCTTTGAATTTATTTTTGGGGGTCATTAAAAGTTGTTACCTGTTTATGTGTTATCTTACTAGTTACTAAATGACTTTTTAAGTAATTTCTTTTATAGGCTTGCAAACTCGATTGTTTTTAAACTCCTATCCCCTCAGGCCAACCATAACCAACCAACCCAAAACAAAAAATTATTTTTAAAAAGATTATGAAGGTCAAAATTGTGTTCCGCCTACACCAGCACCCCCCCAACCCACCCACCCCAAAAAAAAAATTAGTTTAAAAATATGTAAAGTTCATGAAAAGGATGTTCTACGCGAGTTAAAAATAAAAGCGGTTGTCTAAAAAATATATTTCCTTGCAGAAATCAACCACTAAATAAATTATGTTGAAAAAATATGGTCGAAGCTTACCAAACAAAACATGAGAAAAATAAGTCCAAAATTACTTATTTACAGGAAAACTTTTCCTCAACCCCAAACGACACCGAATAAAACATATAGTATTAAATAAATAGGATAAAATAATTTAGTATTGTGTGTACTAATCCTAGTCCTATTAGGGATTAGTACTCCTAATCCGAGTACTATTAGGATTGGTACTCTTTCCTATATCTCCATATATATCTCATTTATACCTTAACACTTGAATACAATCAATATTCCTTCATGGTTCAAGAGCCAGAAAACCTAGATCTTTTTCTCTAGTTTTTTTTTTTCTCTCTTTAGGGCACCGATCGTTCCCTCTCTCTCTTGCGGCGGCGGCAGCCATGACAATCAAGGTGGATTCCTCCGATTCAATTCCTTCTGCGTTTAAACTCCTTTCGGAATCTTCATGCCCGGATTCCCGAAAAATTATCAGACATTCAATTACCCTACATGGACAATCACCGTTTTTAAAGCCCTTGAGGCCAAGTACATTCTCAAATAGTCGATGGGAAGCACAGAACCGCCGCCGGCAGTCATCACCACCACGGACAATAAAAAAAACAATCCGGCCCCATGCCGCCTGGAAATCCGTGGATGGCCGATCCGATTCATGTTTTATTGCAGTCATATGCTCCCACGGCCTCAGAAAACACGTCCGATCCTTACACAAACTGCTCATCCCTTGGCCGCCCCGCCAACACGTATGCAATCTATTTCCCATTCTCATATTTTTCAAGTGCTGATCGTCTCCACACAATTACCAAAGGCACGAAAAACTAGGAGGAGTATTTAGACGAGGTCTCCACCATCATTATAGCCCTCGACACGTGAATGAAATCATTCACGGGACAAGATCTAGGCATGTGCGTCGTCGGGGGCTTCCCATCAGCTTACTCCTCATCATTAACAGGCGGTTCGCATCAGTCCCAACGCCTATTGACCTGGATATTCTCTCCTCGTGGCTAAAAAGTGAGAGAAATCAACTAGGATCTGTGAGAGCAAACTTCTTCTCCGAGAAGACGCTGTATGGAGCCGGCAACCGCCCTCACCGCAAGCCAAGAAACTATCGCGGGGGGCGTGGTGGCGGCCGGCAGGGGAGCCGCGGCGGCTACGCATAAAACAGCGGAGGCCGCGGGCGCGGCGGTTGTCAGGGCAGTCGTTCACCGTACGACGGTCAGCAGCACGGAATCAACAACAGCCTGCACTCCTTCAGCAGCGGAGGGCAGTCATCTTCCAGCGGCGGGCAGGGTACTTACGAGCGGGATCGTCCAACTTGTCAAATTTGTCAGAAAACAGGACACACCGCTGTTAGTTGCTGGCTTCGGTATGAGGAGAGTCGAAATAGTGATAATCGTGCCAATTATGAATCTCAAGCCGGCCTTTTCCTCTGAATGGCTGTTGGATACTGGGGCAAACATGAACGTTACTTCTGATCTATCCAAGCTTAACGCTCCAAATCCATATCATGGCTCCAATGGTATTAATGTTGGCAACGTGAGTCCTTAATATTCTCACACTGGCAGCGCGGTACTATTTAAAACCCACCACCGCTATCTTTTACCTAGGTAACCAGATACCATGTCCCTTCATTAAAAACAAATCTCCTCAGTTCACCAATTTCACAAAAGACAATAATTGATCACTCTGTTACCACTAATGATTTTCAGATCCTAGACAATACTACAAGAGGGTGATTTTTCAGGGCCCCTGTGAGCATGGTCTGTACGTTCTTCCTGGCAACAAGTTCGTCTGCCCACCTAGTTTCAGAAAGCGTTCCTCGTGGCTCCGGTGGCTCTTCGGCTGATGGCCAATGGTCTGTTGTGGACACAGTCGTCTGGGTCACCCGTCTACTCAAATAATAAATTTTAATGTCTCAATTAGATTTTTCTTCCATTCATGTAAACAATTGTGACTCCTGTTCAATTGCTAAATCTCATAAATACCTTTTACTTTATCTGAGAAGCGTAACAATGCACCTTTTCAAACTTATTCATTCTGACCATATGGGTATTAGCTGTTCCTTCATTTGCTGGTTTTCGACTTTATATTTATTTTGTGGATGATTTTACAAAATACACTTGGTTGTACCCACTAACAAACACAATCACAAGCTTACACCACCTTTGTCACTTTTGAAAAAAATGGTTCAAACACTAATTCAATTCTCATGTTAAACTTTTTCGAAGTGAAAAATGGAAAGGAATATGTAAATAACATCTTTGGCCAGTTTCTGCAATCCTGGGGAAACTTAACATCAAACCTCCTGTCCTACACTCCCGAAACAAATGGGGTGGCTGAGCGTAAGCATCGCCAATTCATTGAAACGGTTGTTACTCTTCTACTCAATCTCATCTTCCGATCCTTTTGGGTAGAAAGCTATAGCCACGCAAAACTACCTCATTCAACAGAATGCCCAGTCACACCCTCTCCAAAAATCACCCTATCAACTCCTTACCAAGAACTTCCCAATTATAACCCATCCCGCGTTTGGGTGTCTTGCCTACCTTGGCTACGCCCTCATATACTCACAAATTACAACCCCGATCCCGTCCTTGAATTTTTTTGGCTATCATCATACTCCAGAGTATCGCTGTCTTGACCCACAAACTCATAAAGTCTACATATATCGTCATGTCAAATTTTTCGAAGTGAGTTTCCCTACGAGTCTATTTCCTCCTCCACAATACATCATTCATTGGCGTCCTTCCCCTTTTTCCAACATACTCACAGGGTCCCTCAACCTTCCCCACACCTCCACCCACTACCAAACCACCCCTCATCACCCCTTCGACCGTCACCACAATAACCCGAACCACCACCCACACTCACAACCAATCCGAACCACCCCATACCACACACATCTCCAGCCCGATCCATTTTGGGTCCTTCCCGGACACCCCCAAAATCACCACCGCCCGTGCCACCCCCCAAACTCATCCCATGTTAACCCGTGCAAAGACGGTATCTTTAAACCCTAAACCTTTCGGGTACCACACTACCAAATACACCCTTCCCGATAGTGAACACAACAACCTACTCTGTTGCCTCAAAAAATGCTTATTGGCGTCATGATATGGATGAGAGTGTAAGGATTTGATGATCAGAAAACTTGGGTTCTTGTACCTAAGGACCCATGGGCGGCCCCAGTGGGTGTATAATGGGGTGTACAAAATTAAACACAATGCAGATGGCAATATTTCCAGGTACAAGGCTCGTTTGGTTGATAAAGGCTACAATCAAGAGTATGGGCTTGATTCTCCGAGACATTCAGTCCGGTTATTCGGCAGGAAAACATTTTCCTGGTACTGTCAATGTCGTGCGCAAACATTGGCATCAATCAGTTGGATGTTTCCAATGCTGTTTCTCATGGCATGATTGATGAAACTATTCTACAGACGCAACCACCGGGCTATGGATCCCCGCTTCCTTCAACATGTTTGCAAACTCCAGTAAGTCTCTGTATGGGCTCAAGCAAGCCCCCGTGCTTGGTACACACGTTAAAAAACGTTCCTCCAGGACTCGCTTCAACGTGTTGGTACACGACACGCGTCTGTGTACTCGAAGAAGCACAAGGTTACAAGTCATTCTTCTTGTCTATGGAATATATTATTAGTACAGGATTAATACATTCTCAATTCAGGATGTCACTCGGCAAGCTATCGCATACTACTTCAAAGAAGGACCTGTGGCCCGTTCACATTATTTTCTGGGAATGGAGGTGTTTCGGACAGGGCAGCGGGTTTTTTTTCATTACAGTCAAAATGCTCGAGATCTGTTGCAGAAAGATGGGATGGAAAAATGCCACCTAGAAACCAAAACGATGGCGAGTCTCTTCGTCTACGAATGGAGAACAAAAACCACCCATTCTTGTGCCGATTATCACCCACCCGCAGCCCATGGGGCGTTACAGATCTGGCTATACACGTCCTGACATCAGTTTGTGTCACACCGAGTGCTCAGCGCAGCATCAACAAAATGTGAACATGGGACCATTATTAAAACGCATTCTCAAGTAAATTTTGGCACTCTTGGTCGTGGGTTTACTCATTCAACCCGGGGGACTTGGAGCTTCGGGGTTTCTCAGATTCAGATTGGGCGGAATGATAAAAATGACAGAGAAAATACATCGGGGTTTCTTGTTTTTTTGGGGCTCGCGCGAAAACTGATCTTCCTGTTGATTACAAAAAAAACAACTCAAGGTCCTCTCGGTCCTCGGTAAGCTGAATACCGCGCCCTTGTTATGCTGCTGAAGACCATGGTCACATATATTCTAGCGAAAACCCGCGCCATCAACGTTCCTGCTCTCTATTGACAACAAATCAACCATCGGTGTGGCCAAGAGTTCCGTCCTACACACCAGAATGCAAGCATGTTTTGATACCGATTGTCTCTTTGTTCGCGAGAAGTTCAGGCCGGAAGGCACCATGATTGTGCAGTATGACCCACTGAGAACAACCGGACTGATATTGTCACCAACCAAGACTATCGAGAACAAAGTCACGATAACTCTTCATGTTCCAGGAAAACTTCCGGAAACTCCTCTCGATAGCCAAGCTAGGGATAATAAACAGATAGTATTAAATTTAAATGTTATATAAAATAATATTAGTATTTACTGGTACTAATCCTAGTCTATTTAGATTAGTACTCCTTAATCCTGTCCTATTAGGATTGGTACTCCTTCCTATATCTCCTTTATATATCTCTCATGTATTCTCTTAACACGTGGAATACATCAAATATTCCTTCAGCACCCGTGATCTTTTTGTAGACCAAAGAGAGGAAAAATTCTTTGTAATAGATCTATCAGCGAACAAACAGTATGTAGAAAATCCATTAAATTCTTCAAATATAAATTAAAATAGGGTTATCTTTAATTTTTATAAAATTTAATTAATTTTAGAGAACTAACTTTTATAGTGAAGTCACACCATAAAATATGTAAAGAAAGAGAGAGGAGAGAGAAGGAAAAAAAATGATGGGGAATAATTGACTATTAATTATTATTATTAATTATTGACTTGAATAAAAACTTCTTGTCTTTGTTTTGAGGTAGACAAAAAATACTTTTCACTAAACTTTTCAAAATTATTAAGACATATTAACCCAAGTATAAGCAAATTTAGAAACTATAACTTAATTAAAAGTTGTTGTTATACATTTTTTTTACAGATAATAATTGTATTTTTATTTGTAGTATTTTTCATAAGTTCTCACACAGGCTTTGATATTATTTTTAAAGAATTTGGAATTGTGTTGTTAGGTTTGTATAATTTATTTGTCATTTATTTATTGAATCCTAGAGGATATATAATGTTATATGGATTCATCTGTATCAAATTAATTTAAAAAACTTGATATGTGTGTTGTTACTCTTGAATATTATTTATTTATTGCGAGAAAAAGATAAGAAGTATTTTTAATCGATCCTAAAGTGAAAAAGAGTGGAAGGAGAAGAAAATTAATGAACATTTTTTAAGTATTAAATTTAATAAGATTTAGATCTTTAAAATTTTATAAATGTTATTTTAATTAGAGAAATAAATTAGTGGAGATAGTAACGGGTATAGATTAAACAATGAAAGAAAGAGAAAGAAAGAAATGAATGAGGGTAAATTGGGTTTTACCATTATGACTTGAAATAAAAAATCTTTGTCTTTTATTAGATATAGAAAAAAAAATATATACATATAGAGGGAATATCCGATATTAGAAGAAGAAAAAATATTTTATTAATGTAATATGCTACCATTATTTCATTCTTGTTAAATCATGTATTTAGATTTAATTAGTTATTTTTAAATTTAAAATAAACAAATCATGAATCTACTTGATGAACTTGACAATATTGACTGTTCCACATTGATTGGCATTACATTGCTTCTTTGTTCTTAATTTTTGAGGACATTACACTATTTTCAGAAATTTGAAAAAAAATTTACAGTATATTTGATAGTTAACTTTTATTATGAAACAAATAAATTTTTTAATAATAATTTTTGTTATAAGTTTATATTCGTGTCTTTTCATGATTTTTCTCATTTTGATTTACAGTTAAAACAGTTAACATAACTTCGTAGGAATGTCACTCTCTGAAAGGCAGGAAACTTGATTTGATGATTATAATATGGACTTTTACGCTTCTTGCTTTCATTTCAGCTTTTGGGTCAATTATAATATCAGTATTAGTTCATTTTAAGTATTTCATTTTAATCTTAATCTATGACATATAAATTAAAATTGAAGATTAAATTAATTATGAAATATCTATTTAATTATTATTTCTAAATACCCTTAGCTACATAGATTTTGTCATAATAGTCATTATTAGCAAGGAATTGTAATGTGTTATTTAGAGTCATAAATTCTATAGTATGCTAACTCTTATTCTAGTGATAAAGATAATATCTTGATTTTATAAGAATTATATATTGTGATAAAGATAACAACCAAATTTTAATTGCTATATTTAAATTAATAATACAGATATTTGTGATAATACGATGCACACTCAAAAAAAAAAAATACGGTAAAGAGGGTACTTAGTTTACCTGCAACAAAAGTCATTTACAAGAATTTATGTTCATGTGGCAAACTAGTATATAGACAAAAGAATATACAAAAGGAAAGGTATTGAATCATTATAAACAATAAAAATTGGTTGAAGAGCTATCCTGTTAGTTTTTTTTGAGGAAAATAATATCCTATTGATATAGATGAGCAAAATAATGATATCAATGAGTCTACAAATGGATTGTGTCGGTTTCGAATGAAAAGTTTGAATTGAAGAGTGAGAGGTAAAATTTGATGAAGACAAAAAGAAGTCAAATAGTGCGATTAAGGTGATTATCGGGAAATTAACTCGTATTATATGAGTGATGATTTTCGTGACAAATTTCAAGAAAAAAAAAGGGTTTTGTGAATCAAACTTACTGATTGACAGAAGTTTCTCCCAATTTTTTTAATCATTATTTAGTCGTGGTCAATTACTGGAATAAGCGCCCAGACTAATAATTATATTAATTCGTCTTTCTTTCAGTATTAAGTTAAAGCGAATTTTCATGTTTATGATAGTTTTTTAGGACGTTTTCCAAAAGTGATATCTTCGCCAAATAAAAGTACGTGGGAATACGTCTTACTCTGTCTCAAGTAGCTAGTCACTTGCAGATATATGGTCTCAAATTTCCTTAAATGATTCCAATGGTGAGTTATGTATGTAATATTGTGTTTAATGTGGTATAAAAGGAGAAATCAGAGACGTTTTTATAGAAATATGGGAGTCATTTTAGTAAAATAAAATTTTATGTTCGCCGATGAAGATTTAGAGATTGAATGAATCTTTAGTAGTTAAAACTTGTGTTAAAACAAATATCAAATGAACATTCAACTCACATAATATCATCATGTGTCTTGTAGTTATATCTTTTTGAAGATATTTATTGTTAGCCTATGTATTGAAAGAGGGAAAGGGCATAAGCTGTTTAGTTTCATCTCCTTGAGTTTCAATTGGAATGATAGGGGTTGGGTTTTAGGATAAGTTCTCATAGTCCTGAATTCTTTCTTTCAATCCAAGTGAGGGGTACTAGCTTTATATGTAGGGTTAACGAGATTTTTCTTAATTCTAGGCGTTATAGATAGGTTTATCGATCTCGAGATAGTAATAAACACCCCAAAAACTATTTTTTATTCAAAATTATTGCTTATTTATATTTTTTTTAACACCTTAGAAATACGTACCCCAACAAATACTTGAAAAGGCGTCCAAGGAAGAGAAATGTACTTGTCATTCATCAGGGTCAATTGCTGTCAATTATCTCTTCATCTCCTTTCTCTAGTTCTCTTCTAGTTTTCTTTGTTAGTCTATTTTTATTGTAACTTTGAATTTAGGAATAAAATATTTGAACTGTTTCTAGTGTGACATTGGATTTGTTGCACATTAATGCTTTCATCGGAGGTTTCTCTAATGGAGGGCCAAAAAGTACGCAGATTTTCTTTGATGATTCAATCAAAGAAATAAAAGATTTCTCTAAGATCTTCTGAATTTCGTTTTGTGCTATGGAGGCTTGGGGGGAAATGTTACAAATTCTTTTGAACCCCAACACAGTTATGATGCTAAACTGTATTCTTATAATAACCTGTATTTATAAGGTTAAACAATGAACAGGAAACCGAAGATAAGATGAAGCAGAAAATACAATAAAATCCAAGGAGGTAATCCGGGTCCACAGAAATACTAATGTATCCTTAAGAAATTAATCCCTACTGTACCAAGGTTTTATGGATTAATTTCAACCAAGATAAACGGATTAAAACATGTTTAAAAATATCGAGGTCGGTACCTCAAACTTCTTTCACTCACGAACTTAAGAACCACAACAAGTCACACAGATTCAGTCGATCGACATTGATTTATTGAGAGAAAAATCAATGTAGAGAAGAAAAAAATTTCAGGGTTTGAAAAATCCCTGAAAAAAATTGAACTTCCTTTTTAGCCATTTTCAGCAAGAACATGATGTTCAATGAAATCTGTCAGACCGTTTATCCAGAAAGTTGTTGTCTTTTGGAAAAAATAACAACTTTTTGGAAATGTGCTATTAGGAAAATAACGACTTTTTGAAAATTAACGACTTTTTTCGGAAATTAACGACTTTTCAGAAAGTAACGGACTTTTCGGGGGGAAAGAGTAACAACTTTTCGTTAATGTGGCATTACCACAAATTTCTAAGAGATAATATAACGGATTTATTTGATTTAACAAAAAAATGATTAAACAAAAGTTTGTCCCCAAAAATTTATCATCAATCACATCATTTGCCAAGCGAAAGCCCAAAGCCGAGGCCGAGCGAGCGGAGCGAATAGCGACGGCGCGAGGGGCCTGACTTATTCTAGAGCTTAAGAAGTAATGAAAGTGTTTCCTTATAAGGAAAACAAATTCCCTTCTTTTGCCGATATGGGAGAAAATGACTTTTCATTTTCCCTCCAAAGTATTTCCATCACTTTCATATTCATCTTTCGTTCCATTTCACAATTGCTAACCCAAAATCCCCACATGAATGGGGAAGACTATTATAAAACCTAGATGAAAAAAACTTGTGTGTATTGTAGGTAAACGTTAATCGATCTAGATAAGCGGTTTCCCTTTTAAACTTTCGTAGTAAACCATATATCGATATACTCGGTCAATCGGTTGATTTTGATAATACTTTGAACCATCGAGCTTTTTGTATACTTAGACAACATATGTCACACAATCAACCCTTAAATTGTTCTTAGTAGTTCTGAATTGTTTTGTTCGTTTTTCAGCCATGAAACACATCTTCGGATAGTAAGTGTTAAAAGAACTGCTTACCGATTCTACTTGAAGCAACTTTACACTTCCACTTACATAGGTGAT
This sequence comes from Solanum habrochaites, assembly GCA_027704765.1. NCBI lineage: Eukaryota > Viridiplantae > Streptophyta > Magnoliopsida > Solanales > Solanaceae > Solanum > Solanum habrochaites. The sequence goes on along the minus strand of JAKWJA010002460.1, from coordinate 4,587 downwards.
TTCAAGTGTGATACAATAAGATACACAATATATTCCTGTATTCAACTTAGAAACCATTTTAAACAAGTCCTTATGTCTTTATCGTCGGTTTACTTACATTGTTTAATCATGAGAATGAAGAATGGACCATAAAAATAATCATATAATTTTTTTTCCTTTGACGATGTTGAACCGTTAATCAATGGGACTTTGTTTATCTCCTTGAACCAGATCTTGGATCTCCAGTCTTCTAGGTAGAATGACGCACGATGGACTTGTGTTCTCAGCGATAGTCCCATTCCCGTCGATGATTTCTCAACTCCCTCTCTATTTAGGCTTTGTAGTGGATCCGACACATTATTTTGACGCCATAGTTCAATTGTGATAATTCCTATTGCAGTTGGCTATCAAAAGTATGGCATAAATATAGGGGCATTGTTTGGCCAAAATTGAATATCTTCTAAGAAATTCCGGACCCATCAGTTTCTTCACCTGCCGTGGTAAAAGCAATGGAATTCAGCTCCATTGTAGGCGAGCTATTACATGTTTGTTTGGATTGATTTCCAAGATCTGCTATCCACCAATAGTTTAAAAAAAGTATCCACTTGTGGATTTTGTTTCAGTTGACCTAGTAATCAATTTGGCATCACTATATCCTTCAAGAAAGGATGGAATTTGTTGTAATGTAAGCGTAGTTTTGAGGTGTCATCTAAAGTATCCCAACAACTCTCTTCATTGCAACAATGATATTGATTAGGATTACGTAGTATTGAATCAGTTTATGATTAGCGCAAGCATGTCTGGCGTGTACAATTCATGCATTACATTAGTTTCCCTATACGCTAGCATAGCTAATGAGACTGACTTCACCTTTATCTTTGCAAGGAGGTTTACATCAATGCGAGGTCTTGCCCTTTTAAAATCAAAAATTTGAATTTTTCACGTATATTGAAATTAATGAGATTGAGACAATGCAGACCATTAGGAGTTTTAAGAATTTTAATTCCTACTATCACATCAGAACATCCTAAATTCTTTCATATCAAACTTACTAGCGAGGCATACGCTTGTAGCTTATAGTGCAAGTCTTTGTCATATAAGCATGTCATTCTCATATAGGCATAAAATACTTCTGATTTGGGAGTATCCTTTAATGCAAACACATTCATCCACATCATGATCTTAAATCATTTGACAACATGTTTGATCAACTTTGCATCATGTTTTGTTGCTTTTTCTTGTACGAAAAAGTGACTTAATAAGTTGCACACTTTCTTTTCTTTACCAGGAACTACAAAACCCTCAGGTGGTTATAGGTAAATTTCCTTTTCAAACTATCCATTTAAGAAGGATGTTTTCACATCCATTTGATGAATGTCAAGACCGTACTTACCTGAGTAGTGGCAATTAACATCCCCGAATTGAGTAATCTGAGTCACTGGCGGAGTATGTGTCAAAATAATCAAGACTTTTTTTGTATTAAAACCTTTGACAACACCCAAATTCTTGCTTTATATTTTTTTTTTTCCCAATCTGCACCCGCCCATAGTTCATCGTTTTCACTCTTCCGTTTTAAAGATCCATTTTGAACCCACGGGTTGGTTCCATGGAGGAAGATCAACCAACTCTCAAGTATGATTGCTTAAGATTGATTCAAATTTCACTATTAACAGCTCCTTCCAAGAGTTTTGAGTCGCTAGCAACATAGATTCCCTGAATGTTTGAGGGGCTACTTTCAAGAAAGAAATGTTACCAAAATCTTATCCAAATGACAGTAGATGTCTTTTGACGTTACTGCGTCTTTGGCTTTCTCATTTTGTTACATGCTTTTTGGTTCTTCTCTGGGTTGTTTTTAGTCCCACTAGATAACTCAAGTTCTTTTATACGGATAGATATGTTCAAAAAAAATCAGCACTATCTATTCCATTACCGTATTATAATAAATTATACGGAATGTTCGACTTATGAACCAAACTGAATGGAAGTCTAGTTTTGTGGCATATTCAAATGAATATACAATACACAGTCTTAGGTCATTTTTACCTCTTAGTATAGGAACCTGGACTTTGGCTAGACACCCCCAAAACTTTGAAATATTTCAAATTGGGTTTTCTACCTTTACATATCTCTAGGAATTACAATTGTTCTTTGAGGTGAGGGCACTCTGTTTAAGTATTGATTTGCTGTAAGGATTAGCTTCCCCCCACAAGTTCTGGGTAACCCGAATTATAAGTAATGCATTTAATCATTTCTTTTAAATTCGGGTTTTTCCTTTCTACCAATTCCATTAGTACTGAGGAGTGTAGGGATGCAGTAGTTTGATGGAATTATTCATTTTCTAAAACATATTGTCTCACAATGGGATTCATATTCCTACCTCTATCACTTCTGATTCATTTTATATTTTTATGTAATTGATTTTTCTACTTCAGTTTTATTATTGCCTAATGCATTCTATTTGCTTAAATCCCTTACTATTTAGAAAATAGACAAAACAATATCTTGGCAATCGTCCAATAAAAAGTTATGAAATAATTTTCCCACCAACGTAATGGTGTTGAACCTTCATGTCACAATGTCAGTGTCGAATCAATTGCAGGATTTGGAATTTTGAATTCTTTTCAAAACAAAGTTATAAGAATTCTTAGCATACTAGATTCAACACAATTTGACATTTGATTTATTGCACTCAAATTTGGGCAAAATATTTAGTTATAAGTTTTCGCAAGTTTTTGTTATGAACGTGTCCCCAAACGTCATGCGATAACCTTTCGAATCAAGCAAGTAAGAAGAATCAAAATCTTTATTCATATTCAACTGCAATTACATGAGTTTGAACAAGTCATCACTAAGGTAGCCTTTTTCTACATTCGGACATTCATTTTTGCTTAGCAAAAAAACCTACGTTATCAGAAACAAAGTATACATTTAACTCCATTCTTGGTAAGAACTGGAATTGCAACTAAATTATTTCTTCAACTTCTTGACATATGAGACCTATTCAAAGTCACCACCTGCATGAGTCTCTTTTAATAGGCTTTGCCAGTTCCTTCCACCTTGCAAACAACGGACGTTGTCATTAAACATTTTTCATTTGTAGTACTGGAGGATATGAGAAAATAATTTCTTGTTGGCAAAAACATGGCATGAGGCCACAGAATCTATCCACCATTTCTTGGATTCCACCAAGTTACATTCTGAACGCATTGCACAAAGATCCTTCCATTTCTCCTGGATTAACAGTTTATTGGTCCTTCTTTTTTCTTTGTCCCTTAGGGTGTGGTCCATCATTCAGTAGACCTCTGACCTGTGACACAGTTTCAAGTAGTTTCATGATATTTCTTATAGGAGGATTGTTTTTTGGACCAGAGATGCTTTCTTTCTTTTCTTTCATTTTGGGGATCTTCTTCAACAAAATTGACTCCAGAATTGTTGAATTACAACGTGACCTCTTGTCTGCAGCCTTATTATCCTCTCGTATCTCAACACTTATATGAGATCTTAACAGTCATCTACTTGCGTTGTTGTTTCAAGTAGTTTTTCAAGTCCTCCCACAATGGATGGTAAATTTTCAATAAGTGCACTACTGAAAAGCATCATTCACATCAATCCTACATTAATGTTATGTGAGATTAAGGGAAAACTTAATATTCGAACATGGCATTAAATAAATTTCTACCTTCAGTAAGGAGATCATGGGATTATGACCGGCAATTCATAACTGAGGTTTACGACCGTCTTACTGTCTATCACTTATAGTCCAGAAATTTTGCACAATGAATGTTCTTCATTCCGACATCTTATCTGTTTTGTACTTCTTTTCTAAAGATCCCAGAGTTAGAGTTCTTTTGAATTTTGGCATTGCTTATTGTACACTGTGCAGATCATCTTGAGATCACTCAACAATATATTTTACAAAAAATCTGAGTGATTCGTTCATCAGCCGGAGTTAATCTGGACAATAACAGGAACATTCTAATTATAACCTTCTGCAGGGACTCAACGTAAGAGATAAAAAAAATTTCTTTTGCTGCCATATCTAAGTCGACCCAAGAAAAATTTGCAGGGTTATAGCTGCGCTAGGCAGCATCTTGAACGATTATGTGCAACGTTGTGTCTGCCTAGCAGAGACACTACTGTTCCAGCATTGGTTGAATTGAAGAGTCATTTTTTATTCCGTCACAAATGGTAGAGAAGTTAAGTATTTGAAATACTACAAGTAAAAACAAATCTTTACACAAATTGTTTCTGAGTTAACGATAAAGTTTTTATGTTATTTTAACGTTAATCGAATGAATTTACAAAATTCAAGCAGCGTTGTGAAAAACCATAAAGGTTATATCTCCAGAACACCTCAAATACAGAAAAACTGTTTCAATTTCTTAAGTTGTATTCTTATAAACCTGTATTTATAAGGTTAACAATGAATTAGAAAAGAAATAAGATGAAGAAGAAAATACATTAAAATACAAGAGTAATCCGAGTCCACAGAAACGATATGGTCCTTAAGAAATTTAATTCCCTCAATGTACCAAGGGTATTGGATTAATTTATCCCAGATAAAACGAATTTATTTAAACCTATTAAAGATATAGCGCGGTTTAGGGT
>JAKWJA010002459.1:0-23548 GCA_027704765.1 Solanum habrochaites | reverse complement strand
CATTCAATGACGTCGGGCATGTCCATTTTATCATTGTTTTGTAAGACTGCCCGACACATGGGTCGGATCCATCTGAGCCATGGCATGCTATCATCCGCGCCCTGGGCAGCACACACATCAATAACATGGGTTGTTGGCATTCCATTTATCGCACTGGAAAGCAGACACGTTTGGATGGTGGTCTGGCGTGGCATGCAACATCGCCTTGACAGCAAACATAGAAAGACGACAAATACCGGTATGGCTGTAATCATCGCCCTTAGATGCTCGCATGGTTGATGACGTCCCTGGCGTGCTAGGGACCTTCATGGTCCTGTGGCAACACCAAGTGGGATGACGTAAATTCGTTGCATGCCATATCTCCCTTAGACAACAACATGATCAGCCGACGTCGGGCCGTGGTATGCCCCTTCCTCACCCATGGCAAGCGACAAGTCGAACGACATCAGCCATGGTTTGCCCATCGCTTTTGGACAACAAACATTTCGGACGACGTTTGGGGAGTGGCATGCCATCATCGCCTTTTGACTGCACCACACGACTTGACAACGTCGGGCCCTTGGCATACCCCGCATGGGCCTTTGGGCTGCATAAACCAGTCGAACCGTGGGCGTCACATGCCATCATCGCCCTTTGGGCAGCACAAACGGTCAACACATCGAGCCTGGCAGACAATCATCGCCTTTGGGCAACACACACTGTCGGACGATGTTGGGCCGTGGAATGTTTTGCAGCGCCCTAGACATCACACTCTATCGGGATGAACTTCGAGCTGGGCATGCCCGCATGGACATTTGGCAGCACCCACTATACCCAAGTCGGGCAGGCATGCCTTCAATGCCATTGAAGACACATGTGGTCCCGGACGAGGTCTGCGTACATGCCAATTCCCGCCCTTGGAAAACCACATTGTGGGACGACTCGGGGATGGCATTCAAGCATCGCCCTTGGGATAACATCCATTGGTTGGAATAACGTCGGACGTGGAAATGGCCATCATGGAACATGACCAAAAACTACGGGTCTGACGATCCTCAAGCGTGGAATGCCATCATCGCCCTTGACAGCACAAACGGTCATACGACGTCCGAGCCGTGGCTGCCATCATCGCCCTTCGGAAGCACACAATGATCAGACTCCGTCGCGTGGCTCCATCATCCCTTGGGCAGTAACACAGTCGGGGCCAACATCGATCGTGTCATACCTGCATGGACCTTGGGCAGCCTTTCATTGTCGGATAACGTTAGGCTATTGCAGCCATCATCCCATTGGGTAGCACAGAGGTCACACGCTCGGGCCGTGTCCATCCAGCTTCACCTTTGGAAACTCTGACGGTGGAACAACATGACGAACTTGGTTATGCATTTATCTCCCTTGGATTGCATACACGGTAAGACTACGTCGCGTGTGGGCATGCCATCACATGGCCCTTGGGCAGCACACACGGTCCCGGGAAAACTCAGCCTGAATGCCCGCATGGACCCTTGGGCCAGCACCACCACGATCCGAGTTGACATCGGGACGAGCGAGGCGTGAATGCCATCATCGCCATGGGTGAAATACTGGTCTGACGACGTCGGGCGTTGACATTGCAATCTCAACCCTTAGACATACACACGGTGGGACAACATCGGGAACTGGCATGCCCATCACGCGTTTGGAATATCATACAGTGAGACTATGTTCGATGTATCATGCCACATGGCCCTTGACACCACACACGGTCCCTAACGACATCGAAAGTGGCATGCCATCCCCATCTCCCATTACCAACCACACACGATCAGATGGAGTCCGGGCCGTTAAAGCTATCATTTTCCTTGGACAACATACACGGTCATACTACAATCTTTTTGTGGCCATGTTATCCCATCACCCTTGGACAACAACACATGTCGGATGACACAAGCGTGGGCATGCCCGTATGGCTCCCTTGGGCAACTCACACGAGCATATGACTTTGTGCGTCGCAATGCTATCAATTTCCCTTGGCAACCACACACGCTTCAGACGACTTCGGGCGTTAAATTCCAATCATTTCCCCTTAGACACTACACGCTCCGGATGGTGTCGGGCGGGGCTCCCCAACATCGCCTTTTGGACAGCACCATACACGACGACATCAATATTACGTGGTATCATCGCCCTTGACACACTCAGGTTAGCTTGATTTCGGGCATGGTAGCTGTATGTTCTTTGGCAACACACACATCGATAACGTTCCGATCGTGCATGCCATCATCTCCCCTTGGACAACACACCCCACCGGAAATTCAGACCACGTCCGGGCTTGTATGCCACAATACTCTAGGGCAGCACACACGTTCGAACGACATCAGCCGTTGTCTGACATCATCGCTTTTGGACAACACACACGTCGGACGACGTTGGGAGTGGCCATGCCATCATCTCCTTTGACGCACACACGACTGATTACGTCGGGCCATGCATTGGCCCGCATGGGCCCTTGGGATACCATAAACTGTCGACAACATTGGGCGTGGACTCCATCATCGCCCCTTGGGCAGCCACCGGTCAGACGACATCGGGCCGTTGCATGACATCATCGCCTTTGCAAACAACACGTTCCGGACGACGTCGTGCGTCGGAAATTTTTTCATCGCCCTAGGCATCAACACACGATCGTACGACGTCGTGCGTAGGCAGGGTCCTTATGTCCCTTGGGTTAGCACACATGACCAGACGAAGTCAGCATGGCAGCCATCAACGCCATTTGGAGCACATGTGGTTGACGAGGTCTGGCAATGACATGCCATTGTCCCCCTTGGAAAACACACATGGGTTGGACGACATCGGCATGGCATGGCAATCATCGCCCTTGGATAACATACACGATTGGAACAACGTCGGACTTGGCAATGCATATGGACCTTGACCCAACCCATCTGTCTGACGATGTTCGAGGTGAATGCCCATATCGCCCTTGGAAGCACAAACTGCCAGATGAACGTCAGGTGGGCATGCCCATATTCCGCCCTGTGTAGCACCATGATCAAACTTAGTCGTTGCGTGGCATGCCATCAAGCTTCCCCTTTCTGTACACACGGTCGACCAACGCGAGAGTGGCATCCTCCATGTCCCTTGTCGCACACATGGTTGGATACGCAAGCAGGGCCATGCATTTATCGCCATTGGGTAGCACCGGGACAACCCGACGTCGGTGCTGAACATGCCATCTTCACCTTGACAACCACGCACGGTGGAACAACATCACGACTGGCATGCCATCATCGCCCTTGGATGGCATACACGGTCGACTACGTCCGGGTTGTGGCATGCCCATCATGGCCCCTTGGCTCAACACCCAAGGTTTGAACGAAGTAGAGTGTCACATGTCATCATCGCCCTTGACAGCACACACGATGTAGGACGACATTCCGTGTTGCAATGCTGTCATGTACTCTTGACAATATACACTGTCCGACAACTTCGGGCGTGCAAGTTATCATTGCCCTTTGGACTGCACCACACAATCAAACCACTGTTTGGGGCGTGGCAATCTATCATCGCCCTGGGTACAAACCAGTAAGATTATGTTCAGGCGTTAATCCAATATTGACCTTAGACAATCAATACACCATCGACGATGTCGAGCGTGGCAGCCATCATCTCCCTAGCGAATTGCACCCACGCTCATAAACGACGTCGGCCGTGAATGTTATCATGCCCAAAGGTCAGCACACACTGTCGAATAACACATCGTGGAAATGTCCCTCATGACCCGTGAGCAACACAATACAGTCCGCATATATCGGCGTGGCATGCCCATCATCACTATTTGTGTAGCAACACGTTTTGGAACTTGTCCGGGCAATGTACATCCTATCATCACCTTTGAAGATAGCACACACGTCGACGACGTCGAGCCGGGCAAGCCATCACCGTCCTTGGATGCAAACACTATCGGACTACGTCGGGCATGGCCAATGCCATCATCGCCCTTGCATCACACCACTGTTGGACACGTCGAGTGGTGGGCATTCCCTCGCATGGACCTTGCACACACACTAAAGATTAAGTCAGTTAAAGGCCTTGTTATCATCCGCCATTGGCCCAGCACATGTAGCAGAGAGGTCTGGCTTACTTCATATTTGCCAGAGGAAAGCACACATGGTTTGGAGCTTGCAATGCCCATAATCCCCTGGAACATACCCGGTTGGACTAGTTTGGGTAATATTCCCCTCATGGACCTTGAATAACACATACAGGGGTCGGACGATGTCCGAGCGTGGAATGCCACAATCGCCCTTCGACAACACGCACATCGAACGATGGCGAGTGTGCATGCCATCATCGCCTTGTGTACACATCATTATCAAACTACGTTCGGGCCGTTGCACATGGCCACATCGCCCTTGGAAAGTAACACGTTCGTACCACGTCGAGCGGGCATTCCTGCATGGACCTGGCAGCAACACACGTCCAGATAACGTCGGGCATGGGCATTCCATCATCCGCATTTGTAGCACACCATGTCGTTGCGACGTCGGGAGTTTACATCAATCTTCACCTTTGGACAACACGCTGGGGGAACAACATCAGGACTGACATCCACATCGCCCCCCTTTTTTTGGATAACAACACGTCAGACTACTCGGCAATGTCAATTCCATCAATGACCCTTGGCCAACACCCAAGTTTCGAACACCGTTCGAATTGTCGCATGCCATCCATCCTCCCTTGGACCGCATACACGATGTCGAGGACAGGTGTTTTTCATGCCATCATCGCTCTTGGAAAACATACACTTCAGACAACGTCAGTGTGGGCAATTATCAATGTCCCTGACTGCACACACGAATCCAAACGATGTTGGGGTCGTGGAAATCCATAATCGCCCTTATACTGCAACACATGGTCGTACGACATGGCGTGGCAATCCATAATTGCCTTATGGCAGCACACACGGCGGATTATGTCAACGTGTTTACATCCATCATTGACCTTCGGGATCACATGGTCCCGTACTACGTCGGGAGTGCCATGCCATCATCACCCTTGTAAGCAATGACGGTCGTACGACGTTGGGGGCCGTGGGCATGAAGTCTCCATTGAGACACACCACGAGGAATGGCCCGTCGACTGTGGGCATTCCATCACGCCCTGTTTACCTGCACATATGGTTTGGATGAGATCGCACAATGTCATGCCCATATGACCTTGGGCGGCACAAGAGTCGGACGATGTCCTGGCGTTTACCTGTTTATCATTGCCCCTTGGATAGCAACACCTCTCGAACGACGTCAAGCCGTGGCATGCCATCATCGACCCTTGGATCGCAAACACGATCGGAACTACGTTCAGGCATGGCATGCCCAATCCATCTCCCTTGGGCAGCCCACACTTCCGTACGACGTAGAGCATGGCATTCTCGCATGGACCTTGGGAGGCACACACGTTTTGGAATGTGTCGGGCATGGCATGCCATCATCGCCCCTGGGGCGCACACGCGGTCAGAGATGTTAGGCCTTGACCATGCCATATTTACCCCTTGGACAAAACACAGATGTGCCCAACATCGGCTAAGGCATGCTATTATCGAATGGACAGCATACACAGTCCGAACTACCTGGGCGTGGGCATGCCCATCATGGACCTTGGAAAACACACAGGGTCACATGACCGTCGAAGCGTGGCAATTGCCATCATCGCCCTCTTGACATCACCACTGATGTGGACGACGTCAGGCGAGCATTGCCATCACCCCTTCGAACAATTGTACCATCATATGAAGTCCGGGCGTCGCAATGCTAATATTTCAATTGGCCAACACACACGCTCTACAACTTTGGGCGTAAAAATGTTTAAAAAATCATTGCCCTTAGACAGCTACACGTTCAGAGGTGTCCGGGCGTGCATGCCAACATAACTTTTGGACACCACACATAGATAAAGACGACATCTGTATGGCATGTAATCATCGCCCTTAGACAGACACGCATGGTTTAGATGATGACGGGCGTGGTAATGGGACTGCATGGTCCTTTGGAACACACCAGTCGTATGACCGTTCAATTGTTGCAATGACATAACTCCTTGACCACCACACGATCGACTACGTCGGACGTGTAGCCATCATCACCCTAGGGCAGCACACATTGAACGACATCAGCCCGTGGTATTCATCATCGTCTTTTGGACCACAACAACCTGATCCGACGATGTTGGGAGTGGCATCCATGATTCGCCGTTTGGATGCACAACACGACCTGACGACGTCAATCCGTTTGCATACCCTTGGGCAGCCACAACGGTCAGACGACATCGAGCGGGGCATGACATCAACGCCTTTTGGGCAACACACCTGTCGGAGATTTCGAGCGGGGAATTGGTTGTCATCGCCCTGGACACTCACACACGATCGACGACGTCCGGGCTGGCATGCCCGCATGGACTTTTTGGCAAAGCACACACGACCAGACGAGTCGGGCATGCCCTGCCTTTCACGCCATTTGGGAAGCACATGGTGGTCGGATAGGTTCTGGCGTGACATTGCCAATAGTCGCCTTGGAAAAACACAAATGGTGGGACGACGTCGGGGATGCCTGCAGCATCGCCCTTGGATAACATACCTGGGTTGGAACGTCGGACGTGGAAAGCCATCAGGACCCTGAACCAACCAATAGGATTCGGATGAATGTTCGAGCGTGAAATGCCATCATCCGCCCTTGGACAGCACAAACGGTCCCCAGAGGACGTCGAGCGTGGCATGCCATCATCGCTCTTGTTTAGCCACATGATCAGACTACGTCGGGCGTGGCGTGCCACATCTCCTTGGTCAAGTACACACGGTCGGAACCCAACATCGACCGGTCCATGCCCAGCATGGACCTTGGGCCAGCAACCATGGTGGATTAACGTCGACATGGCATGCCGCATCCGCCATTGGTAGCCACAGAGGGTCCCACACAAACTCGGTCGTGACATGCCCTCTTCACCTTTGGAAAACACGGCGGTGAAACACACACGAGGTGGTAATGCCATCCATATCCGTTCTTGGAAATGCAACACTGTCAGACTACGTCGGGGTGTGGCATCCATCAGGCCCTTGGGCAGCATACTCGGTCCGTAAAACTCAAGCCTGGAATGCCCTCCAATGGACCTTGGGCAGCACACCGTCCAAGTGACAATCGGGCGTGGAATGCCATCAGCACCATTGGTAGAATACTCCGTCCGGACGAGTCCGGGCGTGACATGCAATCCTCACCCTTTGACACCACACGTGGGCAACATCGGGAATGTTCATGGCCAGCATCGCAGTTGGATAGCGTTACACGGTGAGATTATGGTCGGGCGTAGCATGCCATCATGGCCCTTGGACCACACACAGCGATCTAACTACGTCAAAGTGGAATGCCATCATCGCCCTTGGACAACTTACACAGATTTGAACAACGTCGGACATGGCATGCCATCATATCCTTTGGACAGCATACACGGTCGGACGAAGTCGGTCTTGTCATATTATCATGGTTCTTGGACTTCACACACGTTCGGAAGACGTCAGGCGTGGCAATACTATCATCACCCTTGGGAAGCACACATGGTCGGACAATGTCGCACATTAGATGCAATCATTGCCCTTGGGAAGCAGAGACGATCTCACGACGTCGGCGTGGCATGTCATCATCACTTTGGACAACATACAGACAAAAAAAGTGAAGCTTGGCATTCCATCATATTCGTTGGACTTCACATACGGTTGGACTATATCGGCTCTGGAATTCCCACATGTCCCTTGGGATGTAGACGTAGTTGGATGACGTTGGGTGTGACTTTCCATCATCGTATTTAGGCAGCACACACAGTTGGACGACATCGAGCGTGGCATGTTATGTTCGCCCATGGAATGAACACACGGTCGGGCGATGTAGGGTGTGGCATGCCATCATCTACCTTGGAATGAACACATGGTCGGATGATGTAGCGTGTGGCATGCCATCATGGACCTTGGACAGCATACACGGTCGGACGACGTCGGGCGTGTCATATTATCATCGTCCTTGGACTGCACACACGGTCGGACGACGTCAGGCGTGGCAATGCTATCATCACCCTTGGGCAGCACACACGGTCGGACGACGTCGGACGTTAGATGCCATCATTGCTCTTGGGCAGCACACATGGTCAGACTACATCGGGTGTTGCTTGTCATCATCACATTGGACAACACACAGACGAACGATGTCGAGCTTGGCATTCCATCATATCCATTGCACATCACATACGGTTGGACGACATAGGCTCTGGTATTCCCACATGGCCCTTGGGCAGCAGACATAGTCAGATGACGTTGGGCGTGACTTGCCATCATCTTATTTAGGCAGCACACACAGTTCGATGACGTCGAGCGTGACATGTTATGTTCGCCCATGGAATGAACACACGATCGGGCGATGTAGGGTGTGGCATGCCATCATCTACCTTAGAATGAACACGCGGTCGTATGACATAGCGTGTGGCATGCCATCATGGCCCTTGGACAGAATACACAAGGTCGGATGACGTGAGGAGTGGCATGCTATCATCTCCCTTGAACAGCAGAAACGGTAGGACGACATCGGGCGATAAATACCATCATTGCCCTTGGATATCAGACACGGTCGAACTATGTCGGGCGTGGCATGTTATCATCGCCCTTGGAAAGCATACATGATCGGACGATGTTGTGCGTGTCATAGTTTCATCGCCCTTGGATAGCAGCACACGATCAAACCACGTAGGGCGTGGCATGTCCGCATGGCACTTGGGTAGCACACACCGTCGGATGACGTCGGGTGTGGAATGTCATCATCGTTATTGGGCAGCACACACATTGGGATGACGTCGGGTTTGATATGCCATCATCACCTTTGGGCAGCACACAAGGTTAGACGACATCAAGCGTGACATGCGATCATGTCCCTTGGACAACATTCAAGGTCGGACGACGTCAGGCATGGAATTCCATCATCGTCCTTCGAATGGACACACGGTAAGATGACGTCGGGCGTGGCATGCCATCATCGCCGCTAGATAACATACACAGGGTCAGATGACGTAGCATGTGGCCTGCCATCATCGCCCTAGGAAAGCATAAACGATCAAACGATGTCAAGCATGTCATGTAATCATTGCGCTAGGACTTCACACACGGTCGGACAACGTCGAGCATGGCATGCTATCATTGCCCATTGGGCAGCACACACGGTCAAATGACGTCGGGAGTTAAATGTCATCATTATCCTTGGAAAGCATACACGGTCAGACAACGTCGAGCGTGGCAAGTTATAATTGCCCTTGGACTGCACACACGATCAAACGATGTTGGGCGTGGCAATGCTATCATCGCCCTTGGGCAGCATACCCAGTAGGACGACGTCGGGCGTTAAATACCATTATTGACCTTAGACAGCATACATAATCGAAAGATGTCGAGCGTGGCATGCCATCATCGCCCTAGGATAGGACACACGATCGGACTACGTCGAGCGTGGAATGTTATCATGCCGTAAGTCAGCACACACGTTCGGATTACATAAAGAGTGGAATGCCCGTATGACCCTTGGGCAACACATACTGTCACACAATATTCAGTGTGGCATACCATAATCACTATTGGGCAGCACACACGGTCGGACGACGTCAGGCGTGGCATGCCATCAACGCCCTTGGATAACACACATGATCGGACTACGTCGGGCGTGGCATGCAATCATCGCCCTTGGGCAGCACATGCGATCGGACAACTCGAGCAAGGCATGCCCGCATGGAGGTTGGGTAGCACACACAGTCAGAGTGACATCGGGCGTGGCATGCCATCATCTCCATTGGGTAGAATACTTGGTCGGACGACGTCGGGTGTGACATGCAATTTTCACCCTTGGACAACACACATGGTGGGACAACATCGGGACTTGCATGCCATCATCGCAGTTGGATAGCATACAGGGTCAGACTACGTCGGGCATAGCATATCATCATGGCCCTTGACAACCACATACGATCTAACGACGTCGAAAGTGGCATGCCATTATCGCCCTTGGAAAGCATACATGAAGTCGGACAACGTCGGGCATGGCATGCCATCATTGCCCTTGGACAGCATACACTGTCGGACGACGTCGGGCTTGTCATGTTATCATAGTCCTTGGACTGCACACACGGTGGGACGACGTCAGACGTGGCAATGCTATCATCATCCTTTGGCAGCACACACGGTCGGACGACGTCGGGCGTTAGATGCCATCATTGCCCTTGGGCATCAAACATGGTCAGACTATTTCTGGTGTTTCATGCCAGCATCGCCATTGCACAGCACAGATGATCTCACAACGTCGGCGTAGCATGTCATCATCACTTTGGACAACACACTGACGAAAAAAGTCCATCTTGGAGTTCCATCATATCCGTTGGACTTCACATACGATTGGACGATATCGGCTCTGGCATGCCCACATGGCCCTTGGGCAGTAGACACAGTCGGACGACGTTGGGTGTTACTTACCTTCATCGTATTCAGGAAGCACACACAATTGGATGACGTCGGTCGTGGCATGCCATCTCGCCCTTGGACAGTACACACGGTCGGACGATGTCAGGCGTGGCATGTGTATCTTCGCCTTGGAATGAAAAGACGGTCAGACGATCTAGGGTGTGGCATGCATCACGCCATGGACAACTACCCACGATCAGACGACATCGGGATGTTGGTGATCATTGCGGTGGAATGCACACATGTCGGACATCGTGAGCATGTCATGCTATCATCGCCCCTGGGAAAACAACACTGGTCGGATGGTCGGGCGGTTTTTAAAGGCCATCATTTTCCATGGCACAACATACACGGTAGGACTACGTCGGGATTGTGGCATGTTTCATCTCCCTGGGACAACAACACGGGAGAGATGACGTATCAAGAGTGGAATGCCCGCATGGCCCTTGGGCTGCTCACAAAGATATATGAGTCGGGAGTCGCAATGCTATCATTTTTCCTTGGCTGCACACACGCTCAGACGACTTTGGGCGGGTTAAATGCATCATGCCCTAGACAACATTACACGTAGATGGTGTAGGGCCCCCGGGCAGATTGCCAACCATCGCCTTTGGACAGCACAAATAGATTTACATGATATCAGATCTGCATATGTTATCATCGCCCTTAGCAGCACACCCAAAGTTAGATGACCGGGCGTGTATGACTGCATGGTACTTGGCAACACACATTAGTCGGATGACATCGATCGTGAATGCCATTACTCTCCCTTGGGACAACACACACTACAGACTAGTCGGGCTATTGTGTAGCCACATCACCTAGGGCAGCACACACGGTCGAACAAAATAGGGCGTGGCAGGGACATCTCGCGTTTGGGCAACACACACGGTCGACTAGATGGGCGTGGAATGTTGTCATGCCCCTTGGACATCACACACGATTCGGACGACGTCGGGAGTGGATGCCCGCGGACATTGGGCCGCACACACTACCAGAGAAGCGGGCATGGCATGCATCAACTCATTGAAGCACATGTGAGGGAAAAGGGTCTGGCGTGGACATGCCATATCGCCCTTGGAAAACGCACACATGGTGGGACGACGTCGGGCGTGGCATGCAAGCATCCCCTGAGATAACATAACGGTTAGATACGTTGAGTGTGCATGAATCATGGCCTTGACTAACACATACAGTCGGACGGTGTTGAGCGTGGAAGGCAATCATCGCCTTGGCAGCACAATGGTCAGACGCAGTCGAGCGTGGAAACGCCATCATAGCCCTAGTGCAACATGATCAGGGACTACGTCGGGCACGTGGCATGCCCATCATTCTCCTTGGGCAGTACCCACAGGTTTAGGACAAACTCGAGAGTGGTGCCTGCATGGAACCTCGGGCTGCACACATTTTCGGATAACGTAAGCATGGCATGCCACATCGCCATGGTAGCAAACGCGAGGGTTAAGACGGAACGTCAGGCGTGACATGCAATCATCGCCCTTGGACACATACAAGGTGGGGAGGAATTCCATCATTCGTTCGAATATGAAACGCAAAGTAAGACGACCGGCGGGCGTGGCATGCCATCATCGCGCTAGATGTAGCATTTTGACCACAGGGTCAAGAGATTGCTTGTAGCGTGGTGCATGCAAAAAATTGCCTTTCGACAGCATAAACGATCAAACGGACGTCGGGCTGTCTGTTATCAATTGTTGTCAGGACTGCAAACATGGTCGGAAACATCGAGCATGGCATGCATTCATGCCCTCTTGGCAGCAGCACACGGTCAGTGACATAGGGTTCTTTGGGGCATGCCATTATCGCCTTGGGAAAGCAGACACGTTCGGATTGTGTTCTAGCGTGGCATGCAACATCGGCCTTTGGACAGCAAAAATAGAAAGACGACATCGGGTTCATGGAATGTAATCATCGCCTTTGACACGAGCATATTAGATGACGTCGGGCTGGTCTGACTCATGGTCCTTTGAAACACACACAGGTCGGACGACGTAAATAGTTGCATGCATCATCTCCGTTGGAAAACAAACATGATCCAGACGACGTCGGGCGTGTTGTATGCCATCATAACCCTAGGGCAGCACACACAGCTCGAACGAATTCAGCCATTGGTTGCATGCATCGATTTTGGACAACACACACGGTCGGACGACGTTGGGAGTGGCATGCAATCTCGACCTTTGACTGCACCACACGACCTGACTACGTTTTCAAGCGTGGCCATGACCGCAGGAGGCCTGGGGATAAATAAAGTGGATCGGGACAAACATTGGGGCGTGACATTGCCATAATACCCTTGGGCAGCACACACGGTTCAGACGGACCTCTGGGCGTGGCAGGACATCATCGCCTTTGGGCAAAAAAACATGGGCCGGACGAAGTCGGGCGTGAATTGTGTCATCCCCTTGGACATAACAACGATCGGACGACGTCGGGCATGAAGGATCTTATGTACCTGTGGTTAGCACACATGACCAGACTTAGTCGGGCATGGCACGCATGCCATCAACGCCCATTGGAAGCACATGGTGGTCGGACGAGGTATGGAGTGACATCATGCCATATTCGCCCTGGAAAACACTACATGGTGCGGACGACATAGCGTGGAATGCAAGCATCGCCCTTGGATAAATACACGATTGGACTAGTCGGCGTTTGGCATTGCCATCATGGCATAGGACCAACACATCAGGTCGGAAGAGGTCTAAGCGTGGATGCCATCATCGCCTGGACAGCAAACAATGGATAGAGACGACGAGCGTGGGAATGCCATCATCGCCCTTGTGTAGCAACATGGATCAACTTTAACATCGGGCGTGGCAGGACATCATCTCCCTGGGCAGTACGGCACGGTCGGGACAAACAGGAGTGGCATTGCCTCCATGGACCTTGGCAGCACACAGGTTGGATTAACGTCAGCATGTGCATGCCATCATCGCCATTGGGATAGCACACGAGGGAACACGATTGGTGGGGTGACATGCCATCATCCGCCCTTGATTGCCATTACACGGTCAGACTAGTCGGTTGAGCATGCATCATGGCCCTTGGCCACACACAAGGCCGAACGGACTAAGGGTCAATGTAATCACTCCCCTGGGACAGCGCACACGGATGTCGGACGACATTCCGTGTGCATGCTGTCATCACTTAGGACAATACCACTGTCAGAGGAAAACGTCGGGTGTGGCAAGTTATTCATTGCCCTTGGACTGCACACATGATCAAACCATGTTGGGCGTGGCAATGCTATCATCGCCCTTGGGTAGCACAACCAGTAGGACGACGTCAGGCGTTAAATACCATTATTGACCTTAGACAGCATACACGATCGGACGATGTCGAGCGTGGCATGCCATCATCTCCCAAGGATTGCACACACGATCAGACTACGTCGACGGTGGAATGTTATCATGCCCAAAGTCAGCACTCACGGTCGGATAACATCAAACGTGGAATGTCCGCATGACCCTTGGGCAACACATACAGTCGCACGATATTCGGCGTGGCATGCCATCATCACTATTGGGTAGCAGACACGGTCGGACGACGTCGGGTATTACATCCTATCATCAACTGGATAGAACACTACGGTCGGGACGACGTCGATGCGTTGCCATGCCTCATCGCCCTTGGACAGCAAACACGATCGGACACGTCGGGAATGGACATGCCATATCATGCCCTTGGGCAGCCACACTGTTGGGACGACGCGGGCGTGGCATGCTCGCACTACGACTTGGGAAGGAAACACACCGAAAAGATTAAGTCGGCATTGGCATGCCATCATCACCATTCGGGCACAAAGTGGTCGGGCGAGGTCTAGCTTAACAATTCATATTTCGCATGTGGAAAACACCACAATGGTGGGAAAGTTTGGCGTGGCATGCAATCATCCCCCTGGATAACAACCAGGTTGCGAACTATGGGGTGTTTGTGATAGGCCATAAGGATCTTGAATAAACTACGGTCGGACGATTGTCAGCGTGGAATGCCATCATCGCCCTTGGCAACACGCAACGACTCGAACAATGGTCGAGGGTGGCATGCCATCATCGCCCTTGGGTTGCCACATGACGAACTCGTCTGGCCGTGGCATAGCCATCATCGCCCTTGGGCCAGTAAACATGTCGTAACAACGTCGAGCGTGGCATGCTGCATGGAACTGGGGCAGCACACCGGTCAGATAAACACGGGCATGCATTCCATCTTCGCCATTTGGTAGCACACCAGGTGCGGGGAGTCTGGCGGGACATGCCATCTTCACCTTTGGATAACAGCACGGTGGAACAACATAAGGACTGGACATTGCCATCATCGGCCCTGGATAAATAGACAGCGGTCAGGATAAGTCGGCCATGGGCATGCCATCATGCCCTTGCAACCACACAAGGTCGACACATCGAAGTTGCATTGACATTCATCGACCTAGACGCATAACATGATGCGGAGGACCATTGGGTGTTGCATACAATCATCGCTCTTGGACAAAATACAATGTAAGACAACGTCAGGTGTGCAGTTATCATTTCCCTTGGACTGCACCCGATCAAACGATGTTGGGGGGTGGCAATGCATTAATCGCCCTTCGACTGCCACACATGGTAGGAAGACATCGGGCGTGGCATGCAAAATCGCTCTATGGCAGCAACACGATCGGATGCATGTCAAGTGTTGACATGAATCATTGACCTTCAGGAGCGACACATGGGTCGTACTACATCGGGAGAGGCCCATGCCATCATCACCCTGATTGAATAGCAATGACGGCGTACGACAGGGGCGTGGCATGGAAATCTCATCCATTTGGACCCACACACACACTAAACTGACTAGAGGGGTGCATTCCATCATCGCGCCCTTGGAATTCACATAAGGTTGGATGATATCGCACAGCATGCCCATATGGCCATTGGGCGGCACAAACGCTCGGACATGTCTTGCGTACATGCATCATCGCCCTGGATAGCACAACGGTCGGACAACGTCGAGGTGGCATTACCATCATCGCCTTGGGCAACAAACACAATCGGCCGACGTCAGGATGGCATGCCATCATCGCCCTTGGGGCAGCACACATGTCAGGACGACGATCGAGCGTGGCATGCTCGCATTGGACTTGGGAAGGGGCACAACAGGTCGGACTAGATGTCGGCAGGAATGCAATTCATCGCCCTTGGGAAGAAAACGCGGTCGGATGAACCATTGGGCTTGACATGCCATATTGTACCCTTGGAACAAAACACACATGTTGTGACAAAATCGGGATAAAAGGATGCTATCATCGAACATGGACAGCAGACACAGTTAACTTAGCTGGTCGTGGCCAGCCATCATGGACCTTGGAAAACACACCACGTCAAAGGACGTCGAGGTGGCATGCCATCATGCCCTTGACAGCACAATATGAGTCGGATGAGTCGGGCGAGGCATGCCATCATCGCAATTCGACATGTACACGATCATATGATTGTCTGGGAGTCGCAATTGCTAAATTTCAATTGGCCAACACACCACGCTCAACAACTTTGGCGGAAAATTATCATTTTACCTTTAGACTGCTACACGTTCGGATGGTTTTGGGCGGGCATGCCAACATCACCTTGGACACCCCAACATAGGATAGGGGGGGGGGACGGGGAATCTGGTATGGCAGTAATCATCGCCCTAGACAGCAAGCACGGTTAGATTGACGTCGGGCGGGGTATGACTGCAGTGGTCTTTGGCCACACACCACAGGTCGGATGACGTCAATAGTGCATCGCCATAATCTCCCTTGGAACCACAACACACACGGATGGGACTACGTCGGGCCGGGCCGTGGTATGCCATCATCCCCCATAGTGGCAACACACACAGTCGAACGACATCACCGTGGTATCGCCATCTTCACTGGGACAACAAAACAGGTTTGACAAAGTTTGTGAGTGGCATTCCATGATCGCTGTTAGATGACACACAGACTCCCTGACGAAGCGGGCGTGGCATGCCTGCATGGGCCTGGGCTAGCAATTTAACGGTCGGGACAACGTTGGCGTGACAACATGCCATCATTTCCTTGGGAAAGCAACACGGTCAAATGGCATTCGGGCGTAGCAAGGGAACTCATCGCCTTTTGGGCAACATTAAACGGGTAGGTATTAGGACGAGTCGGGCGTAGAGGTTGTCATGCCCGTGGACATCCACAACACGATCAAACGACGTCGGGAGTGGCTTGCCGATATGACTGGGAAGCACACCGAAATGATGAAGTTGGGCAGGGAATGCCATCATCCCATTGGGCAGCAAATGTGGTCGGATGGGGTCGGGCTTAACATTCCATATTCGCCCTTGGAAAAACACACATGCGGATGGGACAACGTTGGGCGTTTAGCATGCATCATCCCCCTTGGATCACTACCACGGTTGGAAATACGTTGGCGAATTGTGGCTGCCATCATGGACTTGAATAAACATCCGCGTCGGGCGATGTCGAGCGTTGGAATGCAATAATCGCAATGGACAAAACACGAACACGATCGAACGACGTCGAGTGTGGATGCCATCACGCGTTGGTAGGACACATGATTCGAACTACGTCGGGCGTGGCATTGCCATCACCGCCCTTGGCAGTAAACCGGTCGTACAAAGCGAGTGTGCAAGGGGGGCCTGGGCATGGACCTTGGGCAGCACACACGTTCAGATAAGTCGGGCATTGCCCCTACAATCATCGCCATTTGGTCGCACACCAGGTCGGGCGGACATCGGGCGTGACATG
Source organism: Solanum habrochaites (assembly GCA_027704765.1). NCBI lineage: Eukaryota > Viridiplantae > Streptophyta > Magnoliopsida > Solanales > Solanaceae > Solanum > Solanum habrochaites. The sequence continues at coordinate 6,278 of JAKWJA010002459.1, read as the reverse complement.
CCATTTCACCTTTGGCACACGACATGTGGAACCACATCAGGACTGACATGCCATTCATCGCCTTGAGATAAACATACAGGTCAATCTACGGGCCCATGGATGCCATCATGAAACCTTGCAACACACCAAGTAGACAAAGAAGTCGAATGTCGATGCATCATCGCCCTTTGGACATCATTAAACGATGTGGAGGACTTGGGTGTTGCATGGCATCATCGCTCTTGGACACATACATTTTCAGGGACAAGTCAGGTTTTGTGGCAAGTTATCATTTCCCTTGTACTGCACACAGATCAAACGATGTTGGGCGTGGCAGCCCAGAATCACCCAGACTGCACACCCTGGTCGGACGAATCGGGCATGGGCATGCCAGTAACGCCCTATGGCAAGCCCACACACAGTCGGATGAGTGGTCAAGTGTACATGCCATTCATTGAATTCGGAGAACACATGGTCGTATACGTACGCGAGTGCCATGACCTCATCCGCCTTTGATAGCAAAAAAAGAATGACAGCGTACGACATTGGGCGTGGCATGAAATAATCATTTGGGCTCCACACACACGAAATGAAGGAGTAGAGTGTGTGGCATGACATCATCACCCTTGGAATCCACAAAGGTTAGATGATATCCCACATGGCGTGCCAATCATGGCCATTGAGCAGCACAAAAAATATTTTTTTTTTTTTTTTTTTTTTGTTGTGTTTTTTTGTTTTTTGGACGATGTCTGGCGTTCGTTACATTGCTATTCACGCCCTTGGATAGCCACACAAGGATAGGACGAAGGCGAGCGTGGCAGGCCAGTCATCACCCTTGGCCAAGCAACACGATATGGACTTACGTCAGCGCATGGCATCATATCATGCCCTTAAGGAAGAGACAAGGCACCACACTATAGGCAGCGTCGAGATGCATGCTAGCATGGACCTGAGAGGCACACACGATCGGCTGATGTCGGGCATTGGATTGCCATAATCGCCCTTGGCAGCCCCACGCGGTCGGATGAACGTTGGGCAGACATGCCATATTTTACCACTGGGACAGCACACACGATGTGACACCTCTTGCTAGGCCATGCGATCATCGAACATGGACGGCATTACAAAGCAAACACGCGGGCGTGGCCATGCCATCATGGACATGGAACAACACACAAGCAAATGACATCGAGCGTCCGGAATGCCTCATCGCCCTTTTAACAGCTAACATGTTGATGTCGGATGACGTCGGGACGAGGCATGCCATCATCGCCCTTGACAATGTACACGATATATGATGTCGGGCGTAGCAATGTTAATATTTCAAATTGGCCAAACCACACACGCTCACAAAACAAACTTGGGCGTAAAAGTTATCATTGCCTCTTAGAATGCATACACGTTTCGGATGGTGTTGGGTTGGGCATTGCCAACTCACCTTGGGACACCCACCCATAGATAGACGACATCTGGTTATGGAATGTAATCATCGCCCTTAGACAGCACGCACGGTTAGATGACGTCGCGCGGGGTTATGACTGCATGCGTCTTTGGCAAAACGCACAGTACGGAGAAGCAATCGTCGCATGCCATAATCTCCTTGGACAACCACACACGATCAGACTAAGTCGGCGCTGGTTATGCCTTATCACCAAATAGGGCAGCACCACAAAGTTCAAATGACATCAACCGTGGTATTCCATCATCGCTTTTGGACAACAAACCCGGTCAGACAGTTGGGAGTGGCTCAATGATCGCAGTTTGGATGCACCACTTGACATGACGGACGTCAGCGCGTTGGCATGCCTAAAGGGCATTGGGCTGACTAAACGGTCGGACCAATGTTGGGCGTAAAGCCATATCACCCTTGGGAAGCACAAACGGTAACGATGGCAGGGGCGCGTAGCAGGACATCATCGCTTGGGCAACATACACGGTTTTCGGAAGACGTAGGGCGCGTGCAGAATGTTGTCATCGCCCTTGGGGACATCAACCCCGATTCTCAAATGACGTCGGGAGAGGTGGAGTGCCGCATAGACATGGGAAGACAAACGAAATGGATTGAGGTCGGGGGCATGCCCATTGCCCATCATCGCCATGGGCCCAGCACACGTGGTCGGATGAGGTCTGGCGTAACATTCCATATTCGCCCTTGGAAAATTAAACAGCTGGACAACGTCGGGCGTTGGCATTGCAATCATCCCCCTTGGATACCATACAGGTGGATTACGTTGGGTGTGGCAGCACTCATGGACCTTGGACTAACGCATACGAATCGGACGATGTCGCAGTGTTAAATGTAAACTGACATAATCCCCTTGGACAAACCGCACCGATGAACGACGTTATGTGTGTATGCCTCATCGCCTTGTGGAGCACACATGATCGAATAAGTCGGGCGTGGCATGCCATCATCGCCCGTTGGGGCAGTTAAAGTAAACACGGTGACAACATCGACTGTGGCATGCTGCATTGGACATTGGGGCACACACCACCGGTCAGATAACGTCGGGCATTGCATTCCATCTTCGACATTTGTAGCAACCAGGTCGGGCGAAGGGGGGGTCGGGGCGGTGACATGCCACTATTCACCTGGGATAAACACGCACGTGGGGGAACAACATCAGGATGGACCTGCATCATCGACATTGGATAACATACACGGTCAGACTACGTCGGCCATTGGCATGCCATCATTGACCCTTGGCCAACACACAAGGCGAAACAATATCGAATGTTGCATGCCATCATCGTCCTTAGAAGCCTACACGATGTCGGGGACATGGGTTGTTGATGCCATTCATCGATCTTGGACAACCTACCTGTAGAAACGTCAGGGGTGCGAAGTGTCAGTTCCTTGGACGCACACACGATTCAAACGAGGTGGGGGGTGGCAATGCCTAATCGCCCTTCGATGCAACATGGTCGGACGGACACATCGGACTGTGGATGCATAATCGCCCTATGGCACACAATGATCGGATGATGGTCAAATGTTAATGGCATCATTGACCTTCTGGAGCACACATGGTTAGTAATACATAGGGGAGTGCCATGCCATATCACCCTTGGATTAGCAATGACGGTCGTACGACATTGGGAGTGGCATGAAAATAACAATTTTTAGGACCAAACACACGAATAAAATGACGTAGGAGTGTGGGCATGCCATTCATCGCCCTGGAATGCACATAAAGGTGGATGAGATCGCACAGGCGATGCCCATTATCGGCCATTGGGAGGCACAAAACAGTCGGACGATGTCTTGCGTTAATGCTATCATCGCCCTTGGAGCACCCACACGGTCGGACCGAGTCGAGCGTGGCATACCATTCATCGCAATTGGACAGCAAACACAATCAGCCTACGTCAGGACATGGCATGCCATCACTCCCTGGGCAGCACACACGGTGGGACGAGTTCGAGGCGATGAGCATGCTGAATGGACATGGGGAGGGGCCACACGGTCGGATGATGCGCGGCCATGGACATGCCATCCAGCGCACTTGGGAAGCACACCCGGTCTGATCACATGGGCTTGACATGCAATATTTACCCTGGCAAACAAAGGAGTGACAACATCGGATAGGCATGCTATCATGAACATGCGGAAAAGTATAAACAGGTCTAACTTACGATGGGCGGTGCATGCCATCATGGACCTTGGACTAACACATCAGTCGGATGGTGTTGAGCGTTGGAATGACAATATCGCCCTTGGAAACACAAATGTAGACAGAGTCGAGCGTGGAACGCCATCATAGGCCCCTTGTGTATGAACACATGATCAGACTACGTCGGCGTGGCAGGCCATATCTCCTTGGCAGTACACATCGTCAGACAACTTCGAGAGGGCGGCATGCATGGACCTCGGTCTGCACAATTTTCCGATAACGTAAGCATGGCATGCCATCTCGCATTGGGTAGCACGTGAGGGTTAGACGAAGTCAGGCTGTGACATGGATCATCCCCTTGGACAACAACAAGGTCGTGGCATGGATTCCATTATTCCGTTCGAATGAACGAACAATAAGACGGCCGTTCGGGTAGTGGCATGCCCACTCGCCGCTAGATAGATTCCACAGGGTCGATCTGTAGCGGTGTGGCATGCAAAAAAAAATTGCCTTGCGACAGCCATAAACGATCAAACGACGTCGGGCATGTCATCTTATCATTGTTGTAGGACTGCACACATGGTCGGACAACATCGAGCATGGCATGCTATCATTGCCCCTTGGGCAGCACACACGGTCAGATGACATCGGGTGTGGTATGCCATTATCCGACATTGGAAAGCAGACTTTGGATTGTGTTGGCGTGGCATGAAACATCGCATTTGGGACAGCAAACATAGAAAAGGAAGACATCGGGTATGACAGTAATTCATCACCCTTAGACACGAGCATGTTCCGATGAGTAGGGAGTGGTATGACTTCAGGCCTTTGCAACACACACAAGTCCAGGACGATGTGTAAAATCGTTGCATGCCATATCCCGTTGGACAACACCACCATGATACAGATACGTTCGCGGCCGGGCCTTATGCCATAACACCTTGTAGGGAGAACACACAGTCGAACGAATAAGCCATTGTTTGCCATCACGCTTTGGACAACCACACACGGGCTCGGACGCTTGGGGAGTGGCATGCCATATAGGCCCTTTGACTGCCCACACCAAGACCTGACGAAGTCGGGCCGTGGCATGCCCGCATGGGCCTTGGGATACATAAATGGCCGGGACAAAATTGGGAGTGAAATGACATCATCAAACCTGGGCAGCACACACGGTCAGCGACACATGGGCGTGGGCAGGACATCATCGCATTTGGCCAAAAAAACCTGGTCGGGACGACGTCGAGCGTGAATGATGTCATTTCCCCCTTGGAACACACACGAATCCGGACGACGTAGGGCGTGGCATGGCCGCATGGACATTGGTAGACACACGACAAACGAAGTCGGGCAGGCATGCCATCAACGCATTGGAAAGCACATTGTCGTGACGATGGTCTGGCGTGACAGGCCATATTCCGCCCTTGGCAAACCACACAGGTGGGACGAAATCAGACGTGGATGCACGCATCGCCCTGGATAACAACACGATGGATACGTCGGAGTGGCATGCCATCTGGAACTAGACCAACAACGTACGTTCGGACGATCTGTCACGCGGGGAATGCCATCATCGCCCTTTGACTGCACCACCCGACCGGGACGAGCATCTTTGCCCGAATGGGCTTGGCGAACATAAATGGTCGGGACAACATTGGTGCGTGGACATGCCATAGCACACTGGGAGACCCACGGTCAGACGAAATCGGGCGTGGCAGGACATCATCGCCTTGGGCAACAAACATGGTCGGACGAGGTCGGGTGGAATGATGTCATCCTCCATTGGACATACCACTACGATCCGGAGACGTAGGCGTTAGGCATTGGCCGCAATGGCCTTGGGTAGCCCACACGACAAGACGAAGTCGGGGCAAGGCAGCCATCAACGCCATTTGGAAGCACATGTGGCTCGGACGAGGTCATCGGCGTGTGGCTTACATTCCATCATGTCGCCCTTGGAAACACACATGGGGGGACGACATCAGGCGTGGAATGCAAGCATCTCCCTTGGATAACATACACGATGTGACTACGTCGGACGTGGAATGCATCTGGCCTAGACCAACACATACGGTCGGACGATTGTCAAGCGTGAATGCATCATCGCCCTTGGACAGCAAAAAATGGCTAGAGACGACGAGCGTGGCATGCCTCATCGCCTTGTGTAGCACACTGATCAGACTACGTCGGGCGTGGCATGCCATCATCTCCCTTGGGCAGTACGCACGGTCGGACAACATCGTGAGTGGCATGCCTCCATGGACCTTGGCAGCACACATGGTTGGATAACGTCAAGCATGGAATGCCATCATCGCCATTGGGTAGCACACGAGGACACACGATGTCGGGCGTGACATGCCATCATCGCCCTTGGATTGCATACACGGTCAGACTACGTCGGGTGAGGCATGCCATCATGTCCCTTGGCCAACACACAAGGTCGAACGACTTAGAGTGTCACATGTCATCATCGCCCTTGGACAGCACACACGATGTCGGACGACATTCCGTGTTGCATGCTGTCATCACTCTAGGACAATATACACTGTCAGAAAACGTCGGGTGTGGCAAGTTATCATTGCCCTTGGACTGCACACATGATCAAACCATGTTGGGCGTGGCAATGCTATCATCGCCCTTGGGTAGCACAACCAGTAGGACGACGTCAGGCGTTAAATACCATTA